>JAFEMH010002683.1:0-320464 GCA_022495995.1 Adenophora triphylla var. japonica
AGGGACCTTTGAGGCGGCGTAGCATGGATGCCGGGACGTCTTCGGGAGGCTGCGGGGCCTTCGCGAGGGCGGCCACTTTTATCGGTTCATGCCTCCGCGTATGGCGCGCGGGGTAGCGAGGAGTTCCTCGAGCCTTCTTTCTTTGATCCTTTCGCCGGATTTGATCGCTTACATGAGTACTTTTCGTGGGGAGCCTTCTCCCCGCGGGTGCTACGGTATTAACGGCGACGAGGATGTGACGGAGCGAGATTGAGCTGGGATGCCCGACTTCTCTCTGGAGGACCTTGGCGAGGATGATGATGCGAGGAGTCGATTAGTATTCATTTGCTTTCCCTCTTTTCATATCCCTCTTTTTTTTTGTTTAGCAACAGAGACATTTATGGGTACACAGTAATAAAACACTTGTATTTGCACGGCAAACAACATTTTATTTTAAGATGTAATGTCATTTTGTGATTCAGGTTGTCCTAGAAATTGTTGCTATTATTATTTTTTATTTTGTGCGTACCACGTGAGTGAGAGTGCGTTTGTGGGTAGTGTATGTTTGCAGGGAATGGCTTTGGCCGGTGTTTGGGCGATTTGGAGCAAGGTTTCTTGAGGACGGTGGATTTGTTATGCTTGTTTCTTTGAGGAAATGGGTTATGTTTGCAAGGAGGTCCGTACGGACATACTTAGCATGCAAAAAGAAGGTCCGTACGGACCAACCTTGCTTTTTGGGAAGGAGATAAATGCTTTCCGATTAATGCAGTTCTTCCCATTTCCCCATTTGCGACCATTTTCGAGCTTTCTTCCCCATTTTCTCTAGGAACCTCCATTTTGCCATGGATTCTTAAATGCGTCCCTAGAATTTTGCCGAGGCTTTCGCGGAGAAGGCAAGCACACTTCCTTGAGCGGTTGAAAACGTGGATGCGGCGTCGTATGAGGCATCGAGACGGGCTTTCGAGGTAAGGTTTCGTCTTTGCTCGATTTGGTCTTTTAAGGAGTTGGTTCTGATTGGGATTTGTTGCGAGCTGCCGCGAAGTTACAGGATGTTAGGAGGCATGTGTCTTGTTTCTCCTATAATGAAATGGTGCCCACTTTTGAGGATTTTCGGGCTTTGATGGGGGCCAGGAGGTGGAGGCCATCTCGCTTCCTTTGATTGGTGGTCTGCGGTGCGCGTGAAGCTTGCGAGCTTTCTTCGTACTTCGTTGGAAGAAGTGCGGGGGCATGATCCTTGATTCGGGTCATATCGACATTTACGAGGCTGTAGGAGCGGTTCATGGTTGATGATGAGAGTGACGTCTCTTGGGACGCATTTGCCTTGTGCGTGATGGCGACAGCTTTTCTGGTCGGCTCCACTTGGCATTTGCGATGGCGCTTTGCTAGATGTGGTAGAGACCTACGGAGTGGAGAGGATATTGTCCGTTAGTCTTTGGGGAGACTCTTCGTGGTATCGGCAGTCGCTTAGCTAGGATCGGTTCATGAGAGGAAGCCCCGCTTTGCTCACCTTGTGGGCTGCGAGAGAGACTTCGAGGCCATGCCCGAGCTCAGGCGTCGTTTGCAGTGGTCATTTGCTTTCAGCGACCTCTTGTGTTAGATATGGATCGATCCGCACTTTGGGAGAGATGGATGGCACGGCTTGGTACGCATCGAATCCATTTGGTGGGTTCCGCCTTTGGAGGATTGAGACTAGGAGGATCTTGCGGGAAGGGTCCTACGTTGTCGGGGAATTCCGGGTTTGTCTTGGTCACTCCTTCTATATTCCGTCGCTTGTTTCCGCGGTTTGGGATGAAGCGGGAGCCTTTGTTGGTGCTAGGATGACCTTGCTCTTTGCGGAGGTAGTTCCTCTTTGTATGGCGGCTTCGGGTGCCTTCTTGTATTTTACGAGGGTATGGAAGTATTCCGCTTTCCCTCTGTGGTACTCCTTAGGCGTCGGGGAGCGTCGTATTGGCGACTCGGTACCTGGCACTTTGGTATGAGCGGCGTGTTGGGCGGTCCCAAGTGGTCTTGGAAGCGGGCGTGTAGCGGTGCAGGACCCGGTTGCCGTAGTAGCTATTGCCTTAGGAGTTCCGAAGCACAGTCGACCCTTTGGATGTGACGGGAGACACTTTGTTTGACTACGAGACTAGAGTTGGCCGGCGACGGGGAGAGGTCCTCTTTTGCGGACTCGCGGGGAGGAGATCCGAGCCGAAGCACGGGCGAATGAAGCCACGAGAGCTCTTGGATTGTTTGACTCTACGGGGAGGACCCCGAGATCTCGGAGCGAGAGACGCGAGTTGGTTCACGTGGAGCGAAAGAAGGCTCGCTTAGGGGACGAGGAAGAAAGGAAAGAATGGCGAGGGACAGCGCAGAGATGGCGCGGAATGACCTCCTAGGTATCCATTCATTGCATTGCAAACACATTATTAGTTAAATGTATTAAAAAGTTTGTCTTTTAGCATGTTGTGAACTTGAGAGTAGACCGTGCTTGAACTCATCAAGAAATGTTGTAACCGTTAGTGATTTGTGATTTACTTTTAAAGCTTTGTCGAGACGCAAGATCTCTTGTTTGCCTTTGCTTCTGTTGTGCACTTTGTCGGCGTCCATCTTTGGACTTTTACATTGCATTTGCGGGTGAAGCGATGCAGGCCATGTGCAATCCCTTTCTTGAGGCTTTGTGCTTGGGTGAGAGGTTGAATGCTTCCGACAAGTCGTTTTGACGGTCTTTTCGTAGCTTCCTTGCCTCTTGTTGGCGTCGGGCTCTTGACCTCTTTTGCGGCTTACGCTTGAGCTTCTTTTGTTTTTTTTTGTGAGCCCTTGCTCGAGCTCTCTTTTTTTTGTGAGCCCTTGCTCGAGCTCTCTTTTTTTTTGTGAGCCCTTGCTCGAGCTCTTTTTTTTTTTTTTTTTTTTTTTTTGAAGCGCGTGAGGCGAAGCAAGCCCTGGCAGAGCGAGACATGAGTCGGTCGTTTGATCTTTGAGTGACCCTCGGATGTCCTTTGATGTTGCCGCCGTCGTTTGACTTGGTCAAGGTATTTGTTGGGGCGTGTTCTTGAAAAGTGCGTAGCTTGATGGAGGTCTTGATTGACATTGAACTTTTGACTTTTTGTGTATTTTTAGACCGGACCAATTAAGGTTGCCTACGTTCCCCCGGACTAGAGGGCTCAGTGCACGTAGTTCGACACTACATGGAGTGCCGAGATGCACGGTTGTTCTTCTTTAGGCGAAGTATCTGCGAAGTTTGCTTCCGTTATTTGGATTCATGAAGGGATTGCCGTCTAGGTGCATCGGCTTCATGGCGCCTCAGGAGAAGATCTTTTGAACCACGAAAGGGCCGATCCATGTGGGTTCCCATTTTCCCGGTGGAGTTGGTTCGAGTGGGAGGCTTTTCTTTGAGTACAAGGTCACCTTCCACGATGTCTCGGGATTTGACTTTCTTGTCGAAAGCTCTAGCCATCCTGCTTTGATAGGCTCGGACGTGTTCCATGGCCTTTAGTCGTCGCTCGTCTAGCGAGCCAATTCGTCGTGTCGGCCGGAGCCATTCGACTTCGTTGATGTCATTTTCCAGCGGCACTCGGAGTGAGGGAATTTCTAGCTCGATGGGAAGAATTTGCTTCCATCCCGTATGTCGGGGCAAATGGGGTTTCTCCCGTAGGCTGACATTACGGCCCGATGTGCGGTAGCCCCAAAGTGCAAGGTGCGGCTTCTCGGGCCAATCTCGTCCTCGGGTGGTCATTTTCGGATGATCCGTTCGAGGGTTTTGTTTCTTTGCTTCCACGGCGCCGTTTGTTTGTGGCCGGTAGGGAGAAGATTTGTGGCGTGTGATCTTGAATTCAGCCGGCGATGCAGTCGAATTCCCGCCGAAGTGTGAGCCGTTGTACGATATGACCTCATTTGGGATGCCGTATCGGCGATGATGTTTTCCTTGAGGAAATGCGCGACCTTCTTGGAGGTGAGTACCTTGTAGGACTTGGCTTCGACCCATTTGGTGAAGTAGTCGATGGCTACTAAGATGAACTCGTGGACCAGATTCTTGCTGGCGGAGCGATTTTCCCGATGACGTCAATTCCCAGTGGCAAGGGCGAGGTGTAGTCATGCGGTAGAGATCGTGGCGGCGAGATGATTGAGGTTGGAGAAGCGGGTGGCACTTGTCGCGGCTTCGGACAAAGTGGATGCAATACGCCTCCATGGAGATCCAGTAGTAGCCCATCCACGAGAATGATTTGCATCGGGGCTCACGGCGTTCGTGTGGGGACCGCGAAGCCCCATTGTGGACTTCGTTCATGAACTTGTTTGCTTCTTCTTGGGCGATGCGGCGTAGGAGTGGCCCATGGTAGCGTTTCTTGTATAGCATGTCCCGAGGATGACGAAGTGAGAGGCGAGGCGTTTTAGGGCCATGATGCTCTTGGTTTTGACCCCTTACGTGTGTGGGTCTTCCTTGTTCATGAAGGTGGTTTCCCGCTCTTGAGGTATTGGAAAATCTTGGTTTGTCTTTGGAAATGGCGTCGGACTTGCGTCTCTTTGGCTCTTCGACAATCTTGCAAATCGTTGTGATTAAAACCTTCTCGGCGGCTTGGGCCCGGTTTTCTCTCGTTTGACAACATGCTTAAATGTTTGCTTGATGCATTTATTTAATTAATGTGTTTGCCTTTTGTATAGATGAATTGTTATTAACTTGTTTTGATTAGTTAATATCATCATTTGTTAAAGATGCAATGAAATGATTTTTAGGAAGGTCGGACCTTTTATTGAAAGCGTGAAAGGCGTACATTGTTGATCAGATTCACAATCGTCGGGCGTAAAGCCGTCAAAGACTCAAAGATGTGAATAGACGAGACAACAAGACTCGAAGCTAGACTATAGGCGACGAGGATTGGACCGAGCTTCATTACTCTCGGATGGGCTGTAGCTCTAGAGGGAGTGGTCTTGGTTCGGGTGGCCAATCTTCCCTTGGCATGAGTCCGGGAAAGTAGCTTGCATGCGGTTCGATTTCAAACCGAGATCGCGGAGGTTTTTGGTGCTCCCACTGATGATGTCCCTCCATTAGTGTTGCCACCGAGTCCTTGGGGGTTTTTGATGATAGAAGTCGGCGAGGGCTACTTCTAGGAGGGCGAAGCATTCGGCGGTCGGAGTTGATTCTTCTTGTGTTGATCACTTTCATAGAATGCGCCTCTTTATACAGGATCTTTGCTTGGACGGCGTTTACAATGTCGATTCGAGCGGGCATGCTATATCTCCTTCCCGATTAAGCCTTGGAGGAGGTTGCGCCCTTTGTTCATCCGGGTCGGACAGGAATGTTGAATTGAACTAGGCTGTGATGGCTGTCCCCGTAAGATCCAGGAGTGTCGGCTAGAGGGTTGTCTTGTACCGGGGGATCGGTGATGAGCCGGTTGCAAGAGGGTTTTCGGCGAAGTAAGGGTCTACTCCTCGATCAATCTCCATTAGGGCACCCGTCTCTTGATCCTCTCTCGAAGCATTCTTCACGATCGCATATGTCGAGTTGTCATCTGACCCGTGAGTTCTTCAATTTCCGGCTCGTCGCGGCTTAGAGCGTGGATGTAAGGATCACTTCGTAGCGGGACGGGGGTAGGAGAATCATGCAGAGAAGAGTATTCGGTCATGTCGGGACCTTCTTACAGGTCATAGCTTCTTTGGCGAAGCACTTGCCATTACTGCTTTGCTTCCGCGGATCACTTCGATCGCTCCGTTGGCATTGATGAATTTCACGCATTGGTGAAGAGTAGATGATCTTGCTTTCATCGATGTATCAAGGTCGTCCCAACAAGCGAGAGAAGGTTGGTTTGATTTCCACGACTTGGAACTCTACCGACTCTAGTTGTACGTCGGGTGGATCCTCAGATTGATGACTCCTACGATTGGTCGTGCGGTGGAGATCGTAGGCTCGGATTACCGAGGTGAAGGCCTTATCGGAAGAACGGTCGATGTGGAGTCGTTTCGGTGTGCTTAAAGCGATGATGTTGGCTAGCGGAGCCGTTATCAATCAAGACGTTCGGGAGGAAGAACATCTCTATTTTTATGAGGATGAGGAGGGCTTCGTTGTGCCGATTCTCACATATTGGCAAGTCATCGTCTGTGAAGGCTAAACCGCTTCCCGTGCTACCGTTGGACTCGATCTCTTACGGGAACGTTCGATCCATCCATTTGTATGCCTTGGGCTGGGGCAAAGATCGTAGGGAGACGGTTGCCCTTGGGCGTTCTTGTCGGAATTCCCGGTCCACGAGATCTCTTGACTACGGTTTCACGCTCCCGATCGTAGCGGGACGGCATGCGACGGTTTCGGAAATTGCGGGTGCACTCTCGCTTGGAGTTTCGTCGAAGGCTATTGAGTTTACCACTGTCGTTTCGGGGAATGGATTTCCGATGGTATTGGGACCACGAGGGCGTTCCAATTTTCCCTCCTCAATGAGCCTGGACCACTTTGCTTGAGTACGAAGCAATTGTCGGTGGTGTGGCCGGGGTAGTTGTGGAAGGCGCGGTGTTTGCTCATATCCATGTTGGGTTTGAGAGTCTTGGTTGGAAATTCTCGAGTGGCTTGAGAAGATTTCGTTTCACCCAGCTTCAAATACTTGACCCAAGGGCATTTCCGGGTTATCTAAATCTTTGGAGCTGTGGGAAGCGAGGGGATTGTTATTCTTTGGGGCGCTTGATCGCGGTTTACTTGAGCTCAGTTACGAATGTAGTGCCTTTATTCCATTTGCTTCCTTTCCTTTGGTCGGAGCGGGAGTTGAAGTTGCCGAGGTTTGTTCGATAGCGGTAAGATGAGGCGGGGTTCTTTGTTGCCTTTTGAAGACTCGGGGTCTTTTCAAACTTTGTCCGGCGTTGACCATGGCACGGAGATCCGGATAGAAATGGTGGGCGATCAAGGTCCTCAAAGATGGTTTGAGGCGAGGAATGGAAGATGTCCATCTGCTCTTCTTTGGAAAGTGGATCCATTATCTCGCTTAGCTTCAGTTCCATCTTTTGTAGAACTCGCCCATTGGTTCGTCATCCTTTTGTTCGGTGGCTTGCGAGTCATGGCGGTTTGTTTCCCATTCAAGATTGGCGCGGTACTTCTCCGGAAGATTTCAACGATCGATCCCACGTGGAGCGGTTTTACGCCTTCACATTGAGGAACCACCTTAGTGCTTTGTGGATTTGAGGGAATGCTGAAAATGATGCGCCATCTGTTGAGGGTTGCCCCTTTGGCTCTCATACCCGGGGACGTAGGTGTCGATGTGGGTTTTTGGGCATTACATTCCGTCAAACTTTTCCATTTCCGGCATCCTGAACTTTGGAGGGAGAGGGACCACTTTGTTCGGATCGGTAGGCGGGAGGGAGTCCTTCCGAGAACTAGCTAGCTTGCCTTGCATGTCTTTCATTTGTTCGATCGGCCAAGCCATGTGAGGATCGGTATGCGAGGTGGGTTACCATTTTCGGGGACGGAAGCAGAAGATGGAGGTGGATTGGGCGATGGGATCGCCATTCGGGAGTCTTGGGGAGGTAGTTGAGTGTATACCAACCCATACCACAGGGTGTTGAAGTTGAGGGCGTGATTGCCGGGTCCGCTAAGGGTTGTGTTTGGGAGGCTGGGGAAATGATTCGTTAGCCCCAATTGGCGAGGCTAGCGGGTGGCAAACTTGAGATGTCGGGGTATCCGCTCGGGATGCTGTCCACAGTAAGAATGGGGACTTTTGATTGTGGTTGCGAGGCTCGTATAGAGGCAAAGGATTGAATCTGGGGATACCGAGATGCATTGGGATGCGGCGGAGCGAGCACGTATGTGTCTTTGTTGAGTGCGAAGCTTGATGTGCGGGCGGGAAAGCCCGGCGTCTTGAGCGGGCATGTCGGGCTTGGCCCGGCGCTGAGGAGCTTTGAGCGAGAGGCTGCTGCGTTCTTTGGGATCTCGTAGCTTGGCGGAGCGGGACACTGATAGCTTTGAGAAAGGGAGCCGGTATGTCTTCGTCTTCTATGAGAACAAAGGTTCCATCGGGTTGGGAAGCTACGGCTGTTCCTCGAAGGCGCGGGGTGTCTACGATCCGGAGCTTCTTTGTTCCTCTTGGCGCTTCTTGATGGTTTCGAAGGCTCGCGGCACCTCCTCCATTGTCTGGAGGTTCCTTAGTGGCGGGGTTCCGTTTCCCTCAACTTTGTTATCTGTTGATCCCGTCATGGGGAGTATCGGATGGTGCGGACCAGTTGAAGCTGGAAGGGCTATCGGACCTTGTGACCTCGATGCGAAAAGGCGGCTTCCGGGGATTCTCAACCACTCTCGGTTATTTGGAGGGTGACGGGCAAGGATTTAGACACGGGAATGGCCTAACGGGATAAAAGGGGAAAGCTCACGTGGCATGCGGTTTCCGTTTCTTTTATTTTTTGATTTTTTTTGTTGTTTTAATTTACTTAAAACATGTTTTCTCAGAGTCCTAGGTAGGTTGGAAAAGATTGCTCTTCTTTTTCGCAACTATGCTAGATCACAGGTCGATGGAGACCATACGTGCGGCTATAAGCCCCTCGTTTTGCACCTGTATTTCGACATCCCGGGGTGGACGGCCCGGGCGAGGGTCCTATAGTGCAAGCGGTTTCCACCGGCCTAAAGAAAAATCGAACCTAAGGACCGAGGCTTTGTCATGTTCGTTTTGATGCGTTAGCCATGTGAATAGTGAACCAAGCCGGCCGCTGAGTCAAGATCGAGGTCAAGAGTTCGGCATGACCTCTCTTTACCTTGCTTGCGCAAGGGATGCAGTGACGTTAGGCGTTAGGCTGGTCATATCGTCATGGGCGACGTATCAAAGGCGTGATGACATGGTGTCATGCGAGCATGGATGTATATCCGGGACGGAACATCGTGCAGGTGTAGCTTCGGAAATCAAGATCGAGGTCAAGATTTTAGCATGACCTTTCATCACTTTGCTTGCGAGGATCTTGAGTTCCGAGCCTTGACTCGAGAAAAATGGCCGGCATAGTATATGTATCCGGGGTATGACACGGGGGGTAAAAACCAAGCGAGTGCGGACGAGTGTGACTCAAGACTCAAACGTGCGGGGTTGACGCTTGGCTAGGATGGGATGTTTGGAATGATCCCGTGCGCGTCCAAGAGGCCTAGGAAGACCTAACGGACTGCCAAGCGAGACCACTCGGGTTGAGGGTTGTAGTGTGCGATGTATCCAGGCGGCGGTGCGAGTAGCGTACGGTGTAACCGAGCGGCAAAGTGCGCGTAGTGTGCGGTCTCTAAAATTCTTTTACGAGTAAAACGAAGTTTTGAAGAATTTTAAATGTATGCACGAGATGTATATTGATGCATTTTTTTGTATTTTTTTTTTGTATTTTTTTTTTTTTTTTTTGTAAAATAAAAACGAAGCACGTGCACACACACACAACGATTAAAGGAAGGGGTAAAATGAAAGTTTGACCCTCATCATCGTTTTAAAAATCTTTTGTTTTGTTTAAAAGTTTTTAAAACAAAATAATCCCAATGAGTCGCCAACCGAAATTACCCGGATCAGAGGCGGCGCAATCGCGCCCGGCATCAGCATCTTTCGCGTTGGAGCGGCATCTCGCCGTTTTGTTTTGTAGAGTCGCCACGCCGTTTTTATTAAGCCCAAAACATTGAAAAAGGGCATCGGTTTAAAGATAATTTTAAAGCTGTTTTTGTGTGATGAGATTTTGAGTTCGGAGGTCGGATGACTCCCGGGAAGAGAATATTAGAATATTAGAGCTCACCGAGTAGCCTCGTAAAACGAGTCTTTCGGATACCTAATATCCTTTAAATGTTGTGTGTGTGTGTGCTTTTAAAAATGCATCTTTGTATCGGATGTCTACATTGTATGCTATGTATGGAAATGTATTGAAATAGTGTAGGAAGGAAGCCTTACCAATGTTGGTTCGTGTAATACGTCTTCCGCGGGGAATAGTGTTTGAGGTCGGAGTAAGCGTTCCGGTATGGATCGGGATTGCTTCGGGAGGGACCGGTTGTACGCGGACGAGTTTCGGCGTGAGTTGAGGTTGTAGGCTGCGTTCGGGGCGAGAGGTTCGGCGTGCGTGGGGATCGTCGGGATCACTCGGGCAGAGGTTCGGCGTGCGTTGGGGTGGCGGGATCACTCGGGCGAGAGGTTCGGCGTGCGTTGTGGTGGCGAGTGCGTTGTGGTGGCAGGAGTCACTCGGGCGTAGTTTCGGCGTGGTTTGGGATCGTCGGTTTGACTCGGAAAGAGCGGGACACCGTGGAAAGACCGACGAGGCCTCGGAGTACCACGAGGGGCCTCGAGTACCTCGAGAGTGCCTCGGGGCACGCGGGAGCGTCTCGGGAGCGCTCGGGAGGCTTCGGAGCACCACGAGGGGGCTCGGAAGGCCTCGGAAGGATCCGAAAGGGGCGGGAATGCCTCGAAAGGACTTAGAGGGGAAGCCGAAGGCCTAGGGAGGAAGAGAGAAGTGGGAGGTGTGTGAAAATGAGGAGGGGGAGCCCTCTATTTATAGTGCGAGATTAGGTGCAAAGAGGTCCGTACGGACCTCCCGGTAATCCGGTTTTTGGTTTTCCTCGATTTGAGGGAATCTGTGATGATGGAGGAATATTTGCAATTATGGTGTCCCCTGAGCAATAAGGTCCGTACGGACCATCTTGCATGCAAAGAGGTCCGTACGGACCAACTCTGCAGGGGAGTAATCATTTTCCCCGGGATTTGAGGGAATATTGTGGACTTTAAGGAGATTCAGTAATTATGACAACAAAGAGGTCCGTACGGACCAATATTGCTTTCCCAATTTCCTGAAAATTCCCGAAAGGTCCTTTTGTCCCTTTTTATCCCAGGAAGGCTCCTCCCTTGGTTTGGTTGGGGGTTTGAGAGGGTTTTGAGAGGGTTTTGAGTGAGAGGGGTCGTCGAGACTGCGTTGATGAGTCTGCGGTGCTTCCCGTGTGTTTGAAAGGGTGTGATCCAGATTGAGGTACTTACAGTAACCCTTACCATTTAAGGTATGAGTCTCAGGTCACCGTAGTTCGAGGGGGCCCCGATTGATGATACAACCAGGGTTAAGTTTAGAGAAAGAGAGAGGATGAATGTAAAAGAGTCCGTTTGGTGAAAAAAGGAGAGGAAGATGACTCGATCCTTGGTCAAATATAAGTGAGGGTGATCTAGACGAGCTAATCGGACTTGGTAAGTTGGCTTAGGTAGGCCCTAGATGGTGGTTTGATCTATATGGGTCGAGAGAGGTTTGATCTAGGTGGGTCTTTGGCTGAAGGGTGCTAGAGATAAAGGATCTAAACTATGGATGGTTTTAAAGCTAAGGGAGCAAACTGCGGATGGTTCAAGAGATAAGAGGTAGAACTTTGAAGGGTCCTAACTTGAAGGATGTAGACCGTGGGTGGTCAAAGGTAGAGGAATGGACCATGGATGGTCCAAGAGACGAGGGGTGGACCTCGAAGAGTCTCAGGTGGAAAGGTGGACCTTTAATGGTCCTAGATAGAGAGAGTGGACCTCGAAGGGTCCTAAATTGAGGAGTGGACCTTGAAGGGTCCAAGAGAAGAAGAGCGGACCTTGAACGGTCCAAGATATGAGGAGTGGACCTTGAACGGTCCAAGATATGAAGTGGACCTTGAATGGTCCAAGATTGGGAGAGTGGACATAGTATAGGAAGAGCACCACGAAGGGTCAAAGAGTGGACCTTGAACGGTCCAAGATAGAGAGACTGATCCTAGAGCGGTCCGCAGTAGAGGGTGTGGACCTTGAAGGGTCCAAGAAGTAAAGAGCGGACCTCGGAGGGTCCTAGAAATGGAGAGTGGACCTCGGAGGGTCCTAGAAATGAGGAGTGGACCTCGGAGGGTCCTAGAAATAAGGAGTGGACCTCGGAGGGTCCTAGAAATGAGGAGCGGACCTCGAAGGGTCCTAGAAATGAGGAGCAGACCTCGGAGGGTCCTAGAAATGAAGAGCGGACCTCAGAGGGTCCTAGAAATGAGGAGCGGACCTTGAAGGGTCCTAGCGGACCTCGAAGGGTCCTAGAAATGAGGAGCAGACCTCGGAGGGTCCTAGAAATGAGGAGCGGACCTCGGAGGGTCCTAGAAATGAGGAGCGGACCTCGGAGGGTCCTAGAAATGAGGAGCGGACCTCGAAGGGTCCTAGAAATGAGGAGCGGACCTCGGAGGGTCCTAGAAATGAGGAGCGGACCTCGGAGGGTCCTAGAAATGAGGAGCGGACCTCGAAGGGTCCTAGAAATGAGGAGCGGACCTCGGAGGGTCCTAGAAATGAAGAGCGGACCTCGGAGGGTCCTAGAAATGAAGAGCGGACCTCGAAGGGTCCTAGCGGACCTCGAAGGGTCCTAGAAATGAAGAGCGGACCTCGAAGGGTCCTAGCGGAGCTCGAAGGGTCCTAGAAATGAAGAGCGGACCTGGGAGGGTCCTAGAAATGAAGAGTGGACCTCGGAGGGTCCTAGAAATGAAGAGCGGACCTCGGAGGGTCCTAGAAATGAAGAGCGGACCTCGGAGGGTCCTAGAAATGAAGAGCGGACCTCGGAGGGTCCTAGAAATGAAGAATGGACCTCGGAGGGTCCTAGAAATGAAGAGCGGACCTCGGAGGGTCCTAGAAATGAAGAGCGGACCTCGGAGGGTCCTAGAAATGAAGAGCGGACCTCGGAGGGTCCTAGAACTGAAGAGCGGACCTCGGAAGGTCTTAGAAATGAAGAGCGGACCTCGGAGGGTCCTAGAAATGAGGGATAGCACTTTATTTACAAAAAAGCCCTCTATTTTATAGAACCTACTCTTGGTTGGAAGGGATACCCCTTTTTCGCAACTAACTAAAGGTCCTAAAGTGGTGGATCCTAACGACTAATCGTCTCATATAGACATTTAAGATGATATTTATGGGAAGTACTACAGACCTATGATAAGACAAGATCTTTTAACAAGCACTCGACCTTACATGGCACATCCTTTAAAAGGAAATCAAATTTTTTGTGCTCTTTTCTCTCTATAGATCTTGACTTATCACTGATTCGTAGTGACTCAACATAAAGACCTTATTAATTGTCTACATGAAAAAGCTAGTCAAACCAACCGGTCACAAGGAGTGTATTCTTAGCAAAGTGGGTGACACAAGGGTTAGATTTCAGGCTCCCACCGTGCAACCGAAGCGCACTGATGAGTGGATGGCCAAGTGAGACTCGGAAGGGAGGCAACATGATCACCACACTTCCCGCACTTTGGCTTCTTCGAAGGGTTAAGGGTGTCTGTGCAGTGTGACACGGACTCTAGTGGTAGTGTGAGGTAAAAAGTCTAATTCCTTTTTTAAGGAAAAAAGAGAAAGATTTTTTTATGAGATGCATGCATGCAATGCAACAGTTAAGAATAGGAGAAAAAGAAAAAGGAAGTAAAATACAACACAATACAAGAAAACGAAAGTCTGACCCACTTAGTTTGAAAAAAATTCAAAACAATCCCCAGCGGAGTCGCCACTGTGAATACCCCGTCCCGATGCAACGCGCATTCGGAGGTTTGAAATAAATAATTATATAAAGTCGGATCGAAATGGGATATTCATTTAGTGACACTTGCTTTTAAACCATATTAAAATATTAGTTTAATTTTGAGAGTCGCCACGCCACTTTGATATAGCCCAAAGCTTTGAAAAAAGGCTAAACAGCTTAATTGGGTTAGGGTGTCAAGTTACAACAGAAGAAGAAACGCTATCACTCCTATTGCCCGACGGATCGGTCTTTCTAGCATATGGGGGTGTTGGTTGTGTGCGGTGTTTACAGGAATAGATAGAAGAAACGGGATCATGCATAGGGAGGAGGGGAGAGAAAGAATTAATTGATGATCACACCCTAGAACCTTTGAGTTAGGCCCTCGGAAGGTGCACTAATCAACGTTCATCCTTGGGGGATTGTTGATCATGGGATAATTATAACTAAGGTGGAAGGTAAGAAATAGTTCCTAGATCCATTGGGTTCCTTGGGCGAAACCTTAGATCATCCTCGGCTATTGCATATTTAAATATATTAAAACAGTCCTAAATCTAGCATAAAGGAACAATTAAAATATAATAAGCATGCAAATATAATAAGACAATAGTAATAATAGGGAAAAAAAAATATTAAAAAGAGTCTTACCAATTGTAGCAAGACTTTGGGGTCGAATCTAGGGCGATTCGAAGAGAGTAAGAAGAACTGTGGGTAAAACAAGAGTAGTCTCGTTTCTCCCGAGTGAATTGTGTGTTTAGAATGGGAGCCGGGCACACTTATTTATAGTGCTTCGGTAATTGGGCTGGGCCAGCTGAAGGGTCGATCGGTCCTAAATAAAAGGGTCGATCGGCACAAAATAAAAGGGTCGATCGGCACAAAGAGCTTAGGTTCGATCGGCACAATAATAAAGGGTCGATCGGCCATTCAACAGGGAAAGGGCCGATCGGCACAATATTCTGGCGTACTTTCCACGCGTACGGCCGACGGCGGGGGAGACAGAATAAAGAGTAGGTTTTTTAGGGTTTCACTTAAATAACCGGGCCAGACATTTAAGAATGCCTTTTTTCGGACCGGGTACTAACATCATCTTACTTGGCATATTACTGCATTCATAATAGCTTGCTGAGATTTATTCTCACCCCTCTCCCTTTAATGTTTTTAGATCCCGAGACAGGCGGACCGGCCAAGTAAGGACGGAAAGGAGTTTGGAAGTGTATTTTGGGATTGTCGGGGTATGTATAGGTTGGCGTAGAAAGATGAATTTTTGATATAATTCCTTTATGGAGTTGTGTATATATAAAACTTAGTTCTACGTTATTGCCGAAAACTTTTGTAACTAAAACAGGTTGTTACTTTTAAAGTTGTTCAACTCTTCCTTCAAGTGGAAAGGAATGGAGTTAGTTTATAATGATTTTGTTAAGAATGTTTAAGTTTGTAAGTTAAATCAAAGTTTTAAAAGTTATGGAAGTTTGGAGCTAGTTTGGGGACGCTCCATCTTGGGACACGTGTTGGTTTCGGGTCGGGGTCCTCACAGCCTCCGTTAGTCGAGTTATCTTCGGCAATGTCCCCGCCTCCGTTAGGCGAGTTACCTTCGACAACGCCTCCGTTAGTCGAGTTATCTTCGGCAACGCCTCTGTTAGTCTAGTCTACCTTCGGCAACGCCTCCGTTAGTCGAGTTATCTTCAGCAATGCCTCCGTTAGTCAAGTTATCTTCGGCAACGCCTCTGTTAGTCGAGTTTATCTTCGGCAACGCCTCCGTTGGTCGAATCTACCTTCGGCAGCGCCTCCATTAGTCGAGTTATCTTTGGCAACGTCCCCGCCTCCATTAGTCGAGTCTATCTTTACAACGCCTTCGTTAGTCGAGTCTACCTTCGGCAGCGCCTCCGTTAGCCGAGTTATCTTCGGCAACACCTCCGTTAGTCGAGTCTACCTTCGGCAGCGCCTCCGTTAGTCGAGTTTACCTTCGGCAACGCCTTCGTTAGTCGAATTATCTTTGACAACGAAGATGCGGTGGGAGGTCCATTCGTTTGACCACTTCTTTCCCTCGCAAAATCTGAACTAAGACCGGCTTAATTCCAACTTGGGATACGTATGAATCCTTTCATTAAGGGTCCAACCATCCGACCGCCTCAGTCACCTCCTCACCCATCTAGGTAAAAGTTTTCCAGATTGGGATCCTCACTTTGTCGACGACCCCACTTCCCATGGAAGTACCGTCGCCGAGGGGCTACTGTAAGTGCCCCAAATTAATGATTTATAATCATTTAGGGGCATTTTGGACATTATTTTGACAATTTGAATGAGGAAGGACCTCTTAGGAATAAAAAAGTGGCATAGGACCTCGCTGGAAATATGTCATTCCCAATAAAAAAGGAATAATGACCATTTGCAAACAGCCAAAACTGCTTTCTGCAACAACCAGGCACGCTGTTGATCCCATCCGCGCAGATGAGATTGTACGTACAATCTCATCCATGCGGATAAGATTGTCATCCAGCCAACCTTTAAATACAGTCCTTCTTCCTCAGTTTTAACAAGCCAAAAAATCAGAAAAACCTACTGTTACTCTGTCAAAATCCACCTTCAAACAGCCATTTACACTCCCACAACTCAAATCCCACACCAAATCCAACCTCAAATCTACTCCAAAACCACTTCTAAGCCTTGAAATCCCTCAAACCCTAAACACAAACCCAAGAAAGATTGGTAAACCCTCACTCCCTTTACTCATATCTCTCTCATTCATGCACACATTTCATGTGTAAATGATGTAGTCTTACTTATTACTTGTTGTTCACCTCCCCTTTCCCTTTGTCCCAAGGATCCAAGAGGATCTCCATGGAGTTCATCTCCATGGATGATTCTCTACAAGGGTCCATATTTTTTATTATGCAAATTCCCTATGTCTCCTTTTTTACATTACCTAGCTTTCATTTGGTACTTGCTTTTTTGACCTAAAGTATGGTCATCTTGGAGTCCATCTCCATAGATGACCACTTTAAAAGGTCCATATTATTTACTTCCTTGTAAATCCCCCTCCCTAAGTCAATGATGCTCACCTTGGAACCCTTTCCTTGGATGAAAATCATCTAGACTCACAATTTAGGTCACACAAGATGTATAAGATACACTTGAGTATAGGTCTCAAGGATGGTCTTCTTATGACCACCTTAGAGATCTTCCTCTAAAGTTGATACATCTTGACCTAACTCTCTTGTCAACTTACTTTTCATGTCAAAATCCCCCTTGTCCCTAGCAAATGACATGTTTTCAAAATCCTAATGTACTCCCGGGATGGCTTGGTTAAGTGGATTCATCACTTATGATCACTAATCAAAGTCTAGGGAAAGAGAGGACAAAACATGGATGCCAAATCCAAACAATTCCTTCATTTTCTGCTTTCAGTTACATTCCAGTTAAGTCCTGTAAATCCAGTTAAGTTTTTGGAAATTACAGTGACTAAATTAGAAACTGTAAAAATATTGACACTGCAGGCCCATCCGCGCGGATAAGATTGCACTACAGTCTCATCCACGCGGATGACATTGTCATCTGCAAACAGTTTTCCAGTTTTCTGTTATTTTCGGTTTAATCAATGTTTTCAAACTGTTTTCCAGTTCAGTCCCTAGAATTTCAGTTATTTCCAGAAAACCCTTTTTTTAAGTCTTTTTTCAAACACACACACACACACACACAAAGTTTCAAGTGAGGAAGACTCGTCATACGAGGTATTCCGGGTGCACGTCAAACGTCAATCCCGGAGCGTAACGTGACCTCCGAACTCATTTTCTCTAATTTTAGGCATTTTTCAAAGTTTTGGCCCTTAAACTAAAAACGGCGTGGCGACTCCGTTGATTTTTTCAAAAAAAGAAAAATCGGGTACATCACAGCTTGCAGTTAATAAGAAACTGCAAGTAGAGTTGCAAAATGCACAGCGGAATATTTAGAGTTACAAAGCGGTTTAGAGGAGCGGTTTTGGTAAGCGATTTTCAGTGCAATTATAAAATTGAAAAGTGAGGTTTGACAAAGTTAACTTCCAACACAATTCACAATAGTGGATGACTGTATATAAGATCAAACAGAGATAAATATAGATAATTAGTAAGCACAGTAAATAAAATGCAGAAAATAAAGAACACAATATTTGGAGTGGTTCAATCGTTTAATGATCTACGTCCACTATCAAGATGGTTAGTCTTAAATTTTCTAAGAGTGATTTTATATTGAGTATGAGAGATTACAAAGTACAATACTCAGATTTAAAATCTATTCTATGAAGATCAAATCCTAGACTATAACCAGTGTATCTCAAATGAATAATCTATGTGATTAAACAAGTGAGGTGCGTGTGTGTGTATACAAGATCAAGGCTCTTTGAATCTAAGAGATGTAGAGCACACTGATTCTTGATGTGTATAAGGCTTGATTTATGGGCTGGGAAATTTTTATTGAAGTAGGAAGATTGAAGATTCAAAGGACTGAAAATTTTCTGGGCAAAGCTTCAACTTCGTATGAACTCACAGCAAATCAATTTCTCAAGCAATCTTCAAGTGATGAAGATTAGGAGTATTTATACCCAAGCACTAAGGAACTAGCTGTTAGACACAGCTATTGTAAGGACTGTACTGGTGCTTTCTGATTGGTCCACTAATATCCACTTTTGTCCTTTAGTACAGGAGTTGCAGGTAAAGTTGATCAGACTCCAGCTGCAAATAAGGTAAGTTAGGACATCTGTCACCTTTTCAAGATCCTTGCAGATCTTTTCTGGTACTTAGTCACGTGACAAGATTTGGTGGTTAACTTTTGTCATTGCTGACGTGGATTCCAACAGTCATAAAGTGGTTCACTTCAAGTCTTCAATCATTGGAGCGGTATGGTGTGAAGCGGTTGAGCATGTGCGGTTTCACCAGTGAGGTTGCTGAGTGCGGTCTTAAGATTGAATTGCACTGTGGTTGGCAAGTTTGGTTCACTAAGGCAGTTGCACTGGAATTGTCAAATGGTGGTTTCAGACAAAAAATCACACTGAGCAATTGCAGGAGCGGTTTGCTAGTGCGGTTTTGATGGTGTGGTCTAAAACCTTTGAACTGCAACCTTATATTCAATGAGTCTTGTGCCAGTCTTCAAGCCTAATTTATTCTATTCTATAAAATGGACTTAGCTAAAAAATTGAAGTCTAAGCTTTAATACATATGGGCCTAAAGTCCTTAAAGTAGAGAAGAGGTCATGGTATCAATCAAATCTTAAGCTAATCTAGGAGGGTTAAAGTATGCATACCCAACAATCTCCCCCTATTTGATTGATGCCATTACCTACTATAAATAAAGCAAACATTTTACTTGGTAAAATATGTCCATAGGAATAAACATGGTAAGTCATGTCCCAAGTCAATGCACACACTAGCTTAAGTTATAGGATTCTATACTATTTGAAAGATTGAAAAACTTACAACTTGAAGTATAGAAATGCATTTAGTGCACTTAGAAAATATGAGTTTAAGTTTAAAGTGCAATTTAAACTGAATGTTTAAACTTCATTTCAAAAAATATGATTTTAAGTTAGAAAATATTTGAATGAGGTTTAAAACCATTGCGGTTTCATTGTTCTACAAGCAAGCAGTTTGATATGAACAAGGTTTTGGAACCAGTGATGCATTTTTCATTACTACCTTTGCAGTTGCATATTACAATGGTAGGAAAGCAAAATACATGGTTACAAAGAACAAAAGAAGTTGGACAAAATAAATACAAAGAGCGCGGTCCAACTTAAGCAAAAATAAGAGTTCAGCAAAGGAAAATTACAAGATAAGAGAGGTTCATTGCTGATGCGGTTGCTATTGAGGTTGATCAACTTCAGGTTCACGAGCTTGAGAAGGATTTGAGGCAGATGTCTCTGAGTTTAAGGATCTTCCAATTCTTCTGACCTCATCAGCAGTTCTTCCTTGAGCAGTCACTAATCTTCCAAGAGTATTCTCCTGAGTTGCAAGCCCGAGATTAGCATCACTGACTGCCCTAGAATTTTCTCTGACTTGTTCAGTCAGGTCATTGATTTGAGTATGGAAGGAGGTATTCAAAGAGTTGAAGAGAACATGAATCTCCCCCTGAACAGCTGCGGTTTGGGTGGTGATGGCTTCTTTCATAGGATCAAGGTCTACAGTTACCTTCAAGGAGGTTTTCAGCTCTTCAATTTTGGAACTGAGTTTGTAGTTGAAACCTTCCTTGAGGTTTTCCAATCGATCATTAACCTCATCCTTGACTTCATTCAACTTAGCCTTCAGGGAATCTCCTAAGATGTTTATCTTAACATTTATCTCCCCTTTAACTGTATCAATTTCTGAAGAGAGATTTGATTCCACAATTTCCAGAGCGGTTTGGAAATTTTGAGCAGTATGCGATCTGGAATTAACTGCATTGAGCATTTCAGCTTGGAAGGATTTAAGAGCAGTTTTGGAGGAGTTGGAGGCTTGATTGAGCATATCTTTTAGTTGGGTAGTTACAATGTTTGCTGAATCACTCTCCCCCTTAATGGCATCAAGCTTTAGGAAAAAGTGTTTCAAGGAATCCTTGTTATCAGCCATTTGAAGCGTTTGGGAGGCAATTAGATGGGTCTGGGCTTCAACAGTCTCTAGAAGCGAGCGGTTGGAGGCTTCAAGAGAGGCATTGGAGGCGGTTAATTTTATGATGTGGCCTTGGTTGATGATAAGCTGGCTTTGAATAAGGTTAAGTGTTGAAATAATTTGAGAGTAGTCAGTTGGAGGTCGAAGGAATATGAGTGAATGAGGGAGGTGGTTTAGAAAAAGTAGGAGGAGCGGTTTGGGGTAGATGGGTTTGAAGGGTTTAGAATATACGAGAGGTTGGAATTGTATAAGGTTGGGCGATCGAGGGTGGAATGGGTAGTATTTGGGGTAAGGTAGCAGGGGCGGTTGGAATGGGGGCGGTTGGGATTGGGGTGGTGGAAATAGGGGCGGTTAGAGGAGGAGGAATTGTGAAGGTTGGAAGATTTAAAGTGTTAGTATTGTAATTTGAGGAGGAGTTGGTTTGAGAGGTGTAAACAGAAATAAAAGGGGTTTTCTGTTGTTGAGGAGAGATAGGAGGGGTAGGAGTTTTATGTGGAGGTGTTTGGGCACGGTTTGAAGTAGGAGGGGTAGTTTGGTGTATGGGAGAATGAGGTGGGGAAGGAATTAGATCCCTAAATTGTGAAGTGGAGTGAGCTTGGCCTACTGATGGTTTGGAGGTCCATTTAGTAAAGGCAAGAGGTAAAGGGGAATCTTTGTGTTAGAGGGGTGTGGAAGTCAGATTGGGAGGAGGAATGTGAGGTAGAGTGAGAAGAGGAATCCTTATCAAAATAAGATGCAGTCTCACCAAGAATAGTCACATTGGCTAGGGTAACACGTTGAAGGAAACGTTTTGGCCCTTTGGTAGGAGTTGTCTTCTTGGCCATCATTTTATACCTCCTCTTTTTAGGATTCACCCCCTGAGCGGTTTCAGCTCTTGGCAGTTGAGTGGGGGAGAGCGGTTTGGGAGATGGAATAGGTGAAGAGGGTTAGTTTTGAACGGGTGATGGAGGTGGAGTTTGAACAGGAGATTGAGTTGGAGGTGGAGGCGGTTGGCAATGGTGCAGTTTGAAATACGAAAAACTTTAAACCCCAAGTGAATTGTGAGTACAACTGTAGGAAATAAGAAAATATAAGAGAGAAATTATTAGTATGTGGCATTGTAATCCAAAGTTATCTCACACTCCCAAGAAGTGCCTGTGGGGAAGGTCATGGTTTCCTGCCTATATACTAATTAATGTTGGTGATTTTAGTATCATCAACTTATTTTATTGTAATGGTGATTTACTAAGAGATCAATGTGATTCGTATTAGACTCGGATACGAGTAAGGGAAAGTGTGGAGTACACACTCGTTTGAGCTAAAACGAAGTCAACCTCGATAAAGAAGTAAAAGTTAAAGGGTAGCACATTTTGCTGATGTGCTCGGCCGAGCAGAGTCCTTGACTCCTTGAGCGAGCTTAGCAAATTGGCCAAAGTTTCTGAGTGTCTTGCTCGGCCGAGGCTTGTGCCCTCGGCCGGCGAGAAGAAGAACAACACGGCCGTGCAGTTCATAAGACACGGCCGTGCAGCTTGACAGAATTTCATAAGACATGTGTGCTCGGCCGAGCGAGTCCCTTGACTCGGCCGAGCAGTTCCTGAACAGGTGCCAGTTCAAACTGAAAAGTCACATCTCTTGGCTAAAGTCATGTCTTTTGGTTATACCTTTTAACTAATACCTCTCCATCTGTATATATACAGGGATTGATCTCAGTTGTACACATATGAATAACATACAAGAGTGATACAACAATATAACGAAAGCAAACAATTCTCAAGTTTTGATTTGCTCTCTTTGCCTAGAAAACAAATTGCGTGATTGTCTTATCCCAATAAAGATTTTGTGTAACCCAGGCATTAAGGGTCGAAATACTTTATTCGGAAAGTGGATTATACACGATTCAATCACATATCCGGCCTTAGTATCAAGATCAAGACCCTATATTTCCCCTACAAACGAATAAAGTATTTGGTGATACTCATGGCGGGTGGAAGTACTTTGAAGGAGATGACGAACAAGTTTGGAAAGCTAGACAAATTTGAAGGACAAGATTTCCGGCGTTGGCAGAAGAAGATGCACTTCCTTTTAACAACATTAAAGGTGGTGTATGTTCTTTCTACCCCTATTCCGGAATTGCTTGAAGATGACAACTTGGAGGCAATCAGACGTAGATCAAAGTGGGAAAACGACGACTACATCTGCAGAGGACACATATTAAACGGTATGTCTGATTCTCTCTTTGACATCTATCAAAATGAGGAATCTGCAAAAGAGTTATGGGATTCTCTTGAATCCAAGTACATGGCAGAGGATGCTTCTAGTAAGAAGTTCCTTGTGAGTAATTTTAATAATTACAAGATGGTCGATTCAAGACCTGTCATGGAACAGTTCAATGAACTCCTTAGAATCCTTGGACAATATACACAACACGGGTTGAAGATGGATGAGTCAATATCGGTTTCAAGTGTGATTGATAAGTTGCCTCCCTCCTGGAAGGATTTCAAACACACTTTGAAACATGGTAAAGATGATCTGTCTTTGGTTCAACTTGGTAGTCACTTGCGCATAGAGGAATCTCTTAGGGCGCAAGAGGATGACAAAGGCAAGGGAAAAGAAGTTGTTGGACCCTCTGTCAATATGATTGATATGGGTGGAAACAATAAAAACAAAGGAAAGAAACGTAGTTTCAATGACAATGGTTCTGGTTCCAACAAGAAGCCTAAATTGGCATGTTGGAAGTGTGGCAAATCTGGTCACTTTAAGAAGGATTGTCATGTTGGAAACAACAAGAAAGGCGCAAGCACAAGTGGTTCGGGAAAGGGGTCTAAAGACCATTCTCAAAACCAAGGTCAGAATTTAATACATAGTTGGAACAGATTTATTAAAAATTCTGTTTCACTAATTTCTGAGGCATTTTATGTGCAGGATGATGCTATTGCGTGGTGGATTGATTCCGGTGCCACAACTCATGTTTGTAAAGATCGTTGTTGGTTTAAGACATACGAACCAATAGAAGACGGATCTGTCCTTTACATGGGTGATGACCATTCCGCTCCTATTCAAGGAAGAGGAAGTGTGGTGTTGGAATTTAGTTCGGGAAAAACTATTTCTTTGTTTAATGTTTTATATGTACCTAAACTTCGTAAGAATTTAATTTCTGGTCCTGTCTTGAACAAATGTGGATATAAACAAGTGTATGAATCCGATAAGTATATCTTATCGAAGTCTGGTGTATTTGTAGGATTTGGTTATTATAACAATGGAATGTTCATGTTGAATTTAAATAAAATTCCTGTTAACTCTAGTTCTGTTTATATGACTTCCTCTGTTGTTGTTAATTCCTCATTATGGCATGCTCGGTTAGGACATGTGCACTATAAAAGAATGCTTGAAATGTCCAAAGATGGTTTGATTCCTGTTATTGATAATAATACGGAAAGGTGTAATACTTGCATGTTAACAAAAATCACTAGAAAACCTTTTAAAAGTGTTACAAGGAATTCTGTAAAACTTGAATTGATACATAGTGATTTATGTGATTTTCATGCAACTCCATCTTTAGGCAATAAAAAGTATATTGTCACTTTTATAGATGATGCTTCTAGGTTTTGCTATATTTATTTGCTGCATGCAAAAGATGAAGCCCTAGATAAATTTAAAATTTATAAAACTGAAGTTGAACTTCAACTTAATGGCTTGATTAAAACCTTACGTACGGATAGAGGTGGTGAATATTATGATCCTAAATATTTCCAATCAGTAGGAATAATTCATGAGACTACGGCTCCTTATGTACCACAACAAAATGGTGTGGCTGAAAGGAAGAATAGAACTCTTGAAGAAATGGTTAACGCCATGTTGTCTTACTCGGGCTTGAGTGACGGGTTTTGGGGTGAAGCCATGTTAACGGCTTGTCATCTATTGAATAGAGTTCCTAATAAAAGGAACAAGATTACCCCATATGAGCTTTGGTATAAGAAACGACCAAACTTGACATTTTTGCGAGTTTGGGGTTGTAGGGCCGTGGTTAGGCTTCCGGATCCTAAAAGGAAAAAGTTGGGAGAAAAAGGTATTGATTGCATCTTTGTTGGATATGCTGAGCATTCCAAGGCATATAGGTTTTATGTTATAGAACCTAATGAATTCATTTCTATAAACACAATTATAGAATCAAGAGATGCAATCTTTGATGAGAATCGTTTCTCTTCAATACCTAGATCCAAGGACATTATACCAATGTCGGCTGAATATCAAATGGATGATCATTCAATTGATGTACCAAGTGAGACACCCGAACCTCGTAAGAGTACAAGAGTAAGGAAAGCTAAATCATATGGTTCTGATTTTCAACTATATTTAGTTATGGGATCAAGAGATCAAATTGAATCTCAATACTCTTACTGTTATAGTATAGAGGAGGATCCAAGAACCTATGATGAAGCAATAAAATCTCGAGACGCTGGTTTTTGGAAAGAAGCCATCGATGATGAGATTGGTTCTATTGTGGAAAATAATACATGGGTCTTGTCTGATTTACCACCAGGCTGTAAACCTTTGGGGTGCAAATGGATCTTCAAAAAGAAGATGAAAGTCGATGGAAAAATTGACAAATTTAAAGCTCGATTGGTAATCCAAGGCTTTAGACAAAAGGAAGGGATCGATTACTTCGATACCTATGCACCGGTTGCTCGTATCACTACTATTAGAATTCTGATAGCTTTGGCTGCTATTCAGAATCTATTGATCCATCAAATGGATGTCAAAACAGCATTTTTAAATGGTGATTTGGAAGAAGAAGTGTATATGAAACAACCAGAAGGATTTGTTATGCCAGGTAATGAGCATAAGGTATGTAAGTTAATTAAGTCATTGTATGGGCTGAAGCAAGCACCTAAGCAGTGGCATCAAAAATTTGATGAGGTTGTTTTGTCGAATGGTTTTGTATTAAATCAGTCTGACAAATGTGTATATAGCAGATTTGATGAATCCGGTAAAGGTGTAATCATCTGTCTATATGTAGATGACATGTTGATTTTTGGCACTGACCAAAATGTAGTTGATAAAACTAAGAAGTTTTTGTCATCAAAGTTTTCGATGAAGGACATGGGAGAAGCCGATGTAATTCTTGGTATAAAGATTAAACGGATGAACGAGGGAATTGCAATATCACAATCTCATTATATTGAGAAAATTCTCAAGAGGTTTAATTGTGATAATTGTTCTAAAGTTAGTACTCCCATGGATCCTACTGAGAAACCTGTATCAAATACTGGTAAACCTGTGTCACAGGCTCGAATACTCAAAAGCCATTGGCGCTTGATGTATGCTATGACGGGCACTCGACCTGATATTGGTTATGCAGTTGGAAGATTGAGCAGGTTCACTAGTAATCCTAGTAGACAGCATTGGCATGCTATAACAAGGGTGTTCAAGTACTTAAAAGGTACTATGGACTATGGTTTGTGTTATAGTGGACATCCTTCTATATTAGAAGGTTATACCGATGCTAGTTGGATCAACCAAGAAGATTCATCTTCTACTAGTGGTTGGGTGTTCTTGCTTGGAGGAGGTGCCATTTCTTGGGCTTCCAAAAAGCAGACATGTATTACACATTCTACAATGGAATCTGAGTTTGTAGCATTGGCTGGCTGCTTTGGAAAGGAAGCGGAGTGGCTTCGGAACTTGATATATGAGATTCCATTATGGCCAAAACCGATATCACCAATGTCTATCCATTGTGATAGTGCTGCCACTTTGGCTAGGGCCTATAGTCAGATTTATAATGGCAAGTCTAGACACTTGGGTGTCAGACATAGTATGATTCAGGAGTTAATCATGAATGGTGTGATATCAGTTGAGTTTGTTCGGTCACAACAAAATTTGGCTGACCACTTGACGAAGGGGTTAGCCAGATACTTGGTAAATAAGTCTGCAATGGGAATGGGATTAAAGTCCATTTAATCCTCTAATTGTGAGATACCCAATTCCCTTCTAATACAACGTTAGAAGCTTGAATTCAATGTGGAAAGCTCGCAGTTGGAGATTGGAACACATGTTATTATCTTTCCCAAGGTATGTGTTCAGACCTGCAAGTAAAGGTTAGGTTGAAGAATATCTTCTTAATAGTTCCTTTGAAAAATTGCAAATGCAGGTGCAAGATTAAAAGGAACTACCTATGTGGACATGAAGTTTTGCCGCTTCAAGAAGCTAGGACTTGGCTTCCTATATGTTCACTATTGGATATGGACACATGGCTTGTAATAGTGTCAAGATTAAACAAAGAGAATTGTACTGAACTTATGTGTATAGTATCTTCAGGTATTCATATGAGTTGACGGGTTCAATCGTTACGACACCCCGATTCTCGAGTATTTGAAATGTGTATTATACTAAGATGAAAATTCAATCGCAAGACATTTTCATTTATGCATTCGTTTGTTTCGTTATTTATAAAGTTTAGTAAATCAAAGGATTACACTAAAATGGAGGGGATTTGTTGGTGATTTTAGTATCATCAACTTATTTTATTGTAATGGTGATTTACTAAGAGATCAATGTGATTCGTATTAGACTCGGATACGAGTAAGGGAAAGTGTGGAGTACACACTCGTTTGAGCTAAAACGAAGTCAACCTCGATAAAGAAGTAAAAGTTAAAGGGTATCACATTTTGCTGATGTGCTCGGCCGAGCAGAGTCCTTGACTCGGCCGAGCAGAGCTTAGCAAATTGGCCAAAGTTTCTGGAGTGTCTTGCTCGGCCGAGGCTTGTGCCTGCTCGGCCGAGCAGTAAGAACAACACGGCCGTGCAGTTCATAAGACACGGCCGTGCAGCTTGACAGAATTTCATAAGACATGTGTGCTCGGCCGAGCGAGTCCCTTGACTCGGCCGAGCAGTTCCTAAACAGGTGCCAGTTCAAACTGAAAAGTCACATCTCTTGGCTAAAGTCATGTCTTTTGGTTATACCTTTTAACTAATACCTCTCCATCTGTATATATACAGGGATTGATCTCAGTTGTACACATATGAATAACATACAAGAGTGATACAACAATATAACGAAAGCAAACAATTCTCAAGTTTTGATTTGTTCTCTTTGCCTAGAAAACAAATTGCGTGATTGTCTTATCCCAATAAAGATTTTGTGTAACCCAGGCATTAAGGGTCGAAATACTTTATTCGGAAAGTGGATTATACACGATTCAATCACATATCCGGCCTTAGTATCAAGATCAAGACCCTATATTTCCCCTACAATTAATACTCAAAAATATTTAGCATGCGGTTTCAAAAATGAATATGAGCGGTTTACCACTACTGAACATGCGGTTTGAAACAAGGAGATATGCGGTTGTAAGCATGCGGTTTCAAACCAAGGGAGCACGGTTGATGTTCAAAAAATAATAAGTAAATCCATAAATTTTCAGAAACATTCTAAGTGTGGCAAACATATTCAAGAAATCAAAGAAGCCAAAATATAGGAAATTTTCTTAAATTTGTGAATAGTACCTACGAAGAACATGAAGAACATTCATGAACACCAAGAACAGAGATTTATAAAAAATTCACCAAAATCAACAAATATCATATCAAAATGATCACATTGAGCAAGAGATTAACAATGTAACAATAAAATTTCAACCTTTGCTCAGAATCACCAAGAAATCAAGAAAAACACAAGTGGGTTTTCGAAAAGTGAAATGTGAAGAATTCAAAATCAGTAGCCAAAACATGTTTAGATCATAAAATAAACTACATGATCTAAACATCAAGGCGAGCAAAACCCAGCAATTTTCAAGCAAAAAGAGTAAGAAATAAAGATTTGAGCAAGAAAATTCAGTCATGGCAGATGAAGGGTTTTTCTTGAAGTTCATCCATGGCAAATTCAACAAGGTTTACAATAATGATTTGCAGATAAATAAGAAGTTAAGGTTCAGAAATCATACCATGTCAGTGAAGGGTTTCTTGGAAGCCATTGAAGTGTTTGAAGATTTTGAAAATGAAGGTTTTGAAGGTTTGTGGAAGAGAGAGAAAGTGAGTTGGTAGAGAGAAGGTACAATGTGCAGAGAGGACAGAGTTGGAAGAGTTGAAATTGTAGACTGAGTCTGCTATTTATAGGTAAATTTTTCAGATTAAGGAAAGTTCAAGGGACGGTTCCACTATCCCATATAAGTGAATCATTACCTCTATTGCACCCTTTTATCTTCCACACTTTAAATGCATTTAAATTTTGAAATAATGTGGGAAAATATTTGTAAAAATACCCTTATGCCAAAATAAGGACTAAAATAAAAACTTACCTGGGGTCCACGTGGCATGTGCGGTTTGAAAAACATGAGTAGTTAGGAAAGTCAAACCGCTTTGAGATAGCTTCTTCAAAGCTCAAAAATTTAAAGACATTTAAGAATATTCTAAGTTTTGAAAACGCGGTTGATATATATGCGGTCAGGCTACAGCATGCAGTTGGAAATGGAGGTTTAGCTGCAAGCGGTTGAATGCGTGCGGTTTGATACACACGGTTTCAACAGGTTGAGGTTTGAAACCTCAACATGAATTTTAACCTAAATTCCACATACTTAACACACAAGTTAGCAGATAAAAAGTATGGACTTATTTAAGTTCTAGCATATCCATTTCTCCTCTGAGGAATGAAAACCTCTTGGAGTCCAGAGCTTTGGTGAGGATATCAACAATCTGGTTGTCTGTCCCCACGTACTCAAGATGGATATTCCCCTTTTCCACATGATCTTTGAGGAAATGATACTTGATATCAATATGCTTGGTCTTGGAGTGCATGACAGGGTTGTTGGAGACTAAAATTGTTGATGTGTTGTCACACATGATTGGGCGGTTTCCTTCATCAATTTCGTAGTCCACCAACTGTTGCTTCATCCAAAGGATTTGACAGCAACAACTTCCAGCAGCAATATACTCAGCCTCTGTGGTTGACACTGAAATTGATGCTTACTTCTTGCTGGCCCAAGCAACTAGTCTATTCCTAAGGAATGACAAGTCCCACTAGTGCTTTTTCTGTCAATAGTGCAAGCTGCATAATCTTCATCTGAATAACCTACGAGATCGAAATTTGAATCTTTGGAATACCAAAGTCCAAGGTTAGTAGTTCCAGATAAATAGCAGATTATACGCTTAACTGCACTTAAATGTGCGTCTCTAGGATCTGCTTGATAACGAGCACATACACAGACACTAAACATGACATCTGGCCTACTAGTAGTTAAGTAGAGTAATGAGCCAATCATACCTCGATATAAGGTTTGATCAACCTTCTTACCTTTTAGATCCTTATCTAGCTTATTGCCGGTGGCCATTGGAGTATCGTATGCTTTTGCATTCTCTAGTCCAAATTTCTTTATCAACTCCTTGGTGTATTTGGCTTGGCTAAGGAAGATTCCTTCTTCGCATTGTTTGATTTGAAGCCCGAGGAAGAATGTTAATTCTCCCATCATGCTCATTTCAAACTTGCTTTTTATTAGCTTCTCAAAACTCTTACAAAGAAATTCATTAGTAGAACCAAAAATAATATCATCAATATAGATTTGAACAACTGACAATGAGAAGACCATCCTGAACGATCTGACACGTTTGCAATTTCTAATGAGGAACCCACCATCGCAAGTGATGTGTGCGAAGTTTGGCCATCCAAAGTTCCCAGTCATCCTGATTGTCTTCTATTTCTAAGGGCCGCCGAGAAAAGAACCAAGGATCATATGTCATTGTAATCTCGGACATAACCTGCAGCCTCTCCCACAGCCACAAAGTAAGTAGAGCAGGACTTCCTCCCCACATGTACCGGCTGCCGATCGCCATCCGATTGATGCCGTGAAAAGTCTCGCCTAAAATAAAATGCACGATATCCTCGCCGCCTCGGCAATGTCCCACCACGTCCAAAACCCCGTGATGGCATACTCCTAACGACGTGAACATAAACAGGGTACCCATCACGAACAAAGCAAAAGTGTCCCACGCAGCAATGCTCCCGCCATCACTCATGAACCTATCCGGGATCCCGGAAATGTCAATATAATCAGTATGAGGTATCAACATCCAGTAGGCCTCTTTAATAGAAACACCAAGAAAAGATGTCAACTTTCAACAGTCGTCATCCCTCCCATCAAAGGAAGTGCAACCTGCTCCACTTCAGGTCCTCCAAGAATAGAGCGGAAGTCTTCGAACGTAGGCATTATCTAGTTGTACGAGAAACTATAAATGTGCCTTCTCACGTCCAAAAAATGGGCAACAGCTCTCAGAAGATCCCATTCTGGAGAAAGCTCCTTCAAAGTCCAAACGGATTTCACCTTGTAGTGATCCTCGAAGAACTCTTTGTTATGCCTCATATGGTGCCTTGCCCACATTTTGAACCTATCTAGGAAATACTCTTGCATTTGAGTAGGCAACTTTGGAAATGTGGCCATGAGAAGTGAAGAAATTTCAAGTTTTGAAGGAAGGAAAGGATTTTCAGCTTCAAAATGCAGTTTGAACAGCCACGAACTTCTGAAAAATAATTTAAAGGAGTCAAAACTGAAGAAGAGGCCGGCCGGCCTGTTTTGCACGTTTGAATCAGTCAAACTGCAGCCCTGATGCATTGTGTTCCCTTGCTTTTTCCAAAACACCTCCTGTTCATAACCTATTTAAAACAGCAAACTAATCCGTGAAATACTACCCATGCAATGCCAAAACCATCCCGGGCTCGTGCGACAGTGCAAAATAATAAAAAAATATAATAGCAATAACTTAGGAAGATGAACAGATGAAATCCCGGCACGGTCTGTTGGGTCATTATTTGTTCAAATCTGTTATTCAGTTCATTTCCGTCATTATTTATTTTAATTAATTTACTTGCTTATCTGGTTTCGTTAAATGCCAAAAATAAATAAAAGCAATCATAATAATAATAAAATGTACAAAGTCTCGCCCCAGAACAAGGGCATCTCAAATAGAAGTAAACAATATCCGAAATAAACTATAAATATGGAAAAAAAGCTACCAAAAATGCTACGGAACTACTCTGTATCCGGCCCATCATCCGCTGCATCCGGCTCATCATCTGCTAAATCCTGCTTCGTCGTTCGAGCACTCAACGAACTGTGTCACAGCAACAGGATCTGTGGCAAAGAGATAGCTCATAAAGTTATCTACTCCGGTGACCGAAGAGTGATGGGCCTGCGACTCAGAAGTCTCACCTTGGTAACCGGAAGACTAGCCAATGAGCTGCTCCGCATCCATCCCGCCAGTCGTGGAAGCAGACGATCCCCTAGTAACGGATGGCCTAAAGGGCATAGGCTCATGAACCGCCGTGCTCCTCCTGGAACCACACTGAATGTAATCAAGAAGCCGCCGGGCGAAACCTGTCACTCCCTCCAGACGTTGGACCATCAAATCATGAGTACGTCCTGAGACCTGCACATCTAGGAAACGATTAAACGATGGAAAGAACACTGCAGATACACATATAAAGAAAGTGAGTACAGATACATAAATCAACAGATACTCACAGTGGCACCAGGATCGACTCGGTATCGAGGCCTGGCCTGCTCAGGAATCGGGATCATCAACTGCCTGCGGGAACCACCAGCACCCTCATATGCAAAATGAGTATTGGGGATAGGAGGGTCTCTGGGACGTGAAGGATATTTCCCCTCTATAGCCATCACCTGCGGGCTCCTCAGCCTCATCCTTCTAAAAATGTCATAGTCAGCCCCATCGATGACATTCTCAATAAAGGGAACTTCCAGCCTATACTGGAGCAACTCTTCCTCATCTATGTCCAAAGGCTGCAGCATGTGGATGGGAGGATCCCTAGGAACCATGGGATCCGATTCGTGAGCATACTGGCGAGTCACCCACTTGCCCAAATACATAATATCACAAGAGAGCCCCACGAGAAGCTTCCTCTTGTTCGTCACCTCCCTGGTGGCATCAATGATCTCTTGATTGAGCCGATGCCACCATGCCAAATTCACCCTTTGTGCGAAATCCCTCTCCAAAGCCTCGAATGCCTCTTCATAAGTGACCCTCGTGTTGTCCCTTATCTTTCCTGGTTTCCTGGCCTCCTTCTGCCAAATCAGCATAGTCATCCTTAATGTCCCACCGCTGTGGACAGAACACCTCGAAACACGACACCTGAAAAGAAAATAGGACAGAGCATCATTCAGAGATATATACAGGAAGAATATATATGTATATGATAAGTCTAGGAAGAGAAAAAGAAGACTCACATCCAAAGCAAACTGGAAGCAGCAGAAAGAATTCTCTTCCCCTCGAGAATACTTATCCAGTGCAAAGTAAAGCTCGGCCAAGTGATGTGGCGGATTTCATTATATGTAATTCCCTAATTTTTTACATATTTCATCCTTATTTTAATGTATTTTAGATTAGTTTCGATGTAATTTTGAGTAGACTATAAATTGGTAAGTTTGTGGGAAATCATTGTACTTTTGAGACATATTTTGAGTGATTTTGTGATGTTCCTGCAAAGTTTATTAATGCTGAGGATAAAGCTGCTATTATCGGAAGTGCAGGGACCAAACTGCAAAGCAACAAAGTTCAGTGACTAGAAGGAAATTGTGGGAACTTGGAGGACCGAATTGAAGTTTGGGAATAAAGAAACTTAATTAATTGAGCTTTCAAGCTGCACGTGGGATCCAAGGCTGGTGAGGCGCGTTGACCAAGAAAAAAATGCATGGATCGAGGCAAAACATCAGTGGACCACGCATGGAAGGAATTTAATTGTTTTTTAAATTTCTTTTTCTTTTTTTCTCTTTAGTATGATTAATTTAGGTTTTTAGATTGGAGGAGTATATATACTCCTTTAACATTATTTTTAGGATGATCTAGAGTTTTTACTTTTCCCTAGAGAGCTTGAGTTTTTCTATGGAGGCTTAAACTCACTACTTTGGATTTGATTTCTTGAACCCCTATTAATCAATTTGAGGTATTTTTCTTTTCAATCTGTTTACCCCTATTCATAATTTTACTTGTGTTTATTTTAGATTTATAACTAGGGTTTGTGGACCCGATCAATTCACTAGTTCTTTTTATGAATCTTAGCTAGAGTTTTCTATGACTATGCCAGTGTAGGAAATTCATGAGTAGCATCTTTACGATTTATGCATGTGCCATGGTAAATTGTGAAGTGGGTAAAATTAGATGATTATCTTTGTGAAATAATCTTAGAAAGCATTCTTGATCTTAGTTTCTTAAACCGTTCATCAATTAATTCTGCGATCTAGACTGTGCCAGTTAGACTAATTTATTAATTAGGGTTTCTAGTGAGTGTGCCACTGCTAGTAACTATTCTGAAAGAAGAAACAGAGATTGAAACAGATCTTGTGATCAGATGAATAGGGTGACAGAGAAAAGAGATATCAATGATAATTGACTAATTAGGTGGGGACGGAATCAAATCTAAAGTGTTTCTAAATTATTGTTTTTGCTCTTAATTAGTTTAATTACTGTTTTTAGGAATTAATTCATCAACAAACAAACCCCCCATTTGTGTATGACTAGTTCGTAATCAATAACCGTTCTTCAGTGGTTCGAACCTGGACTTACCTTTGCTACATTCTTGTGGCCGAGTCCCGGTTTAATTTAGTAGGTGTGCGACTAAACCTACCAAATTTTGGCGCCGTTGCCGGGGAACGGTGTAATTGTTTACGATCTTATTCTTTTCTTAATCTATTTCTTTTTCATTTTATTTCTTTCTATTTTAGTATTTGTGCTATCTGCTAAGTGTTTTACCCTGCTCCCCTGTGGTGTGTAACCGTGCATGGTGCACACCCGTTCTACTAATAATTTACTTGTGCCTCTTGATTCAGAAATAGAACGTTCTTTCAGGAAAGGACGTAAAGCAAGCAGGAGTGTGAACCATAATTGTTGGGAGACAGAGATGGGTGATAGAGCAGCGCAGACACTTAGGGAGAAAACTGTTCCAAACTGGACGGAGCAACCGCAGGCAGTCATTTTTCCTGCATTGCCGGCGGGAGTCACGTTTGAGTTGAAACCGGGGCTTTTAAATCAATTGCCAAGCTTCAGTGGGCTACCCGGTGAAAACCCGAATTAGCACGTCTCCCAGTTCGTGCAAGTTTACAACAGTATGAAGCCTTCAGATCTTCCACTTGAGTAGCTTCTGCTCCGAGCATTCTTTTTCACATTGAAGGAAAGGGCCAATGTGTGGTATTATCACCTGGCCCCGAATAACATTACCACCTGGCAGATGTTGAAAGAGGCGTTCTTGGATGAATTCTTCCCGGTAAATCAAATAAATGTTATGAAACGGGACATAAGCAATATGGAACAGAAGGGGGATGAGTCATATTATGACTACTACAACAGTTTTCACACTCTTACTCGGAGTTGTCCCTACCACGGGTATGATGCGGATCAGCTGATTATGTACTTCCACGGAGGACTTACTGATCAGGACAAGAGGATGGTTGACTCTTCGTGTGGGGGTAGCATACTGAACAAGACTACTGCGGAAGCTCAGAAATTATTGGAGGAGCTAGCGAAGAGTACCCGGACACATGGTATGAGGTCAAGTGTCAGACAGGTCAATGCAGCTGGGTCCAGTAGTGGGGTGGCGGATCAACTTAAAACTGATGTCGAGGACATCAAAAGTATGATGAAGGCAATGATGTTGGGACAGCCGCTGAAACAATGTGGTATTTGTTACGCTGTGACTAATCCTACAGATTCGTGTCCAACATTGCAAACTGTGATGATGTCGCCCGATTTTTGAAATCAAACGGAGTCGCCACGCCATTTTTGTTTTAAGGGCCAAAACTTTGAAAAATGCCCGAGATCATAGATTTGGGTTCGGAGGTCACGTTACACGCCGGGAAGAACGTTAGTGTTCACCCGGAATGCCTCGTAAAACGAGTCTTCCAAACATTTAAAATCATTTGTGTGTGTGTGTGTGTGTTACTTTGGCCAAAATAAGTTGAATCTGAAAAGTAAAAATTGGGAACTCTTCATTAGACTTTGAACAAATCCCATGATTTTTGGTATGATTTTTGGGTTGAGTTTTGGGGCTCAAAAGATTTTTTGAAGTTAAAACACATTTCTGCCAGAATGAAAAAGGCAGTGGACACTTGACTTTGAAATGGATTTAAGGGCTTCAAAAATTCATAATATGAGAAAACTCATAGAATGAAAGTTGTTATAGACACCTCAAATAAGATTTCTGTGAAAGAATTTTCCATTTTGGAGATGATTTGGTGGACTAAAACCTTCTGGAAATCTCAGATATGAAATCTGGACTTCCAGAGACTGAGGAACTGACCTTTAAAAGAGAATTTGAAAAAGTGAGTTTTACTCACGAAAAAAATAAAGTAAAAATATGTCTGGAAAGCTTTGGATGTTGGCTACAAAAAGTGTTTTGTAGTCAACACCAAATTCCAAGTTTATCTGTGTCCAAAAAATTAGATCATGGACTGGGGTCTTAGAAAATTGCTACTGGACAGCAACTTCTCAAGAAGGAAAACATGATTTTAAAGGGGGTTTTGCATCCATGCTTGTCCCCATTTCCTTAGGCCTTGATTAGTGATCACTTGATATTTTAGTGGTGAATCAACTATATCAAGCCATCCTTAGGGTACATTAGGACTAAGCACTTCATTTGCTTGGGAAGGGGAATTTTATCCTTTGAAAATGAAGATTTGATGTATGAAAATGATTTTTAGGGTTTTGAAAATGCATTTGCAAGTAAGAACACTATGAAGAGAATTTTGATCCTTGTAGAAGATCAACCATGGAGATGAACTTCCATGGTGATCTTCTTGGATCTAGGGCAAGAAGATGAACAAACTACATTTTGGAGTTTGAAAATGCATGCATGGATGAGAGATTTTAGGGTAAGAAGAGGGAGGTTATACCTATCTTCTTTTGAGTTTGTGTTGAATGGATTCAAGGCTTGAATGTGTTTAGGGTTTGAATTTGAGAGTGAGTGGGGTGATTTGGGAAGATAATCAAGAAAAGAGTGACAATTCTAGTGAATTCTCACTATTTTCTCCCTATTTTCGCCAAGGTGCAGTTGTGAAAATGTGTTGTCTCTTCTATTTCTGTGACTGAAGGCCTCAATTTATAGGCCCTGGAATTTTACATTCCCATCCGCGCGGATGGTCTTGATGGCGTGCCTGGTGCATTAAATGCTGCACCAGGCTTTGGACAGGAAGAATAAAATTCAAATTAAGCCACCAGAAAATGTTCCAGCCACTTCCATTTTGGGTTTTTGACCCTTCTTTTGCTTTTTAGGATTCTTTCCATGGTTTATCTTTAAATGGCAATGCCTAATCTACCCCCACTTTGTTAGAAATGTTAGGAATTGTTAAAAATGTTAGAAATGTTAAAACTTTCGTTAATTTTCTAACGAAAATTCTAACAAGTCAAATTGGAGCACTTACAGTAGCCCCTCGGCGACGGCGCTTTCGAAGGAAGCGGGGTCGTCGATAAGAGTAAGGCTCCATATTTGACAGGATGATCAAGTGATCGAGTGGCTGAACCTAGCGATAGGCTACCTACGTATCCTTAAGAGGAATCAAGCCAGTCGTAGTTCGGGTCTTTGACCCTGGAATGACTATTTTGAGGCGTCAACCTGGTGAGCGAGTTACGCGATCGATTGCTGAGAGGAACTCTGATGGGGATAAGAGATGACCATTTTGGTCTGATGGCTGGAGTTGTATATCCGCTCTGCTGGGGATAGGAATGACCATTTTCGGTTTGAAATTGTATATCCGCTCTGCTGGGGATAAGAGATGACCATTTTCGGTCTGATGGCTGAACCTAATGATAGGCTACCTACGTATCCTTAAGAGGAATCAAGCCAGTCGTAGTTCGAGTCTGTGACCCTGGAGTGACTATTTTGAGGTGTCAACCTGGTAATGATGGCGTTTTAGGTGCCTCAGACCTTGAAGATGGCGTTTTAGGTGCCTCGGACCTTGATGATGGCGTTTTAGGTGCCACGGACCTTGATGATGATGGCGTTTCAGGTGCCTCGGACCTTGATGATGATGGCTTTTTAGGTGCCTCGAACCTTGATGATGATGGCTTTTTAGGTGCCTCGGCCCTTGGTTTGAAACGTTTTCCCTTAGTGGTTTGGGATGGATGGTCCTTCGGTGGACTTCGTCTGCCTCAACTGCTTGGGAGGAGAGGGTGGCCGTCTTGAGTCGAGTGGCTGGACCTATGGTAGGCTACCTACGTATCCCTAGTGGGAATCAAGCCCTTACGTAGTTCGAAATGCTGCTGAGGATGGAATCGAGGGGTTCCTTTGGCTTTTGTTGGGGAAAATGGGATTCGGTTAACTTTGCTGGGGAAATTCAGACGTATTCGTCGGGAAAATCGGTCTTACGTTTTACTGCCGTTGATGATTTTGATGAAAGAAAAGGGATTCTGTTATCTTTCTCGGAGAAATCGGACTTACGTTCTACTGCCGTTTGATGATTTTGATGAAAGAAACGGGATTCCGTTATCTTTCTCGGAGAAATCGGACTTACGTTCTACTGCCGTTGATGATTTTGATGAAAGAGACGGGATTCCGTTATCTTTCTCGGAGAAATCGGACTTACGTTCTACTGCCGTTGATGATTTTGATGAAAGAGACGGGATTCCGTTATCTTTCTCGGAGAAATCGGACTTACGTTTGACTGTCGTTTGATGATTTTGATGAAAGAAACGGGATTCCGTTATCTTTCTCGGAAAAATCGGACTTACGTTTGACTGCCGTTTGATGATTTTGATGAAAGAAACGGGATTCCGTTATCTTTCTCGGAGAAATCGGACTTACGTTTGACTGTCGTTTGATGATTTTGATGAAAGAAACGGGATTCCGTTAACTTTCTCGGAGAAATCGGACTTACGTTTGACTGCCGGAGAGTTCTTTTGAAGAGGGGTTAACTTAGGTTGACTTTGGTTAACCCTGTTAAGTCTAGGATCAAATTGCAGAGTTCTGGATTTTTAAAGGGCAAAAGGGTCTTTTTGACCCTTCAAACCTATCCGCGCGGATAGGAGTGAAGTCCAGAGGGGTTTTAAAAAGGCGCGCCGCCCTTCTCCTTCTTCTTCACTATTTTCCAGTTCTTGCGAGAGAGGAGAGAGAAAGCCGAGAGTTCCGCCATTTTTGGCTCAAAAACCTTAAAATCCTTCCGATTTCTTCGATTTTTTAAGCAATGGAACACGGGGAAGCTGCTATCCATGGTCAAGGACGCGGTCCGGTTGCCGAGAGGCGATTAGAACTTGTTCGAATGAGGAGACATTATACACTTTCGCAATCGATTGCGGAGGAGCATTACCCCGATGCTTGGCAACATTGGGCTTCTGATCCGAGTCTCCGAACGGTATACTTCGAATCTCTTCGATCCCTTTGTCGATTTTTGTTTGAAATTGATTTTTGGTGATTTTTCTTTTTTTTTTTTGAAATCCGAAAATTATGAATGGAAATCCGGAAATTATGTTCTTGGTTTTGAATTTTGATTTTGGTGCTTCGCATGTTGTAATGAATATATGGGTGACTCAAATATGCATTTTGTTTGGGGAAAGAATTGGCATTTTTGCCATTTTTTTTTTGAAACATGAGATGAGAATTTTCTCAAATTCGGGACGGACCTTTTTGTTGCAATGACATGAATGTATGCATGTATGCTTCCTTTTCTTTTTTTTTTTTGCAATGAGATGATGACTCCATGAATGATATGTATGCATGTTATCTTATGAAAATGGGACGGAGTTTTCACTTCTGTTGAATGAATGTATGCATGTAGGATTTTTTTTTTTTGCAATGAGATGATGAATGAGATGGATGTATGATGATTTTTTTTTTTTTGAAAAGTGGGACGGATTTTTGCTTCCGTTGAATGAATGTGTGAATTTTTTTTTGTATGAATGAATGTTGATTGGGATTTGCTGAAAACTGTCTTCTTTTTGTGCGAAAGAAAAAGGGGGCTAGGTTCATTGCATGCCGTTATGCTGCCGAATTTTCTTCAGAACTTTGTGTTGCATGTGTATGCTTTTTTTTTGTGCAAATGCAAATGCAGGCTCTCTTTTTTTTTAACATCTTTCTTTTTTTTGAAATCGCAGGGCGGAGATGGCTTCGTGTCGAAGCAGCTGAGCAAGATGAAGACTCGGGGGTCAGTGGAGTCTGTGATCTACTTGTGGGACCGGCTTCCGATTTTGGGTAGGGGGGCGATGATGAGTCCGAGACAGATCGTCATCGAGACAGGATTGTATGAGTTTATTGAGAGCTTGAGGGGGTTGGTTAAGTTCCCTAAGAGTAAGGGTCTGTTCTTCGCTTTGGCCCAGCATTGGTGGGACGCGACCCACACTTTTCATTTCTTCTGGGGCGAGGCTACGGTTACGCCTTCCGACTACGCTGCGATCACGGGTCTGTCCTTTAATGGACGCAGCATTGAGTGGCGGGATGGTTACAGCGACTTGGACCTGCAGGCCCTTCTGGGATTTTCCCCTATTCCCAAAAAGGGGATGGGGGATGGAGTATGATGTGGTCGAGGGAAAGATTGTGGAGTGTATTCGGAGCTATGAGGACGGGGATGAGAGGATAGGCGCTGAGCAGATTGCTAGGGCCTTTTTATGGTTTGCCTTTTCGAGCACACTGTTTGGACATGCCGAGGGGACGGCCGTTTTTGCCTTGCTGAGGTCCCTGGAGGACGTGGAGAGAGCCGGAGAGATTTCCTGGGGGGAGGCCGGGCTGGCAGAGCTTTACTTTGCTCTGGATAGATACAGCCGGAAGGCTGTGAGTTCCTTCTACTGCTTCGAGTTTCCTCTGGAGGTATAAGCTTTCTTTTTGCTTTCCCTCTTTTCTTTAAGCACGTATTCTTTTTCGTACTTAATTGATTGGATTTTTACCTTTCGCAGGTATGGGCTCTAGAGTTCTTTCACGTCACGATGTGGCGGCAGCCGGCAGAGTACGTCGGGGCATATCCGGCCATGCGTTCCTGGTCCAAGTTTGCCCGGGAGAAGAAGGGTTCCAGGGGGCGCACGACCCTCAAGTATCCGGATTGTCTGCCTTTGGTGAGAGCTGAGACAGATGAGGGGATGATTTTCTACCCCTGGGACCGTTTTGGTGTGGAGCAGCTGAAGGGCGCTGAGATATGGACCGTGCAGCGGAGGATCTTGAGAGGCTTGACCTGCGACATGTATTATCTGGGAGAGAGAGTGACGCGCCAGCATGGCGTGAATTCGCCTCTGATGGCTCCGGTGGAGCCTCCTCCTGACATGATGCATCCGAGTGAGAACTCGGAGACTTGGGATGCTTATCGAGCCGGCCAGCACTTCTCGACATTCGTGGCAGCCGAGTCATACTCGCATTTTCTCTTGTGGAGGTTGAAGCCGCCTCAGGTTCTTGAGAGAGAGGGGTTGGGGGTCGCGCGGTACCCTCGATCAGATTTTTCGTATGTCCAGGACGGGGTTAGGTTGAGAGTACAGATCCCCGTCCCCGACCGGGTTCCACGAGCTTTTCGGCCTCGTCCGGATATGAAGGTATGGCTTCTCCTTCTCTCTTTTTTTTTTGCTTCTGTCTTTTCCTTTCTTTCCTGTCATTATTTCTGACGCTTTTGTTTCCGTGCAGTTCCCGGCTAAAGTAGTGGAGAAGCTGACGAATCAGGTGATCGGGGCAAAGAGGTTTATCAAGAATATGGTCATTTGTGGGTCTGCTCAGGGCAGGAGGAGACGAGCACCGCCGGCGCCTGTCGAGAGGGAGACTTCTCCCATTCCTTCTGAGACTCCTCTTTCTCCTCTCCTTGATCCCCGCGTGGTACTACCTTCGGATCACGTCATTCTCGGAGATCCTTATGGACAGGGACATGTCTGGCACCACGGTGGGTCTTCCTCGCATGTCCAGGAAGCCGACGCATTTTCGTTTGGGTACGACTTCTTTGAAGATCTTGGCTTGCCGTATCAGAGCGTGCCGGTTGGTCCTGACGAGCCTCTCTCTGGAGACGAGGACGATTCTGAGCCCGAGATTTTCAGGGCTACTGAGGAGGCGGACCCGAGCCGCAAGAGGGATCGGGGAAAAGCCCCAGCCACCGAGGACTCTGACTGATCTTCTGAGACTGATTATTTTTTTGAGATTGATTCATTGTACCTATTTTTTTTTTATTTTTTTTATACAGCTCTTTTTTGGGAATGTAATAATTTAGGATTATTATTATTATTATTATTTTTATGAATGCAATGCAGTATGAATGCAATGTTGCATGAGCCTTGGTTTTTTGGTAAGGGTGTGAGTATTGGGTATATGAACTGTTTGGGCGAGTGTTTTGCTCGGTTTTGGGCATTGGGATGAAAATATTTCCTCAGTGGTGCAGCGCTTGAACCGCTGCAGATTTTTTCTCGGGTGACAATTCTGTCCGCGCGGATGGGCTTGAAATCTGACAGAGTTCATTTATTTCGGTGGTTGGATCTGGTTTGGCCCATAAATGCCACCTGAAACTTCATCTTCTTCAGTTCAAACTGGAATTTCGGGAGAAAGGAGGGAAAAGCCATGGAAATGCCCAAAAATTCTCCAAAATTATCCAAAGAAATCCAAATGTCATTCTTTGAAAAGTTCAAGGAGTGGTGTAGAGAGATTATGCAAGAGAGGAGGTCATTTTTCGAAGAAAGGTACAAGGTGAAGTGCTTATGGTCCCTCAAAGAATTGGTTCCGGACTATGACCTCTTGAGAGCTTCTTCCTCATTTTGGGATATTAGAAGGCACGTCTTTTGCCTTTCCTACAATGAATTGGTTCCGACCGTCGAAGAATTTCGGGCTTTGCTTGGTGGCCCGGAGGTGGAAGAGATTGCGGTTCCTTTCCCCGGAGGGGCCTCTTTCGTTGATAGGTTGTGCAACCTCCTTCATCTTTCCCCGGAGGAAGCACAAGGTATGATCCATAGTCCCGATCACTTTGATAATTCCGGTCTTCCTGATAGATTTAGGAGCTTAGGCTTGATTGATGATGCCTATTGGGATGCCTTTGCACTTTGCATGTTTGGTACCTTGTTCATGGTCTATTCTTTTTGGGATTTGTCATCGGTCTCTACTGGATATCGTTGTTCATTGTCGCTTGGGCAGAGATGTTGTACCTTTGATCCTGGGGGAGACTTTTCATGCTCTCGATAGGCCAAGCTACGGAGGCGGTATATGCACGGGGGCAGCCCGTTCCTCTTGACTTTGTGGCTGATGGAACGCCTGGGGGTTATTCGGGAGACTTCTGATATGATCAAGCCTTGGACATTCGCCAGGAGAGAGGTTGCTGTAGATTTTGATGATCAGGGCTCGTGGGAGCGATGGATGGCTGGTCGCCAAACTGAAGATATCAGATGGTCGGTGCCTTGTTGGCGGGTGGAGACTCGCAGAGTGTTTCAGGACGGGTCTCATGTGGTCATGCTTCCGGGGCTTTCTCAGTCCAGCTTCTACATTCCGGCTTTGGTTATGAGACAGTTCGGCCTGGAGCAGGTTCCTTTGGAAGACTTTGATGATATAGCCACCAGGGTGGTGGCTTCTGCTTCTATGGATGATCCTTCGGTGTTTTCCTTTCTTTCCCGAGTATGGAGGTATGACGTCTTTCCTCCTCGGGTTATCCTCAGGCGTCCGAGACCTGTGTTCCTGACCACTTGGTACCTGGATTGGTACGAGAGGCATTTGGGGGAGACTCAGATGGCTATTTTGAGATGGCGTGAGGCCATTATGGGTGTGGAGGACCTGACAGTTTCGGAAAGGAGGAGGGCCGAGGCGAGGGCCAACCCTCACGACCGGAGCAGAGATACTGTGACCGACTATGAGGCTTATGTCAAGAGGCAGGAGAGGAGGACTCCTATGCTACCAGCTAGGCTACATGAGATGAGAGATGATGCTAGGGCCACTAAGGCCCCGACAGAGGCTGGTTTGATAGATCCCGTTCCTATACCAGTAGCTTGGTAGGAGGAAGATCGACATTTTTCCTGCTCGAAGAAGAAGACTCGAAGGGGGAAGAAGAGGGGAGAGGCCAAGACGAGTGGCTTGGAGTGATTCCGAGTTTTCCGAGTATCCCTTTCTTGTTGTAGCATACATTAGTTTGATTATGTATCTTAGTTTTTTTAGCAGGTTGCCGCTTGTAGGAATGAACCGGGCTTAGACTCATCAAAAAGCTTTTAACCGTAATGAATATGTGAATTGCTTTAGAGTTTTTCGAGACGCTTTCATGGTCTCGATCGTTGTATTGATGTCAAAGCATGACTTTTATTTGTGTTTTAGACCGAACCGTTTCCTGCCGCCTACGTTCCCTTCGTACAAAGGGCTCAGTCTCCGTAGTTCGACTGTGTTTTTTTTTTTTTTGTTTTTTTTTTTTGTTTTTTTTTTTTTTTTTTGTTTTTTTTTTTTTTTTTTTTTTTTTTGTTTTTTTTTGGTGCAACCCTGTTTTTTACCTAGGCCGCCCTTTTCGGGTTTTCAACCTAGTTGGGTATTACTCTTTTAGCACTCTTTTTTCTTCTTTTTTTTTTTTGATATGTTTTTTTTTGTTTTTTTTTGACTCTATGCTTTACGCGTAGTATCTCATGCGCAGCCTTGTCACCATTCACCGGGTGTACAAAAGGATTTCCGTCGAGGTCTGCAAGTTGCATGGCTCCTCCGGAGAAGATTTTCTGGACGACATATGGCCCGACCCAGACAGGCTCCCATTTGCCGAGGGGGTTGATACGGACTGGGGGCTTCTCTTTTAAGACGAGGTCACCTTCCCTAATCTCCCGATGTTTTACTTTCTTGTCGAAGGCTCGCCATTCTTCCTTGATAGGCTCGGATGTGTTCCATGGCCTTCAGTCGGCGCTCATCTAGTAGAGCCAATTCATCATGGCGACTTTGGAGCCATTCGACCTCGTTGATCTGGCTCTCCAACAACACACGGAGTGAGGGGATTTCTAGCTCGATTGGGAGTACGGCTTCCATTCCGTAGGTGAGGGCAAACGGTGTTTCCCGGTTGCCGTTCGACGGATGTCATGTAGCCCCCGAGAGTGCCGAGTGTAGCTTCTCGGGCCAATCTACGCCTCGGACAGCCATTTTCCGGATGATGTTTTCCAAAGTCTTGTTTCTTTGCCTCGACGGCTCCGTTGGTTTGGGGCTGTAGGGAGATGACTTGTGACGGTTATTACGAATTCCGCCGGCGGCTGTCGCATTCCCCTTCGAAGTGGGATCCATTATCTTAGATGATTTCGACTGGCAACCCGTATCTGCATATGATGTTCTCTTTGATGAAGAGGGCTACTTTCTTTGAATTGAGGATTTTTTAGGACTTGGCTTCAACCCATTTGGTGAAAAAGTCCACTGCCACCAGGACGAATTCATGGCCGTTGCTGCCTGGTGGTGTGATTTTGCCTATGACATCAATTCCCCAAGTGACGAAAGGCCAAGGGGTTGTCATGCAGTATAACTCGTGAGGAGGCAAATGATTAAGATTTGAGTATCGCGGCATTTGTCGCAGACTTTTTGACGAACCGGGATGCGATCGGTTTCCATGGAGATCCAAAAGTACCCCATTCTCAGTATGATTTGCATCAGGGCTCGAGCATTCATGTGGGGGCCGCAGGTACCACCATGTATTTCTTTCATGAGTTCCGTAGCCTCTTGTTTGCCGATACATCGCAGGAGGGGGCCTTGATGACGCTTCTTGTATAGCATATTTCCCAAGAGAACATAATGGGAGGCGAGTCGCTTCAGGGCTGAGAGGCTTTTTGCTTTGATTCCCTCTTTATATTCCCCATCTTCATTTTTGAAGGAGGCTTCGCCATTCTTCGGTGCGATAGATCTCGAGTGTACCGGGGATCATTTGGCCGATTCGGCCTCCGCTTCGATTTCAAAGCAATAAGCGGGGTTTTCTCTTCTCCCAACTACGAATGGTTTGACGGACTTCCCTTCGGGTATTTCAACGAGGAGGCTAGTGTTGCCGAGCATCTGCAAATCTGTTGCGATCTCTGGGCAAGTAATGAAAGGCGATCTCCTTGAATTGAGTTACTAGCTCTTCCATGTAAGTGTGATATTTTTGCAGACCCGGGTCTACGGTCTTCCATTTGTTAGAGACTTGATTGATGATGAGGGCAGAGTCACCATACACCTCCAATTCCTTGATATTTCTTTCAAGGGCGGCCTCCAACCCAGCTATGCAAGCTTCATATTCGGCGGCGTTGTTGGTGACCTCGAAGTTCAACCTTCTTGCTATGGGGGTGTGTTCGTCGGTAGGATCGACCGAGAAGCATTCCTATTCCGTTCCCCCTTTTGTTTGACGCCCCGTCGAAGAAGAGTTTCAAGCGGTTTTCTCCTTCTCGAGCAAAGATTCCATCATCGGGAAATTGAGGTTCGAGTCCTGGGACTCATCACTTGGGAAATCGGCCAAATGTTACGCCATTATACGTCCTTTTACGGATTTCTTTGAAACGTAAGTGATGTCATATTCAGCCTAAAAGAACGACCGTTTTGCCAACCTCATAGAGATGGAAGGCTTGTCGAACAGATATTTGATGGGGTCTATCCTTGAGACGAGATGTATCGGGTGAGACTGCATGTAGTGTTTCAACTTTCCCACTACCAAGACCAACTGCGCAAGTCTTTTCACAAGCGAGTAATTGAGTTCGCTTCCACGAAGCTTTACGCTACGAAATAGATGGCGTTTTCGACCTTGGAATCTTTCTTCTCTTGAGCTAGCATAGCCCCAATTGTTGTATCCGTGACAGGTTAGATATAGCAATAGTGGCTTTTTTGGAAATGTGGTGGGCAAAGAATCGGGGATTCACGAGGTATGCCTTGATCTGTTCAAAAGCGAGCCGACATTCTGGAGTCCATTTTGTGTAGGCATTTTTCTTCATCAACTTGAAGATCGGCTCGCAAATCGAGGTCGGTTGATTTACTGGCGACTTATGTATTGCGGTCTTCCCATGAAGGATTTCACTTTTGTCGATGTCCAGGGGTGGCTTCATTTCGACTATGGCCTTGATTTTACGGGGTCTACTTAGATTCCCGTTACGTCACCATATATCCTAGCACCTTGCCTCATCTTACACCGAAGGTGCATTTGGTGAGTTCGATCTCATGCTTGTGGTCTCGGAGGCGGCCGAAGAATTTTCTCAAATCAACAAAGTGTTGGCCATCCGATCCTCTGGAGTGTATTATCATGTCGTCCACATAGACCTCAATTTCTTTGTGGATCATATCATGGAACAGTGTAGGCGCCCTGCAGTACGTAGCCCCGGCATTCTTTAGTCCGAACGGCATGACCGTGTAGCGGTATGTGCCCGAGGGTCGTGAAGGCTGTTTTGGCTTGATCCTCTTACGCCATTACGATTTGGTTGTAACCGGCAAAGCCGTCGATGAAGGATTTAACTTCATGGTTGGGTGTGGAATCTACCGGGATGTCGATGTTTGGCGGAAATCGTCCTTTGGACTAGCTTTGTTCGGATCTGAAGTCTACGCGACATCGGATCTTTTCGTTGGCTTTGGTCACCGTTACTATGTTGGAAAGCCATGTAGGATACTCAATGACCACTGATGAACCACTTACTGAGCATCTTTTCTATCTCCTCCTTTACTTGTAGGGACCATTCGGGCTTAATTCTTCTTAGTTTACGCTACTGGCTTGACTTCTGGGTCGAGCGGTATTCGGTGTTCAACTATGGAAGGATCGAGGCCTGGCATATCTTTATAGGACCATGCGAACACATCCACGAATTCTTTTAGCAGCTCAATTAGGGCATCCCTTTCAGTCCCTTCGAAGAAACTACCAATCTGCGTCTCTTTAGGCTCTTCCGCAGTTCCCAAATTCACACTCGTCAAAATCTCTTCGGCAGCTTGGGCTCGATTTTCCTCTTTCCGGACAACCTGCTTAAAGATTTCTTTGATATATTGTTCATTTAATGTGTCTGCTTCTTCATCTAGTGAATCGTTATTAACTGTTTTTAGATTATTAGTTAATTCATCATTAGTTAAAGTGGCAATCAAGGGATACTCGGAAAGGTTCGTCATTTCATTGAGAATAAAAGGGAATACAGTATTGGCTACAATTTCGTGGTCTTCAGGCGTGAGGCCATCGGACGACTCGGAAGACTCAAACTCAACAATGAGAGACTCGGAGGACTTTACAAAGGTTGACACAAAGGGACGGGGGACCAATCCAAGCTTGGTGATCATTTCTTCTTTGGTCGCGGACGGGCCTGAGAGAGTTTCCCAATTCTTTAGCGGCATTGCTGTCAGTGACCTCATGACTCGGGGGTTATCTTGTTTCTGTTCTCCTTCCTCAGTCATTGCTATCATCTCTTCGTCTGAACCAGAATCAATTGTGTTCGGCGCCTGAAAACTGAGCATATGAATGTAGGGATCTTCTAACTCGTCACAATCTGACCGCTCAATCCAGATGTAAGGACGTATTGCGTCTCGGTGTGCTGCTGGAAAAATCTCATGTCCCATGCTCGAGCGGAAAGGCTTAGCGGGTAGTTCTTCGAGGAGGACGTCCCATACGACGTTCATACATTCGAGTCGAGTCTGCCGGTACTTGTCGACTTTTATCATGAAAATCTCTTCGCTTGGCGAGGCCAGAGAACGGGTTTGAAGAATGCTGACAAATCTCTGACTGGAGACTGGAGGTTTGTGTGCTCGTATCATGGCGGTATTCAGTGTTTCTTTCCGTTACGCCTCCGAGATGTTGGAAATAGCAATTGAACTTGATAAATCGAGCTGCTTCGAGGATGCCGCTTGAGTTCGTTGACATAGTTGGCATCACCGGATTCTAGGGGATTCTGATGAGACTTGCCCCGATAGTCCTTGGTCGATTCGGAGGGGGTAGCCTCGGTGTCTGGCTACGAGCATGCTTGGCGACGGTCTCGGCTTCGTTCCCTATGAGGAAACTGTCATCCCTAATGACTTCAAGGTCCCCCTGTCGGTTAATGAACTTGACACATTGATGGAGAGTGGAGGCTATGGCCTTCATGTGGTGTAACCAAGGGCGCCCAGTAGAGCTGTGAATTCGGATGGGATGTCCATTACATGGAATTTTGCTGGCACCATTTGGGTTTCGTACCAGAGTTCCAGAACCACCGTCCCCAAGATGGGACGAGACGTGCCATCATATGCCTTGATTGACCGGGTAGATGGGATCATGTGCCTTTCTTGATGCGTAGGGCCCGCATCATGCTGAGGGGAAGGACATTAACGGCTGATCCATTGTCCACCAATACCCCGGGAGTGATACGGTGTTGAGCCGAATAGTGATGTACAAGGCTTCATTGTGCTTGGAGACATCTCTTGGCAACTCCTCGTCGCGAAGGTGATCATGCTACCATATAGGTGGGGATCATAGATTTGGTCCTTGTCTCGAGATAGAGAGTCATCAAGCCGGTCACTTCGTGCCTTTTTCTTGCGAGGTAGTACCTTTCTTTGAAGCCCACAGGTTATATTGAGGCCATTTGTGGCGGTTGCCATCCCGATCGGCATGTTGATTGAGTGCGAGCGCCAAGCGGCGTTGGTCTTTCTTTGTCGGTGTACACTCGGGAGCTGGACAAGGCGAACCTTGGGCGATCCCGCGGGGGATAGATTTACGATTGGCGGTAAAATTACCCGGATCTACGATATTACGGTGTCAGGGTCTCAATTCTATCGTTGGCAAGGCTTTTCGGCTTTTCTACCCATGTTTTGCTTTGGGGAAAGGCGGCCGGAGTAGAGTACATAGTAATCAAATCCCCCAGATGGCTCCCCGAGCGTACCCACACTGGTATCACTGGCCTCGAACCTCTCTTTCAATTTTTGCTGGGAGGAAATTTTCTTCTTCTTAGGAGGACGGTCCTCGTGTATCCAGTCCTGATAGTCCCTTTCAAGGCAGTCGGGACAGTCACAGATATCCCACCAAATGTGTTCTACGGCTGGTGGTGGATTTGGGACTTCAGGTTGAGCGGTGCTGGAGTGACTTTGAGTTGAATTGGTCCGGGGAGATCTGCTGTTGGGCTCATCGGGAAGCGAATGGTTGGACTCTGCCGGGTAATGAGAGGTATTAAGAGCCGGGGAAACAGGCACATGTTTGTCCTTCAGGGGAGCCCCAGTCAGTTGGGAGATTGCTAATGTCCCGAAGTGGCGTGTGGCCTCTTCAATCCAGGCTTGCTGTCTGTTCTGGCGTTCCTCAAGAGCTTTGATGGCTGACCATATTTCCTCCACTGTTTCCCGATCTTCATTACCCATGCTGATATCTGCGGGATCGGTATCACTTTGAGAGGGGATAACAGACGGTATGCCGAACTCTTTCGTCCCTGACTGCTGTTGGAATGGTGGCCCTTTGAATTGCTGTTTGGGGGCCAGTTGCCCTGTAAGTCGACGGGCAGAAGTCCCGGCGGTGGAGACATAGGAATCTTGTGGTGGCATCTTGATATACCCAGGATGGTTAAGAATGGGAGGAGAACCTTCTTCCTTCTTTGCGGTAAAAGTGCCATCGGAATTGAGACTGATAGTCAAACCATGAGTTGCAACAACCCCCAGAAGGTCGTCAATTTGAGCCTCATGTCGAAGTCTCATCTGTTCTACCAACTGGATCCAATCTTTGGTCTTGCGAGGGATTTTGGAGGACGGAGTGACGTTGTCCCCATCATTACCGGCGATGCGGACATTACGAAACCCGGAGTCGGAACAAACGGCGAAGCTGATGACGCGCTTGACTCTTCCCAACTGATCAAACGGTGACCCGGTATCCGGAACCAACCTTTGTGAGGAGCTGCGGGGGAAAAGGCACGAAGGTTCAGATGTTTGAGAATTGAAGGAGGGTAGGTGTTTGGGCTTTGGGCTCATGCAACATGCAGTTATTTGTTCTTGTTTACTTAAAACATGTTTTATTAACCTAATCGGTTGGAAAAGATTGCTCTTCTTTTCGCAAACTACTCGATCCTGGATCGGTGGGCCCCGTCACTACGTCTATAAGCCCCTCGTATTCCACCTGTATTTCGACCTCCCGGGGTGGACGGCCCGGGCGAGGGTCCTATAGGGCAAGCGGGTCCCACCGACCGAAAGAAAAACGATCCTAAAAGTCTGGCGGGTAATCGAGTCTTAATGAGCATTCGATGTAAATTACGGACAAAGCTGACGTCAAAAGTCAAGATCATGTCCGAGGGCTCGACGAAAAGTCGGCATGATTTGGACTGATGAATGTCCACAATTGATCTTGACTCGTCGTCAATTAGGCCGTAATTAGGCATGGAATAATCATTAATCCTTGATGACTCGGTGTCATGCTTTGGGAGTCGATGTATAATTTGTGCCGGTCGAGTCGAGTCAAGGCGCCGGTCAATATTTGGTCAAAGTCCATGATGGAAAACCGGCGAGAACTTCGGCGATTAGGGTCCCGAAAGATATTGACTTGGTATGCCGACTAAGGCTTGAAAGGAAAGGTCTATACACGAGACGGGGCATGACACGGACCCGGACTAAAAACCAACCGGGTCTCGGACAAAGTGTGTCACGGACAAGTGCATGGTCGACACGAGGCTCCATGGGATGTTTGGGTAGTCCCGTGCTTGCACCGAGAGGCGTAATAAGACCAAACGGGTCGCGACGAGATTTCCCGGGTTAGGGACGTAGTGTGCGGTGTAAGGCCACGTGCGCGTAGTGTGCAAGCGATCTATCTTCTTTTTAAGTAAAATAGAAATTTTTCATGTGTCTTAAAAAGAATGATGCATGATTTTTTTTTGAAAATTTTCTTTTTTTTGAAACTCCTTTTTTTTTGAAATTCTTTTTTTTTGAAATTCTTTTTTGAATTTATTTTTTTGAAAGTAAATGCACACATAAGCACATAAACACATAATTCAAAATTCAAGTCAACGGGTCCGATAGTCAAAATTTTGACTTTTCCGAGGCGACCAAAACAACACGAAAATGTGAAAAACCAACACACACCACAAATGATTTTAAATGCCGGGACGGAAGCTTGACCCTCAAAAGCTTTTTTTTTTTTTTTTGAAAACAATGATACCGGTACGTGGGATTGTTAAACCACAATTTATTCCCGACTCGTGTTAGGAGGCGATAACGGGAAGTTTAATGGTTTCCACCAATATACCAAATATCATTTTTTTTTTAAATAAAGCAATTCTTTCCCCAGCGGAGTCGCCACTGTGATGATGTCGCCCGATTTTTGAAATCAAACGGAGTCGCCACGCCATTTTTGTTTTAAGGGCCAAAACTTTGAAAAATGCCCGAGATCAGAGATTTGGGTTCGGAGGTCACGTTACACGCCGGGAAGAACGTTAGTGTTCACCCGGAATGCCTCGTAAAACGAGTCTTCCAAACATTTAAAATCATTTATGTGTGTGTGTGTGTGTGTGTGTGTGTGTTACTTTGGTCAAAATAAGTTGAATCTGAAAAGTAAAAATTGGGAACTCTTCATTAGACTTTGAACAAATTCCATGATTTTTGGTATGATTTTTGGATTGAGTTTTGGGGCTCAAAATATTTTTTGAAGTTGAAACACATTTCTGCCAGAATGAAAAAGGCAGTGGACACTTGACTTTGAAATAGATTTAAGGGCTTCAAAACTTCATAATCTGAGAAAACTCAGAGAATGAAAGTTGTTCTAGACACATCAAATAAGATTTATGTGAAATAATTTTCCATTTTGGAGATGATTTGGTGGACTAAAACCTTCTGGAAATTTCAGATATGAAATCTGGACTTCCAGAGACTGAGGAACTGACCTTTAAAAGAGAATTCGAAAAAGGGAGTTTTACTCACGCAAAAAATAAAGTAAAAATATTTCTAGAAAGCACTGGATGTTGGCTACAAAAAGTGTTTTGTAGTAAACACCAAATTCGAAGTTTATATGTGTCCAAAAAATTAGACCATGGACGGGGTTCTTAGATAATTGCTACTGGACAGCAACTTCTCAAGAAGGAAAACATGATTTTAAAGGGGGTTTTGCATCCATGCTTGTCCCCATTTCCTTAGGCCTTGATTAGTGATCACTTGACATTTTAGTGGTGAATCAACTATATCAAGCCATCCTTAAGGTACATTAGGACTAAGCACTTTATTTGCTTGGGAAGGGGAATTTTATCCTTTGAAAATGAAGATTTGATGTATGAAAATGATTTTTAGGGTTTTGAAAATGCATTTGCAAGTAAGAACACTTTGAAGAGAATTTTGATCCTTGTAGAAGATCAACCATGGAGATGAACTTCCATGGTGATTTTCTTGGATCTAGGGCAAGAAGATGAACAAACTATATTTTGGAGTTTGAAAATGCATGCATGGATGAGAGATTTTAGGGTAAGAAGAGGGAGGTTATACCTATCTTCTTTTGAGTTTGTGTTGAATGGATTCAAGGCTTGAATGTGTTTAGGGTTTGAATTTGAGAGTGAGTGGGGTGATTTGGGAAGATAATCAAGAAAAGAGTGACAATTCTAGTGAATTCTCACTATTTTCTCCCTATTTTCGCCAAGGTGCAGTTGTGAAAATGTGTTGTCTCTTCTATTTCTGTGACTGAAGGCCTCAATTTATAGGCCCTGGAATTTTACATTCCCATCCGCGCGGATGGTCTTGATGGCGTGCCTGGTACATTAAATGCTGCACCAGTCTTTGGACAGGAAGAATAAAATTCAAATTAAGCCACCAGAAAATGTTCCAGCCACTTCCATTTCGGGTTTTTGACCCTTCTTTTGCTTGTTAGGATTCTTTCCATGGTTTATCTTTAAATTGCAATGCCTAATCTACCCCCACTTTGTTAGAAATGTTAGAAATTGTTAAAAATGTTAGAAATGTTAAAACTTTCGTTAATTTTCTAACGAAAATTCTAACAACTCAAATTGGAGCACTTACACAAACGGGTGAGTATGAAGATGTGAATGCAGTCGGATTCGAGGGCCAGAGACAGAACACTTACAACCCGAACTGGAAGAATCACCCAGGGTTCAGTTGGTCTAATCCAAATGGGGCACATCAGCCGCAATTTGGGAATCAGTTCGGGAATCTGTGGGGTTTTCTGCCGGTTCAGCAGTCCATGCAGTTTAGGCCACCTATGCAGCCACAACAGTTTCAGCCACAGCAGCAGCAGCAGCAGCCACAGCAGGGACAGTCTACAGAAGATATGTTCCGTACGCTGGCTCAGAGTATGACCACCTTATCCAGCAGTCTTCAGCAGTATCAGTAGAAGACTGATACGAGTATCAGTGGTCTTGAGAGACAAATTGGGCAGGTTGTAGATGTTGTGGGTAGGTTGGAAGCTCAGAATTTGGGAAAATTGCCATCACAGACTGAACCGAATCCCAAGCAGAATGCATGTGCGATCACTCTTCGAAGTGGTAAGGAGTTACATGATAAGGTTGTAGCAGAGGAACCAGAGATTGAGGTTGAGATTTCAGAACCAGTATAGAAGGCACCAGATCAGACAGAAGTTGCACCAGAGATTAAGGCTCCTGTATATGAGCCTGAGGTTCCATTCCCCGAGGCCTTGAAAGAGCATCGAAAGCCAGAGCCTGACAAGGCTATTTACGACACTTTCAAGAGGTTAGACGTTAATATTCCTTTCTTGGATCTTCTTCAGAATGTCCCGAGGTATGCGAAGTTTTTGAAGGAGTTGTGTACTCTGAAGAGAAATCAGAAGGAGAGGAGTATGAAGAAGGGTAAGGTTAGCGAGCAAGTGTCTGCAGTGTATCAGCGGAAATTGCCTAAGAAGTGCAGTGATCCAGGGATGTTCGTGATTCCAGTTACTTTGGAGGATGCTTCTGAGCATAAGGCAATGTTAGACTTGGGGGCGTCAATCAACGTCATGCCCTATTCGATGTTTGAAACTCTTAAGTTGGGACCACTGCAGGATACTAGAGTTGTGATACAGTTAGCGGATAGGTCGAATGCCTACCCGAAGGGATTGGTAGAAGATGTTCTTGTTAGAGTGGGGAAGATGATATTTCCCGCAGATTTCTATGTGCTTGAGATGGAGACGGATCCCAAGGCTCCCATACTGTTGGGGAGGCCTTTTATGTCTACTGCTCGGACAAAGCTCGATGTGGCTAATGGTTATTTGACAATGGAATTTGATGGGCAAGTAATGGAGTTCAATATCTTTGACTCTATGAAATACCCTAAGGATACGGAGTCACTGTGTTTCATTGATGTGGTCGAGCCCTTGGTAAAGGAGGTATTTGAAGTGTCTAGTGGAGATGATGATCTCAAGACCGCATTAGAGAATGCTTTGGGGTATGCTAGTTTGGAGTTTGACATCTCAGATTCGATGAAGGAAGCGGTTATGGGTCTTACGGAGAGTGCCATGTTTGCTACCGAACCGGGTCATGGTCACATGAAGTTAGAGGTTCCGGTGGAGAAGCTTGTTCCATCTATAGAGAAGGCACCAGAGCTTGAGTTGAAGGTTCTCCCTGAGCACCTTAAGTATGTTTATCTAGGTGAGGGAGAGACGCTTCTGGTAGTAATTTCTAGCAGTTTGACTGAGGATCAAGAGAAGAGGTTGACTGAGGTGATTCGAGAGCGAAAATCTGCGATTGGTTGGACTATTGCAGATCTCAAGGGCATTAGTCCATCGTTGTGTATGCACCGGATCAACCTAGAGGAGGGTGCGAAGCCAGTGAGGCAACTGAAGAGGAGACTTAACCCGCCAATGATGGAGGCGGTGAAGAAGGAGGTCCTGAAGCTACTACAGATGGAGATCATCTATCCCATCTCCGACAGCAAGTGGGTGAGCCCCACACAGTGCGTGCCCAAGAGGGGCGGGATCACAGTCTCCCGTAATCAGAAGGGAGAGATGGTTCCAACCCGGGAGCAAACGGGGATTCGTGTGTGCATTGATCTCCGACGGTTAAATGAGGTAACTCTTAAAGACCACTTCCCCCTCCCCTTTATTGATCAGATGTTGGAAAGGTTAGCCGGAAGGGCGTACTTTTGTTTTCTCGACGGTTTTTCCGGGTATTTTCAAATACCTATTGCCCCGAAAGACCAAGAGAAAACTACATTTACTTGCCCCTTCGGCACCTTTGCCTATCGGAGAATGCCGTTTGGATTATGTAATGCACCTGGAACTTTTCAAAGGTGCATGATGAGTATTTTCTCCGATTTTGTGGAAAAGTTTATGGAAGTTTTCATGGATGACTTCACTATCCATGGAGACTCGTTTGATGAATGCCTTGCTCATTTAGGACTAGTGTTGGATAGATGCATTGAAACTAATTTGGTCCTAAATTTTGAAATATGTCACTTTATGGTTGAGCAAGGCATTGTGTTAGGTCATGTTGTGTCGAAAAAGGGTATTGAAGTTGACAAACCTAAGATTGATGTCATTTCTTCACTTCCTTACCCTACCAACGTGTGTGAAGTCCGGTCTTTTCTTGGTCATGCCGGGTTTTATCGGAGGTTTATTAAGGACTTTTCAAAGATTGCTTCACCTCTATGCTCCCTGTTGCAAAAAGAGGTTGATTTTAATTTTGATGATAATTGCAAGCAATCTTTTAATAAGTTGAAGTCTAGGTTGATAACCACCCCCATTATTCAAGCACTCGATTAGTCTCGTCCCTTTGAGATCATGTGTGATGCTAGTGATTATGCCGTGGGGGCGGTTTTGGGTCAAAAAGTGGAGTGTGCCTCGCATGTGATCTATTATGCGTCTATGACCTTGAATGGGGCACAAAGAAATTACTCCACCACGGAAAAAGAGATGTTGGCGGTAGTCTTTGCACTAGAGAAATTTAGGTCCTACTTGTTGGGCACTAAAATCATTGTTTACACCGACCACGCTGCTCTTATGTACTTGATGTCTAAAAAAGAGGCTAAACCGAGACTCATTCGGTGGATTCTCTTGTTGAGTGAGTTTGATATAGAGGTGAAGGACAAAAAGGGGGCTGAAAATTTAGTTGTCGATCATTTGAGTCGCCTTGTTATGGAGGAGGACAAGCCTTATAAACAAGCCCCAATCCGGGGTGAGTTTCCTGATGAGGTTCTTTGGGCAGTTAATTCAATGGCTCCTTGGTATGCGGACTTGGTCAATTTTCTTGTCTCTAATAAATTTCCTCCGGGGATGTCAAAATCTCAAAGAGACAAAGTCCGTAGTGATTCCAAATATTATGTGTGGGATGAGCCCAACTTGTGGAGGCATTGTGCCTACCAAGTCATTCAGAGGTGTATTCCCGATAGTGAGGTGTCTTCTGTTCTTAAATTCTGTCATGAGCATGCGTGTGATGGTCATTTTGGTGTGAAAAAGACTGCTAGAAAATTCTTGGAGTGTGGCTTCTTTTGGCCAACTTTGTTCCGGGATGCAGCCACTTTTTGTCATTCGTGTGATAGCCTGATAGGTGCCAAAGGGTTGGTAATATTGGGCGCCGTGATGAAATGCCACAAACCCTCATTGTGAATTGTGAAATCTTTGATGTATGGGGAATAGACTTTATGGGTCCGTTCCCTAATTCTTGTGGGTTTGTGTACATTTTACTTGCGGTTGACTATGTGTCCAAATGGGTGGAAGCCATCCCGACCCGCACTGATGATTCAAAAGTAGTGGTCAACTTCCTTAGGAGCAACATTCTGTGTCGGTTTGGGATGCCAAGGGCCATTATTAGTAATAGGGGGACACATTTTTGCAATAAGACAGTAGAAGCTCTAGTCAAGAGATATCACATCACCCATAAGGTGTCGACTGCTTATCACCCCCAAACAAATGGCCAAGCCGAGGTATCCAATAGAGAGATAAAATCCATCCTTGAAAAAACTGTGAACCCAAATAGGAAGGATTGGAGTCAAAGGCTTGATGATGTGTTGTGGGCTTACAGACTGCATATAAGACACCGATTGGTATGTCACCATATCGGTTGGTGTTTGGTAAACCTTGCCATTTGCCACCTGAGCTTGAACACAAAGCCTATTGGGCGGTCAAAAAGTTCAACTTGAACTTGGAGGGTTCCGGTGAGGAGCAAAAATAGTATTTGAGTGAGTTGGATGAGATTAGGAGGGATGCGTATGAGAATAACCTCCTTTATAAAGAGCGAGTGAAGATTTGACACGATAAAATGATCATTAGAAAGGACTTTAAGGTGGGTCAAAAGGTCCTTCTTTTCAATTCCCGTCTTCATTTTTTTCCGGGCAAGTTGAGGTCCCGGTGGACCGGTCCTTATGTGGTGAGGGAGGTATCCCCGCTTGGGACAGTGGTAATCTCAAGTCCTAATGAGGACAAAGGATTCAAAGTTAATGGTCAACGGTTAAAACCGTATTTTGAGAATGAAGTGGTGAATACCGCAAGTTTGGAGGAGATTGATCTCCAAGACCCGGCATATGTTTGATAGCTTTGGGTTCGAGTCTTGTCAAAGACTTTAAACTTTGATGCTAGCCGGGGGCTTACCCGGCGTTTGGTCTAGCTAAAGACGATAAAGAAGGGCGGCTAACCGGGAGGCAACCCGGGATTTAATTGCTTATTTTATTGGTCATTCTGTACATTATGTTTTTAATTTTTGTGTTCTTTTTATTGATGTCTAGAATCGGTGCTGCTGAAGGTTTTTGTTTTGTGGTGTTGTGCAGGGAAAAGCATGAAAGAGGGGAGCAAAAACGTTGGGGCCTGTTTCTCTTAAAAAAAAAAAAAATTCAGGCGGCCGCCCCATGGAAGGCCATGCGCCCGCCTCAAGAACAGATGGTGGGGCCAAATTCGAGCCAAAGCGAGGCGCCCGCCCCAATATCCTCCAGGCGCCCGCCCCTTCCAAGCAAAAACCAAGTCAAACCTACGGCATTTGATGCGGCCGCTTCACTCCCCATCATGTGCCCGCCTCAAGGTGTTTTGGCCAAGGCTAATTTTCTGTATTCGAAGCAGCCGCCTCAATCCTCACCAAGCGCCGGCCCCACTATCTTCAAGTCCTTCCCCATGTTACTGTAATTGAGGCGTGCGCCCCACCTCCATCCATGCGGCCGCCCGGCGAGCTTTTGCTAATCCAATGTCGTGAAGGAATGAATCGGGTCGGGTTGCCAACATTGGGTCGGATTGGGTCTTCGGTTTGGGTCAAGGGAATATTTAATTAATTTGGTTCCGGATCCTCACATAAAACAACAACACAGCCCAACCTCACCGGTTTCTCTCTCCTCTCTCTCTCTACCCTCTAAAAATTTCGGCCAAAACTTCCTATTACCTCCGGCGAGTTCATCCCTTTCCACCCCAAATCTCACCACCATTCCTCCACAAAACATCATCCCCTCACCCCAAGCTTGAAGATTCACCAAGTTTCGTTCAATTCCGGGCAACTTCATCTTAAACCCTTGAATTTTCCGGCGAGACTTGAAGATTCCGGCGAGTCCCTTTAGTTTTCCGGCGAGATTTTGAATTTTCCGGTGGGACTTTTCCAGAAATTTTTGAAAGGTTCGAAGCTCTCCTTCCTCCTATTCTATTTGGATTGCAAATATATTTTTGGTTGAGTAGTTGGCGGTTGTTTGTTGTTGGGTAAATTTTTGTGTTTATAATGGGTAAAACTAATGAACAATCGAAAAAGGGAGGAGGTAATTCCAAGGAATCCCGGAAAAAGCAAAGGCATGATGAGAGTACGTCTAGTGTGCCTCCCCCTCCCTTCGAAACCCTTCTCCGTTGTGAGGATCCCCATGATTCCTCGAGATTCAATTACTATAAGTCCCAAAATTACTTCTATTTCCATACGGATAGGCCCATAATTGCTGAGAGACAATTTAACATTGGATCATTCGGGCTTACTTCTAAATTTGGGATTCGAAAGTGGCAACGTTTCTGTGACGAGCCTACGGAGGAGGGTAATAGTTTGGTTGTGAAGGAATTTTACTCGAATATGAATATAATCCCCACGGACCGAGGCCATTCCTATGTGAGGGGAAAGATGATAAAATTCAGGAGTGAGGACATTAACAGATTTTACGGGCTCCCAAGAGTGAAGCAAGAGGAATGTGAGTTTGTACAAGCAATGAATGGGGATTGGCGGGTGTATTTTGATGATGTGGTGAGGACGTTGGAGGGTAACCAACTCCAATGGACTAACAAACCGGATGGATCGCCTAAGTATGTGATCGAGACTCAGTTTAACATAGTGGCGAAGGGGGTGAACAAATTTGTGTGCTCTAAGGTCCTTCCTACATCTCAGCATTTGAGAGTTCCTTGGAATCATGCGGTGTTGATTCATTTGATTATTAACGGAGGAAAGATTTCATTGGGGCATATTATTTCCGATCATATGCAAGACGTGGGGGACAGTAAACAGAATGGATTTTCGTACCCGACACTGATTACTGCTTTAGTCAAGGATGCAGGGGTTCATTGGAGCTTTGGGGGCGACAAGGTAAGAGTGATTAGGCCCATCTCGCGAGCTTCTCTTGAGAGCAATAAGAGGGAAGTAAGGGGGATGAATGTTAGAGTTGCAGAGGAGGAGGTTGAGGAAGAAGCTGAGTTTGAGGAGGATGAGGATGAAGATGATGATGACTATATGGTGGAGGCTGAGGGTGATGGATCTGGGTCGACGAGTCAGGGTGGTATGGACGTGGAGCGGTTGATTTCTCATATGGATGCTTGTTTTGCTTCCGAGCGGGCCCACACGGATATGCAGTTTACTACTATTATGGATCGACAGGAGCAGCTCCATGATTATTTGGTGCGTATGGCACCACAACATGACGATGGGAGATGGCAGAGGTGGCCATATCCAGGGAGCAGCCCCAGCCAGCAGGGTCCATGGGACCATCATTTCAGGCCACCGCAGTAGCTCCGAGAGGTATCCCTACCCCTGTCTTACTTATGTTATACTTTTGTGATGCATATGGGACTATGCATGGTCTAGTGAGCGGGTGGGGTACATGCATGTTTGTTGTTGTATATGTCTGTTTTCGTCTTTGAAAAAAAAAAGAGAGAGGCTAAGTGAAAACCCGATAGGGCACTTAGGCAAAAGGAGAGGGTGTGAATTAAAAAAAATATATAATAATAAAAAAAATGAGAGTCTAGGTGAAAACGGCACCTATGAAAAAGGTGAGTGAGTGAAATACTTTCTATCGTTTAAATCACCGGTGTTGGCGTCATAAGGGTGGTTTGGAGTCTCGGGTTAGGATTTTCATACTTGATGTAGGAGGCTCGGTTAGAGGTGATTAGGATAGAAACCCTCGTTCTTTCTTGGAGTAATAAGGGGGCGTTGGTGCTTTCACGAGGTAAGTTATGTCCGGAAACAATTTCTAGGCATCAACTTCTTATTTTTACGAGGGCGAGAGTAGTGTGAGACTAGCGTGGGGGAAACTTAGGAAATTTTTAGTTCCCCTAGGCTTTTATGCGTGGGCCTTAGTCCGGATGCTTTATTATTATGGGAGTTTGTATCGGGCTAAGGCCATTTATGTATATTTGATTTTCTGGAGTTATATGGGTGGACGGAGTTTCTTATACTCCGAGTTGTTTGATGTTTGTTGACTGTTGACTTGGAGGCTTAGAGGAGATTAGGGGTCATTTTCTCCCATGCTACGCTGATTAGACCGGTGCTTAGAGTGGGGTTAGGATATTACTCAGGGACGAGTAATGGTCTAAGCGTGGGGGAATTTGATGTGGCGGATTTCATTATATGTAATTCCCTAATTTTTAGACATTTCATCCTTATTTTAATGTAATTTAGATTAGTTTCGATGTAATTTTGAGTAGACTATGAATTGATAAGTTTGTGGGAAATCATTGTACTTTTGAGACATATTTTGAGTGATTATGTGATGTTCCTGCAAAGTTTATTAATGCTGAAGATAAAGCTGCTATTATCAGAAGTGCAGGGACCAAACTGCAAAGCAACAAAGTTCAGTGACTAGAAGGAAATTGTGGGAACTTGGAGGACCGAATTGAAGTTTGGGAATAAAGAAACTTAATTAATTGAGCTTTCAAGCTGCACGTGGGATCCAAGGCTGGTGAGGCGCGTTGACCAAGAAAAAAAATGCATGGACCGAGGCAAAACATCAGTGGACCACGCATGGAAGGAATTTAATTGTTTTTTAAATTTTTTTTTCTTTTTTTTTCTTTTTAGTATGATTAATTTAGGTTTTTAGATTGGAGGAGTATATATACTCCTTTAACAATAATTTTAGGGTTATCTAGAGTTTTTATTTTTCCCTAGAGAGCTTGAGTTTTTCCATGGAAGCTTAAACTCATTGCTTTGGATTTGATTTCTTGAACCCCTATTATTCAATTTGAGGTATTTTTCTTTTCAATCTGTTTATCGCTGTTCATAATTTTACTTGTGTTTATTTTAGATTTATAACTAGGGTTTGTGGACCTGATCAATTCACTAGTTCTTTTTATGAATCTTAGCTAGAGTTTTCTATGACTGTGCCAGTATAGTAAATTCATGAGTAGCATCTTTACGATTTATGCATGTGCCATGGTAAATTGTGAAGTGGGTAAAATTAGATGATTATCTGTGTGAAATAATCTTAGAAAGCATTCTTGATCTTAGTTTCTTAAACCGTTCATCAATTAATTCTGCGATCTAGACTGTGCAAGTTAGATTAATTTATTAATTAGGGTTTCTAGTGAGTGTGCCACTGCTAGTAACTATTCTGAAAGAAGAAACAGAGATTGAAACAGATCTTGTGATCAGGTGAATAGGGTGACAGTGAAAAGAGATATCAATGATAATTGACTAATTAGGTGGGGACGGAATCAAATCTAAAGTGTTTCTAAATTATTGTTTTTGCTCTTAATTAGTTTAATTACTGTTTTTAGGAATTAATTCATCAACAAACAAATCCCCCATTTGTGTGTGACTAGTTCGTAATCAATAACCGTTCTTCAGTGGTTCGACCCTGGACTTACCTTTGCTACATTCTTGTGGCCGAGTCCCGGTTTAATTTAGTAGGTGTGCGACTAAGCCTATCACCAAGCCAGCCTCCCCCCAGGAAAATCTTCTCACCGCCTCCAAATCAATCAGAGATCCAAGCAAAGCAAACTAGCACTTCATGTCAGGATTGGGAAAGATGGTCGCTGACAGAGCAAACCATAAGAACCCTCGAGTCAACCTCTCGGCTGTCATCCTCTCAGAACCAGCCAAATAATCCTCAATGCCTCTTCTGAGATACCCCTCCATCGGACGATACAGTATGACAGTGCCCTTGGCATCCGTAATATAAAAACCCAACAAACCCGTGAGCTGCTCCTTGGTAAACTCCTCAAACTACTCTATAGGATTGCCCCGGAAGGATAACCCGATGATAGCAACAAAGTCCGTAAGAGTAATCGTAGCCTCCCCCCCACCTGAAATGAAAAGTGTGGGTCGTATCCCATCAGCGCTAGCTCAGGGCCACGTGAACGACTTTGACCCTCTGTGTCAAAGCCACTACAACCACCACACTGATGAAGCCCCCCAGACCGGAATCTACCACTATATGTCGAGGACTTCTCCCTTCACCCCGAGCCACGTTTGGGGTATACTCCACAACTCGCTCATTGCCTCAACGTTCCCCCTACTCTTCATGGTGGCCAAGTCTATTGGCCCTCGCCCCTACAGGTAAGACATAGCGAAGGTATGTTGATACACAAATAATGTACGCAAGATGTATATGCCATGAAATGAAAGCAGATAAATATATCGTCACAAAGAGATATAATCAGTTCTAAAAAATTCCGCCCCATTCGGAGTTTTTTCACTTATATTCCAAAAAAAAATCGTCCCATTTGGAGTTTTTTCATTTATATTCCAAAAATTTTCGTCTCTTTCGGAGTTTTTCCCATGTCAATTCTAAAAAATTCCATCCCATTCAGAGTTTTTTCACTTATTTTCCAAAAAATTCCGTCCCATTCAGAGTTTTTTTCATTTATATTCCATAAATTTCCGTCTCATTTGGAGTTTTTCCCATGTCAATTCTAAAAAATGCCGTCCCATTCGGAGTTTTTTCGCTTAGATTCCAAAAAATTCCGTCCCATTCGGAGTTTTTTCATTTATATTTCAAAAATTCTGTCTCATTAGAAGTTTTTCCCATGTCAATTCTAAAAAATTCCATCCCATTCGGAGTTTTTTCACTTATATGCCAAAAAATTTCGTCCCATTCGAAGTTTTTTTCATTTATATTCCAAAAAAATTCGTCTCATTCGGAGTTTTTCCCATGTCAATTCTAAAAAATTCCGTCCCATTCGGAGTTTTTTCACTTATATTCCAAAAAATTTCGTCTCATTCGGAGTTTTTTTCATTTATATTCCAAAAATTTCCGTCTCATTCGGAGTTTTTCCCATGCCGGTTCTAAAAAATTCCGTCCCATTCGGAGTTTTTTTTCATTTATATTCCAAAAATTTCCCATTCGGTGTTTTTCCCATGTCAATTCCAAAAAAAATCCTTCCCATTCGATGTTTTTTCATTTATATTCTAAAAAAAATCATCTCATTCTGAGCTTTTTCATTTAGGCCCCGTTTGTTTCCAGGAAAATGAGGCTCCGTTTGTTTGGGGGAAAATGTTTTTCGAAAAATATTTTCCTCATTTTTCGGTGTTTGTTTCGCACCAGAAAATGGGAAAAACTTCATTTTTATGTTATTTTCCGGAAAACATTTTCATTTTTCGGAAAATAATTTACCGGAAATCATTTTCCAGAAAATGTTTTACGCTAAACAAACGGAGCCAGAGGGAAAACGTTTTTCCCATTTTCCGGTGTTTGGTAGTTTTTCGGAAAATGTTTTCCCCATTTTCCGATGTTTGGTAGTTTTTCGAAAAATGGAGAAAATGTTGATTTGGAAAACATTTTCCTCCCTTTCTAAGGAAGTTGTTTTCCGAATTTTTCCTAAGGAAGTTGTTTTCCGGAAATGGTGTAAAAAAAGTGGATAATAATAATAATAATAATAATAATAATAATAATAATAATAATAATAATAATAATAATAATAATAATAATAATAATAATAATAATAATAATAATAATAAAATAATAATAATAATGTAAAATATAAAATATAAAATAATAATAATAATAATAATAATAAAATAATAATAATAATAATAAAATAATAATAATAAAATAATAATAATAATAATAATAATAATAAAATAATAATAATAATAAAAATATAATAATAATAATAATAAAATAATAATAATAATAATAGTTAAATAATAATAAAATAATAATAATAATAATAAAATAATAATAATGATAATAAAATATAATAAAAATAACAACAATAATAATAATAATAATAATAATAATAATAATAATAATAATAAAATAATGATAATAATAATAATGATAATAATAAAATAATAAAATAATAATAATACTAAAAATAAAATAATAATAATAATAATAATAAAATAATAAGAATATAATAGTAATAATAATAATAATAATAATAAAATAATAATAATAATAATAATAAAATAATAATAATAATAAAATAATAATAATAATAAAATAATAATAAAATAATAAAAATAAAATAATAAAAATAATAATAATAAAATAATAATAATAAAATAATAATTATAATAATAATAATAATAATAATAATAATAATAATAATAATAATAATAATAATAATAATAATAATAATAATAATAATAATAATAATAATAATAATAATAATAATAATAATAATAATAATAATAATAATAATAATTTTCTGAAAAACATCTTCATTTTTCGAAAAACATCTTCATTTTCCGGAAAACGTTTTCCCCATTTTCCTAAGGAAGTTGTTTTCCAGGAAAACATCTTCAATTTCCGAAAAACATTTTCATTTTTTCTGAAAAACGTTTTCCTTTTCCGGAAAACATTTTCCAGGAAATCATTTTTCGGAAGTCATTTTCTCCGAAACAAACGGAGCCTTATATTCCAAAAAAATTCTGTCCCATTCGGAGTTCTACCACATTTGGAAAATCAAGAAAACAGAAAAATGGATCCTACTCCAATTTTTTTCACATAACCCATATACTCATACCTCATATAACATCCTTGAACATTCAAAAACAAAAAAAAAATGCCCAACAAAGCACATAAACAAACGCATACAATACTCCGTCCCAAAATTAACACACTTTAATCTTGAAGAAAATAGTTAGGCATGAAATTTTCTCATCAAATTTTCTATATTATCTACCCCTGCCCCCAATTGCATTAGACAAGAGTCAATTTCAACAAACAAGCATAACAATGTCAAAAGCCCCAAATTGGGCAACAAGAACCCTAATTTCATAAAAGTCAAATCTAAATTGGAAATTGATCAAGGAATTCGAGAATGCTTACCTCCCTTTCGATCTCCGCCTTAGACTTGTGGCTATTTCATCCCTTGTAGAACTCGGATGGATCCAAGGAAAGCTTAGAGACTCGTACCGTCCTCTAATGCTTCTTCCTCTCATTGTCGGTCTTCCTATGGCGGCCCCTTAGTCCTAATCTTCATTCCATGGCGTTAATCTTTCAAATTTTCGGCAAGAAATCGGGTGAAATTGCAGTTTTTTCTCTCTTTTCTCTTTTCTCTCTCGCCAGAAAACACAAACTTTCTATTATCTTTCTTTCTGCTCGTCGCCAGATTAAAACCAAGCAAACTTGAAAGAAAGGCCGACCAGCCTGTTTTACTAGATGGGTCATTTTGGGCCAAATGACCATCCAGCCCCTCATCTTTTCAAATTCGATGCTTTTTCGATCAAATGCTCTTATAATTTTCTTGCTCTAACAAACCTTCTCCACTTAACTCTTTCGTTAACCACCCTCTCCCGAGGTTAAATTTTGTTGCAAATCCTTTGTGATTTTAAATTTCGGCCGTCATCATAAGCCCCTTCCCTCTCCTGAGGTTAAAATTTATGTTAAATTTCGTAATTATCATTCGCAACCCTCTCCCGAGGTTAGATTTAAACCCTCTCCCGAGGTTAAATTTTCTTGCAAATCCTTTGTGATTTTAAATTTCGGTCATCATCGTAAGCCCGCCCCTTTTAACAAGAATTCAATCATCTCTTACGTTTCTAACTGCTTTCGTTAGAACTTCAAACGTGTTCCTTCGTTTCTAATTGCTTTCGTTAGAACTTTAAACGTTTTCTCCGTTTCTAACCACTTTCGTTAGAACTTTGGACGCCTTTCCCAGCAACATACCATCCTCCCCCGAGGTTAAATTCCGTTTCTAACCGCTTTCGTTAGAACTTTGGACGCCTTTCCCCAGCAACATACCATCCTCTCCCGAGGTTAAATTTTGTTTCTAACCGTGTCGTTAGAACTTCAATCCCTTCTTCGGATTTAGACCGTGTTGTCATAACATCTGTTTAACACAACCATTCCTGTCATTGTTTTAGATCTCCAGCGTAAGGTCTCATGACCTAAAGTCAGTCAGTTAAGCCTCTTATACTTAATGGACAAGAACTACGATCGGGTTTATTCCCACTGTGGATACGTAGAAATCCTTTCTTTAGGGTCCAGCCATTTGACCGTTCAGGTCACTTCGTAAGGCATCTCCCCAGATTGAGATCCTTATCTGTTTCGACGACCCCACTTCCTCCGTAAGTGACGTCGCCGAGGGGCTACTGTAATTACCCAAATCCGGTTCGTAAAAATATGTTAATTCGCACTTTCCAGATTAACGAGATTTTTCGAGACTGTCCGGATCATTTAAAATCAAAGTGTATTAAAAATACGTTAGAACACGTTAAAATATTACTTTTCAAAAATACGCAATTTTTGGGACTGTTCCGACATTTATTCGGACAGTTAATTAAAAACTGTCAAAATCCGGACAAAAGACGAAGCAATAATAAAATGCTGGTTAACTTACCCAAAAAGTCTTCCCAGTGGTCAAATCAAGGTCAAATCAGGGTCAAATCACGTTAGTGTAAAATCGACCTGTTTTACATATTTACAGCCTATAAATAGCAGACTCAGTCATTCAGTTTTAACCCTGAAAAATTTCAACAAAATCACTTTCACACAACACATTTTCGAAAAACAACATTTTTCGGAGTGAGAAACTGCCTCGGTTTGCATGAAAATCCAATTTTTTCCCACATAAAACCCTAATCCAAACACTCCCATACCCGACCCACAAACCCCAAGAAGATAGAGCTGAAACCAATCATTGGTAAACTCTCCTTCTAACCCTAAAATCTCATATTTACTTTTAAAGTCATTTTCGTCTTTGTTCTCTACTGACTATTCAGACATTTCACGTCATTTTTATAAAATGTAAACGTTATAGATATCCGGTCCGAGTCCGGAAATTATCCCTTCTCTATTACTTCTCTTGTAAGTAATTTAGAGTTAAAAGTGGGAGATCCCGATTCGTTGATTGTCATTTTTATCTTATTTTGTCATTTTTCGTCCAAATCGTTTGATTTATTGATCGTCATTTAAATAATGTCATTTACCGTCCAAATCGTTTGATTTGTTGATCGTCATTTAAATACTGTCATTTACAATCCAAATCGTTTGATTTGTTGATTGTCATTTCAATATCGCATTTACTTTAAACGTCCAAGTCGAGTAATTGACTTGTCGATTGTCCTTTCATTACTGTCGATTACTATAAATATTTTCATTTTCAAAGTATTTATTATTGTCATTTTATTAAAAAGGGTAACGTTATATTGCCCAATTTAAATAAAGAAATGATTCCTAAAACTTCCTCAAAATTCATCTCCTTGGAATGAATGTTACAGAGTCGAATAAATGGAAGATCTTGATATAACATATTCCTACATATATATATATATATATATATATATATATATATATATATATATATATATATATATATATATATATATATACTCCCTCCGTCCCACAATAATATGTAAACTTTCTATTTTGGGCGTCCCACAATAATATCTAACTTTCCCAAAATGGAAAGGAATCTTTACTATTCCCTCCACTCATTCTCTCTCCTACATTATTTTAATACTCACATCACCATTATAATTTACTATTCTCTCCACTCATTCTCTCTCCTATTTTATTTTCACACTCACAACACTTTCAATATAATATTTCCTTCTTAATCCCCGTCTGAAAACCCAAAAGTCCATAAATATATGGGACGGAGGGAGTATATATATATATATATATATATATATATATTTATATATCATGTCATCATTTCATCCATCAAAATACCTATCATTTAAAACCCTCCATCCAAACTTATTTTCAAGTAATTCACACGCACACACATGCACAATTTTTGAGAAAGGTAGAAAGACTCGTCAATACGAGGCGTTTCGGGTGAACAGAGTTAATCTCTTCCTGAGGTGTAACGTGACCTCCGATGTTTGGTAGTTTTTCGTAAAATTTTTTCCTCATTTTCCGATGTTTGGTAGTTTTTCGGAAAACCTTTTCCTCATTTTTCGGTGTTTGGTAGTTTTTCGAAAAATGGAGAAAATGTTGATTTGGAAAACATTTTCCTCCCTTTCTAAGGAAGTTGTTTTCCGAATTTTTCCTAAGGAAGTTGTTTTCCGGAAAATGGTGTAAAAAAGTGGATAATAATAATAATAAAATAATAATAATAATAAAAATATAATAATAATAATAATAATAATAATAATAAAATAATAATAATAGTTAAATAATAATAAAATAATAATAATAATAATAAAATAATAATAAAATAATAATAATAATAAAATAATAATAATAATAATAAAAATAAAATAACAATAATAATAAAATAATAATAATAAAATAATGATAATAATAATAATTATAATAATAAAATAATAATAATAATAAAATAATAATAATACTAAAAATAAAATAATAATAATAATAATAAAATAATAAGAATAAAATAATAATAATAATAATAATAATAATAATAATAATAATAATAATAATAATAATAATAATAATAAAATAATAATAATAATAATAAAATAATAATAATAATAAAATAATAATAATAATAAAATAATAATAAAATAATAAAAATAAAATAATAAAAATAAAAATAATAAAATAATAATAAAATAATAATAATAATAATAATAATAATAATAATAATAATAATAATAATAATAATAATAATAATAATAATAATTTTCTGAAAAACATCTTCATTTTTCGAAAAACATCTTCATTTTCCGGAAAACGTTTTCCCCATTTTCCTAAGGAAGTTGTTTTCCAGGAAAACATCTTCATTTTTTCTGGAAAACGTTTTCCTTTTTCGGAAAACATTTTCCAGGAAATCATTTTTCGGAAGTCATTTTCTCCGAAACAAACGGAGCCTTATATTCCAAAAAATTTCTGTCCCATTAGGAGTTTTACCACATTTGGAAAATCAAGAAAACAGAAAAATGGATCCTACTCCAATTTTTTTCACATAACCCATATACTCATACCTCATATAACATCCTTGAACATTCAAAACAAGAAAATGCCCAACAAAGCACATAAACAAAGGCATACAATACTCCGTCCCAAAGTTAACACACTTTAATCTTGAAGAAAATAGTTAGGCATGAAATTTTCTCATCAAATTTTCTATATTATCTACCCCTGCCCCCAATTGCATTAGACAAGAGTCAATTTCAACAAACAAGCATAACAATGTCAAAAGCCCCAAATTGGGCACACAAGAACCCTAATTTCATAAAAGTCAAATCTAAATTGGAAATTGATCAAGGAATTCAAGAATGCTTACCTCCCTTTCGATCTCCGCCTTAGACTTGTGGCTATTTCATCCCTTGTAGAACTCGGTTGGATCCAAGGAAAGCTTAGAGACTCGTACCGTCCTCTAATGCTTCTTCCTCTCATTGTCGGTCTTCCTATGGCGGCCCCTTAGTCCTAATCTTCATTCCATGGCGTTAATCTTTCAAATTTTCGGCAAGAAATCGGGTGAAATTGCAGTTTTTTTCTCTCTTTTCTCTTTTCTCTCTCGCCAGAAAACACAAACTTTCTATTCTCTTTCTTTCTGCTCGTCGCCTGATTAAAACCAAGCAAACTTGAAAGAAAGGCCGACCAACCTCTTTTACTAGATGGGTCATTTTGGGCCAAATGACCATCCAGCCCCTCATCTTTTCAAATTCGATGCTTTTTCGATCAAATGCTCTTATAATTTTCTTGCTCTAACAAACCTTCTCCATTTAACTCTTTCGTTATCCACCCTCTCCCGAGGTTAAATTTTGTTGCAAATCCTTTGTGATTTTAAATTTCGGCCGTCATCATAAGCCCCTTCCCTCTCCTGAGGTTAAAATTTATGTTAAATTTCGTAATTATCATTCGCAACCCTCTCCCGAGGTTAGATTTAAACCCTCCCCCGAGGTTAAATTTTGTTGCAAATCCTTTGTGATTTTATATTTCGGTCATCATCGTAAGCCCGCCCATTTTAACAAGAGTTCAATCATCTCTTACGTTTCTAACTGCTTTCGTTAGAACTTCAAACGTGTTCCTTCGTTTCTAATTAAAAATAAATTTTAAATGATTATTTTTTTTTTACCCGGGGGCAAGGGTGGGGGGCAGGGGTGGTGGTGGTGAGTGGAGTGGGGTGGAGAGTTGTTAAAAATAAATTTTAAATGATTAATTTTTTTTGACCCGAGGGGGGGCAAGAGGTGGGGGATGGTGGTGAGTGGGGTGGGGGGCAGTGGGTGGTGGTGGTGAGTAGGGTGGTTAACATGGGGTGTATGAAAAGTTAGGTGTGTGAGAGTGTTACCATTTTTCGAAAAATATTTTACTTAAGAAAAAATCATAAGTCATTTTACGGCGAAAAGGGGGGAAAATATTTTTCGAAAAATATTTTTCCCATTTTCTGTGTTTACCAAACACCGAAAAATAGAAAAAATTGTTTTTCGAAAAATATTACGGCAAACAAACGGAGCCTTAAGTTGGGATAATCTTCGGGCGAATGACCAACTAATGGTACGTACTTTCCTTTTTTTATCAAATAGGGTAACGTACTAACTAGTTACTGACTTAGGTATCGTACTTTCAAAATTAATTTAAAATAAGGTATTTGACCAATTTTTTAACTAACGTCGTTAAAAAATCTAATGGACTTGTCAACCTCGTTTGATGATGATAATGATAATGATAATGATAATAATAATAATAATAATAATAATAATAATAATAATAATTATAAAATAATAATAATAATAATAATAATAATAATAATAATAATAATAATAATAATAATAATAATAATAATAATAATAATAATAAAATAAAAAATAAAATAAATAATAATAATAATAATAATAATAATGATAATAATAATAATAATAATAATAATAATAATAATAATAATAATAATAATAATAATAATAATAATAATAATAATAATAATAATAATAATAATAATAATAATAATAATAATAATAATAATAATAATAATAATAATCATCATCATATTTTTATAGTGCGCATACCTTCTCATTCCCAAATTGCATTGTTATAAATCGTCCGTCTCAAAATGAATTATCATATTTTTATAAAATTTGTTTTTAATAAAAAATAAACATATATATATCTTTATTATTATTAGTTTTGGAAGGACCGAAAATTTAGACGAAAGAAAATTTGCACCATCTAAAGAAAATTTGTTTCAGATTTCAACAATTCTTTCCCTTGATAACATATACTCCCTTCGCCTCGTAAAAAAATATTATTATCAAACGAAGTTGACAAGTTCGTTTGAAATTTTTAACGGCTTAAAAATTTGATTCAATGTCCTATTTAAAATTCATTTTGAAAAGCTAAGTCAGTAAGCTAGTTACCTTAACTTTTACGAAAATGGAGGTTAAATGCTAAGATGCTGTCGAGATTTGAGGAGGATCATTGTGATCCTTAACACGCCCCCGCAATATGGACGATCCTTGGGAGAGACCAATCATGGAGACAAGAGACATGAACCGAGCTCGAGATAGAGGTTTCATAAGTGCATCGACAAGTTGGTCATTCCCTGAGATGTGATGTATTCGAAGGTTGCCTAGTTGAACTTGTTCCCGAACAAAGTGGAAGGAGAGAGCGAGGTGCTTCATCCGTGAGTGAAAGACGAGATTGGCTGAGTAGGAGGTAGCACTAAGATTGTCGCAGTAAATGACCGAAGGGTTTGGTAGAGGCCGAGCTCAGAGAGTAGGTTACGGAGCCATAAGATTTCGGCAGTGGCATCGGCATCGGCATCGGCAATTGTCTTAAATTCTGCTTCAAACGATGATCTAGCAAGGGACCATTGCTTTTTGGAGGACCAGGCGATGGGGTTGCGGCTAAGGTAGATGATGAATTCGGTGGTGGAAACATAGTCGTCTTTGTCGTTAGCGTCACAAAAGGCACTCACTATCTCACTAATGACCTTTCAACCTAGCCATTCACCACCCCTATGATGACAGTAACGATGTGATCATAAGTGACGACTCATCTCTCCCAATTGAAAATATAGGTTCCTTTACTCCCTACTTCATCTTCAAATCTTCATTTCAATAATATTTTACATGTTTTTCTTATTTCCCAAAACATATTATCTGTCTCTCAATTCTGTAAAGACATCATTCCACTTTCTCACACTCTTGCTCTGTTATCACACTTCACCTTGGGAGAGACCAATCTTGGAGACAAGAGACATGAACCGAGCTCAAGATAGAGGTTTCATAAGTGCATCGACAAGTTGGTCATTCCCTGAGATGTGATGTATTCGAAGGTTGCCTAGTTGAACTTGTTCCCGAACAAAGTGGAAGGAGAGAGCGAGGTGCTTCATCCGTGAGTGAAAGACGAGATTGGCTGAGTAGGAGGTAGCACTAAGATTGTCGCAGTAAATGACCGAAGGGTTTGGTAGAGGCCGAGCTCAGAGAGTAGGTTACGGAGCCATAAGATTTCGGCAGTGGCATCGGCATCGACAATTGTCTTAAATTCCGCTTCAAACGATGATCTAGCAAGGGACCATTGCTTTTTGGAGGACCAGGCGATGGGGTTGCGGCTAAGGTAGATGATGAATTCGGTGGTGGAAACATAGTCGTCTTTGTCGTTAGCGTCACAAAAGGCATGGAGGGTTTGAGGAGTGGAATTGAATAGTTGGACGCCAAGGTGAAGTGTGATAACAGAGCAAGAGTGTGAGAAAGTGGAATGATGTCTTTACAGAATTGAGAGACAGATAATATGTTTTGGGAAATAAGGAAAACATGTAAAATATTATTGAAATGAAGATTTGAAGATGAAGTAGGGAGTAAAGGAACCTATATTTTCAATTGGGAGAGATGAGTCGTCACTTATGATCACATCGTTACTGTCATCATAGGGGTGGTGAATGGCTAGGTTGAAAGGTCGTTAGTGAGATGGTGAGTGGCTCTGATGTCAACAAGCCCGAATTTTGGGGGTGAGGGGATAGGGGCAACGGATGTATGTGCTTGTGCAGTGTTGGTGCGAGTTGTGCGTGGGTAGGTGGGTGGGGGTGGGAAGGTGACAAAAGGGTAGTCACGTTTGAATTTGCGTCATTGGCATTTTCCTTTAAGGGTGCTGGGTGTGGATTAATAGGGTTGGCTGATGTGATCGGTGGTGTAATCACACCAGATTGAGATGGGTTGGTACAGTTATGGGTACGGAAGTTGTTGTTACGTGTTTAAGCAGGGTGGGCGAAAGCACGAAAGGCAGTGTGTGGTGTCATTTGTTTTAGAGTTAACTCGTGGTGGATAAGTTTTTCATGTAAGGTTTCAAAGGAAATGGGTGCGTCACGAGCTCGAATCGAGTCAATGACGGGTTTGTAAGAGTCGTAATCAAGACCTCGAGTACCTTGCAAATGATGTCATCAGGATCCATTGGTTTGCCCAAGATGGCAAGTTTGTCTGTGCACGATTTAATGGCGTGTATATAGGTTGAGATGGATTGGTGTTTTTGGTGAGGGAGTCTAGAGTATTCTTGACTTGTAGGATGTGACCACGGGGTGGGTTAGCAAAGGTTGTTTTGAGGATGGTCCAAGCTTCGTGGGAGGTTTTTGCTTGAATGACTAGGGGTGTCACGGTGGGATCTAGGCTCCTTAAGCCAAGGATGAGACGGTCCTGGCAATTCTATGTGACATGGGCAGGATTAGATGTGTCAGCGTTAGCGTTGTTTACCTTGATGGTGGTAGCCGGTTGGGAATGAGTGTCGTCAACATATTTGAGAAGGTTAAGGGCCGAATAGGAGAGAAGTGATTTTGGATGCCCAGGTGAGGTAGGTTAGAGGAGTGAGGGGTTTGCATTGGGTTAGATTGACTAGTATTATGGGGTTGGTTGGGTCAGCCAGATTAGCAAGGGTGGTGGAGGTATTGGCAGCCGTGGTGGGAGACGGCAGTGTAAGTACGCCAATCCAATTCGCAACCTTTTAGATACATTTTAATATAATAAAATTGCATTTAGGGGCGTTTTGGTAAATTCCCGGCCTGTCCCGAGACTTCCGGAAACGTTTCATGAGTTTCCCGCGAAGGAAGTACCTTTTGGTACATTATTCATGCCAAAGGACCTCTTGGGAATAAAACCTGTTGGACCTTTTGGGTATTTTCCCGAAATGTTCCAGAACCTGGTTTTTGGCGCCAAAAGCGGTTGAGCCACCTTGTGTCACGCGACATCTTGAGGCATGGAAAGAGGACGCGTAAAGTCGTGCGACACACTAAGGCAGCCAACTGCAACCTATAAATAAGACCCTCCCCCTCTCATAAACTGATCCCAACTTTAGCCTACTGTTACTCTGCAGGATTTGCAGCGTAACGAACCTCTCCAAACACAAACCTCTCTCTCTCCTACCTTCAACCTACCCAATTCCTCCCTTCCAAACCCAATTCTCAAGCCACACCAATTGAGCCCCTTGCCTTAATCCTTCCAGATCAGAGGTGAAGAATTGAAGGGTTCTATATCTAACTAGATATAGAATTCGTGGAAGCATCAAGGGTAACGATTCCCTAACTCTCTCTCTCTCTCTCTCTCTCTCTTGCTTAATTTCTATTAATTCTAGCATTTAATTTTGTTTGGATTCAGTAATCAGATCCTAGCTATATGGATTACTGAATCCCAATCGCAATCTCTCTGTTTAATCTGAATAATCAGTGCTATTGAGCTTATATTGTTGATCATTTGATTGGATTTGGTGTTTGAACCCCAAGGGGGTGTGGATCTACTCATATCCACACTCCCGGGGTCGATTTAGTGTTGTTTCTGTTTTCCATTCGTAATTCAGCTAATTGATTAGATCTGTATAGCTTCTGTTGATTCTGTGTTCATCTTGTTAAGTTTATGCAGATGGCTCATATGTGTCACGCGACACCTTCGTCTCCAAGTGATCCTGTGTCACGCGACACATGTGGTCACTGGTGCGATGTGTCATGCGACATACATGACCCATCTGCAGAGACCCTTTTTCCTTTATAATCTGTTTTAGATTGTTTGTATCAGGGATGTGGCCTCCCTAAATAATGGGCTCACAATATGTAATTCTCGTTCCATAATTAATAAGATGCATTTTATCACACTTTGTTTATTATCAATATTTGCACACACATTGGATTTACTTGGATGTTTCTGATTGAAAGACTCGTCTATGGACGAGGCGTGATGGGTGAACTCTCGGTTCTTCCCAACACGTAACCTGACCCCCGAACCCATTTTCTCTAAACAAAAAGGTTTTCAATGTTTCCTCTTAAAACGGCGTGGCGACTCCTTTTCTTTTTTTTCGGGCGAGCGCACATTCAGTGGCGACTTCGCTGGGGAAGAAACATTTGAAAACCTGTTTTTCAAGTGTTGAGTGGGTCAAGCTTTTGTTTAGTCAAAACATCCAATACATCCATTTTGTGGGCATTATTTGATAATCATTTGTGATTCATACATCTTGTTGATTATGGAACTTGTGAGCCCTTTGTGCTTGTGGCCATTCTTTCTTGTGCATTAGTACTTGTGTGTTGCTCTGGCTATGGTAAAACAGGGGCTGATTTGATGATTGAAGAGCTGCTGGTTCAGTGACCATCCAGGTCGTGCGACACCTTTTATCTCTGGTTGTCCTGTGTCACGCGACAAAAGGCTGCCACTGAACATAACATCAGAAGACTGGTTTGAGGGCAGTCCCTTGGATCAAGCGTGACTCAATTGATTGTTGTTCCATGTTTATCCTGTGTGAGGGTGTGTGTTGTTTTTTTTTTCTTTCTTTTTCAAAAATATAAAAAAATAAAAAATCTTGTTTTTTTGTAAATAAAGGAATATAGTCATCCGCACACTACACCACTTAGATTTAGAACCCTCGGGTGCGATTGACGGCATCGCGGACGGCCATGAAATTCGCCTACGCTTGAGCGCCTGAAATCAAACCTAAACCCCTAGTGCGTTATAGGTGGCACCACACTAAACCTTACCCACGGTTGGTTTTCGATACAATGTTTTAATTACAACAAAATGAATTGTTTTTGAAAAATAGTATAGGTCCTTATACCTTCTCCCAAAACCTCACACCTTGTGGGCATGTTGCCAAATGCAACATGATTTCACGTGGGAACATGTCACTCTCGTGGCGTGTTCTAAACGAGAGATCATGCCGCATTGCCAACATGTACCGACGAGAGGTCATGCCGGATTTTTCTTCGAAATTCTTCAAAAAAGACCCGTTATGCTGCCCAAATTTCCTTAGAAATTTGGACAAACCTTTCCGTTCCATAAAGATGTTAGGGTTTGGTTAGGTATCATCACCTATTATATGTTTCTAAAACAAAGCATTTGGTGTAATTCGAACGTTGCGTCATTAGGTTTCCCCGAGGTATAGTTAGCATGAATAAAGGCTCATCCTTTCCCAACTGTATTTAGGATTTAAAAGACTAATTTATACTTGAACATAAATAAATTTGTGTTTGTGCGAGTCTGTCCCGTTTCTTTCCCTCTCCCGTTACTCAAAAATTTGCCTTCCAGCACCTTATAAACCCATCTCTGCACCTGCAGCTACGGCGAGTTGGGTCCGCTCATCCGTCTCGGGAGGTCGTTTGGTCCGTGTGCAAGCAGTGTCAGTTGGTTTGGAATCAGAAATGGGCGGCAATGGAGATGTTTTTTCTGCTCAGTCCCCTGGGAGGCTCAAAGCGGTGGCTGGGTCGACGGGTTTGAATGAGATGACTACGGAAGAATTGAGGGTGATCTTTGGAAGCCGCTCTAGCTCGGGAGCGTGAGGCTTGGCTCTTAGTTAAAAATGCCAAGGCTCGTGAAGAAGAGGCTCACAACCGTTTCGTGGAAGCTATGAGAGCCAAAGGGATTACGGTACTTCGTCGGGAGGATGGTTCCTACGAAGAGATTACGGAAGATAGCCATAATGAAATCGGATCCGCTTCACTGCTCAACCAACCCGGCCTAGCTACAATACGATGCCTCCCCCGGTGAGCTATGTTCCGCGATACGATCAAGTAGCTTCTCCGGGGGTGGTGGCAAGTGACCAAGGAAGACTCATTCCCCCATCTTCTCAAGGGTATAGCCGGGTTATCCGGCAAGGTGTCGGCGTAAATGACGATCGGCTGCGAATTTCTTTGATCTCACCGCTTCTCCAACTCCTAATGCTCCAATACCACGGTTTCGGCATGGACCTCGGTTTCGAACCGGCTTTTCCCGGCCTCGGTACATTGTGTATCCATATGGTTATCGGGGTGTTCGGTATGGTGTTCACGGAATGGTCGATCTGGCTCTCGAAATCGAATAGTTCGGGACGGTGTCTCAAGGTACCAGCCAGTTCCGGACTCAAGACAGCTTTTCTCAACCGGCGGTGTGTTCCACCCTTACTCGTCATATTTATGGTTCTACCCCATACTCGGCTCCGTGTGTCGGCTCGGGATTATCTTCTCTTGGTCGATGCAGGTCGGTCGGCACAATCTGACTCCCAGAACCCTGGTGGGCAATTCAACGGTTATGATATGTATGGAAACAAGATTCCTAGCCCGATTAGCTTGTTGGACAGCAATATTGGAATTCCTAGTACTTTTGGTCTCCCACCAACCGCTTTGCCCGTGGGACCTAATTCTGATTTCCTAATACCGTCGTCAACGGTGGCTCCTGCAATTCCTCGAGACTTCAAGTTTGGCACCGAAGTGGCTGCTTTCTTTGAAACAGATGCAAGCAGATTGACAGTTAACCGTGGGTTCTAGTGGTCTTAAAGTCGTGGATCCCGCCCAAGTGACACCTTTGCCGCACAAGTTTAAGATGCCCAAGCTAGACTTTGATGGTACCGCCCTGTCCAAAGACGCATATAGACACTTATGTGATGACAATGGGGGCAATGGGTTGCACTCCCGAATTCATGGCTTCCCACTTCCACCTAACCTTGAAAGGATCGACACTTACATGGTTTTTAGCTCTGAAGCAAGAATGTCGTACTACTTGAAGCCGGATAACGTAAGCCTTCTGGAAAAGTACAAGGGTAATTTGGAATGGCGCACTACCAGGATGATTTGGTAGGAACTATCCGTAAGTCGGATGAGTCAATCACGGAATTCTACAAACGTTGGAATGCTAAGCTCAACGAGTTATCGGAGCTAATCCCCTCCAAGACCAAAAGGACATCTTTCTATCATGTGTTAAGCCGAGGCCGCTTAGGGAAGCCATTGGGAAAGGATGGTACCCAGATCTGCGAGAGATGGTGGGAATGGGAGCAAGGAGTGAGAATAGACTGTTCAACCAAACTCCAAGTGCAAACACCAGTAACAACAGCAGTGGTGGAGGTTACCGATATCGTGCATCCAATCTCGTCTCGGCCCGATGGCGTCGAAGAGGAAGAGAGGCGGCAAAGACAATAGTGTCAATAATCTTCAAAAGGGAGGTAACAATGTGCAGAATGTGATGAGGCTTCCACCTAGGCCACAACCGCGATTTGATGATTTGGGTAAGTCAACAGAGGAAGTTTTCAACGGTTTGTTACGAACTGGCATGATCAAGCCATTGGAGAACTACAGTCCTGCTCGCCCTAATCCTCACATGGTGATGTCAAGTAAACGCAGCGGAACAAAACGAACAGAAAAGAGTTGAATAATTCCTCGTCAAAGGATCTTAAACAACCAAAATAACGAACAATTCAAAGGGAACGTTCGACCTCTTCGAATCCACGAATAGGGTTTAACAAGCCAATATTGACTTCAAGGAATAATCCTTAATTTGCAAAGCAAAAGTAATTCAATAATAAGAGTTCTACCTCAACCATAATGAAAACAAAGTATTTATATGACCTAGGAAAACTGTAAACCTAATTAAAACGGAATTAAAGAAATACCCAAAATACCCCTACTTGTTCCGTCGTTCTGGTCTCTCGCCAGCGCGGTCGCTCTTCCCTCGAGCGCGGTCGCGCAATTGGGCCGAGACCACGCCTTCGCCAATCCTCCCTCGAGCGCGGTCGCCCTCCTCTGCTGCGCGGTCGCACACATCGCCAGAATCTCGCTCTCTGCTTGATCAGATGAAACTTGTGCTACATCATTTTCCCCCACTTTAAAAGGATTCGTCCCCGAATCCGCATCGCTATATAAAGGATCATCCGGGTAAAAATCAACCAAATCTGACACATTGAAAGTAGGCGAAATATTCCAACCAACCGGCAAATCCACCACATACGCATTGTCATTTATCTTCTTCACTACTTTGCACGGGCCAATCTTCTTCGGATGCAGCTTGCTATATGTTCCTTGAGGGAAACGTTCCTTTCGTAAATGAACCATAACCATATCCCCCACAGAAAACACCTTTTGACGTCGTTTCCGATCTGCAGCTTCCTTGTACTTTGCATTGGACTCTTCAATGTTCCTTTTCACCTCAGCTTGCACAGAATCAACCATCTCCGCCAGATTTTTCGCAGCAACACTATATCCCGGTAAACTAGGCAACGGAACCAACTCTAAAGTGTGAGTAGGAGCTCTCTGATAGACTATTTCGAACGGAGACATCTTTGTAGTTCTATTGGTCATGTTGTTGAAGGCAAATTCCGCAGTAGCCAACACCAAATCCCACTTCTTGGGATGATCATTACACAAACAACGGACCATGCTACCCAAAGTTTGATTCACCACCTCTGTTTGGCCATCAGTCTGCGGATGAAAAGAACTGCTAAATTGCAAACCTGTACCAAAAATCTTCCAAAGAGTACGCCAAAAGTGACTGAGGAACTTCGTGTCACGATCAGAAGTAATAGTCTTTGGAACCCCATGCAAACGAACAACTTCCTTGAAAAACAACCCCGCAATATGTGCAGCATCAGCAGTCTTTCTACAAGGAATAAAATGAGCCATCTTCGAAAAACGATCAACCACAACAAACACTGAATCATTGGACCTTTGAGTACGAGGTAACCCAAGCACAAAGTCCATAGAAATATCCACCCATGGCTTATCAGGAACCGGCAAAGGAGTATACAACCCCGTATTTTGTGACTGCCCCTTATTCGTCTGGCACACCATACATTTCTGCACAATCTTGTAGGTATCCCTCCGGATTTGTGGCCAAAAGTACTTCTTCGTAACTAACTCAACTGTCTTGTCACGCCCATGATGACCATCTCTATGAATCTCATAAATAAGACTCTCACGGACAGAACCCTGCGGAATACATAACTTGTCCATGAAGAACAAAAATCCATCTTGCAGCAAAAATAAGCTAGCTTGAACACCATCACGACACTTGGCCCAAGCATCTGCAAAATCAACATCAGTCTCATACAAGTCCTTCATACACTCAAACCCGATAACCACATTCTTCATAGTAACTAACAAATGTGCCCGACGACTCAAAGCATCCGCAACCTTATTAGTCTTCCCACTCTTGTGTTTTATAACGAAAGTAAATTGCTGCAAATAAGCTACCCAACGAGCATGCATACGTGAAAGAGATTTCTGACCATTCATATATTTCAAAGCCTCATGATCAGTGTGAAGAACAAATTCACGATGCAATAAATATTGCTCCCAATGCTTAATAGCTTGAACCACTGCATAAAACTCAAGCTCATAAGGTGTCCACTTTTGTTTAGTCTCCTCCAACTTTTGACTCATGAAGGCAACCGGCCTCTTTTCTTGAATCAAAACAGCCCCTATCCCAATCACAGAAGCATCCGTCTCAAGCTCGAAAGGCTTAGAAAAATCCGGTAAAGCTAGTAAAGGAGCACTAGTCAATTTCTCCTTAATTAGAGCGAAACTAGCATCCGCCTCATCACCCCAATGGAAACCTCCTTTCTTCATACATTCAGTAATCGGAGCCACAATGGAACTAAAGTTGCGAATAAAACGACGATAAAAAGTAGCCAAGCCATGAAAGCTACGCACCTCGCTAACAGTAGTAGGAGTAGGCCACTCTCGAATAGCCTTTATCTTGTCTTCATCAACTTGTATACCCTCCGCAGAAACAATGTATCCCAAGAATAATAATTTATCAAGCATAAAACAACACTTCTTGAGATTTATAAACAATTCATTCTCCCTCAATGCCTGCAACACTGACTGTAAATGCCCAACATGTTCCTCCTCCGTCTTGCTAAAAATCAAGATATCATCAAAATAAACCACCAAAAACTTACCATTGAAGGGCTTCAATACTTGATTCATCAAACGCATGAAAGTACTAGGTGCATTTGATAAACCAAACGGCATCACCAACCATTCATACAATCCCTCTTTGGTCTTGAAGGCTGTTTTCCACTCATCACCCGGGCGAACACGTACTTGGTGATAGCCACTCCTTAGATCAATTTTAGAAAATACCTTAGCACCACGAAGCATGTCTAGCATATCATCAAGACGAGGAATGGGAAAACGATACTTAACCGTAATTTTATTAATAGCCCGACTGTCTACACACATACGCCAAGTCCCATCTTTCTTAGGAACCAATAGAGCCTGGATCGCAAGGGCTCAAGCTCTCCCGAATATAACCCTTCTTGATGGAAATCCTCCACTGCTCCTTCAAAATTGCATGTTCAGTCGGACTCATTCTATAATGAGCTAGATTAGGAAGAGATGCACCCGGAACCAAGTCAATGTTATCTTGAATATTACGTAAGGGAGGCAACCACACGGGCAGCTCATCAGGCATAACATCACGATACTCATGTAACAAAGCCTCCAAAGACTTGGGAACCAAACAAACTGAACCGGACACACCCTTTCTTACCACCGCAAAAACACATGTAGCTTCATCAACATCACTCAGAAATTCCTTAGCAGTGCAAAGAGAAACAATAGGTTTCTTCATCTTCTTAACATAAGGATCTCTATCCCGTAAAGGACACAAGTTAAAACGTGCATCATCTTTCTTAAACTGAAGAATATTATCTCTCCCCTTATGTACTACATCAAGATCAAATTGCCACGGCCTCCCCAACAATAAATTGCAAGCAGTCATATCAATAATGTCACAGAGAATAGCATCCTTATAACGACCGATAGAGAATGGAACAAGACATTGTTCGTGTACCTTAATTTTGCCGACGGAGTTGATCCACCCAACGGAATAGGGTGTAGGATGGGGCAGGACCTCCAATTTTAACTTGTCCACCAAATCACGAGCCACCAAATTCTCACTGCTCCCACTGTCAACAATGATCTGAATGTCGAAGTCTTTCACCTTCCCTTTGGTGCGAAAAATGATGTGCCTAGCTGGATCCTCCTCCTCCTTCGGCGTAGTCAACATAAGTCTATTAACTACGAAAGACCCATGATCTTCCACACCCTCGTCATCACCATTGGGATCCTCCCAATATTCCGGACCATCTTCCTCCTCTCCGCCATCACCGACATCGTCACGATCCACCATATTAGTACTCTTACGGAGGTGACAACCACTAGAAATATGCCCGGTTTGCCCACACTTAAAACACTTGTTACCAAAAGTTTTGGCGTAAGGGTTAGTGTTTTGTTGGCCAGTAGAATTATTGGGCTTTCTAGTTTGTGTCGGCTGACTAGCTGCAGGAACATCATTCTTCTCCTCCGACGCCTTAGCACCAATAGCCTGTGTCTTATCTTGAGCCAAACCCTTGCTTCCGGCATAAGAACCTCCAAAGTTCCTGACAATAGGGCGAGGTCTAGAAAGTTGCTTCTCCACCGTGGTAGCCCTGTCAATCGCGTCCTCCAAAAATTCATGAGCATGCAACTCCACCACATCTCTGATGTTGGCACGAAGGCCAGTAACGAATCTCGAAGCTTGCTGAACATCCGACTCTCCCAAATCACAACGAGCTGATAGAGTATGGAATTCATGTGAATATTCCGCCACACTTTTCGCCCCCTGTCTACACTCCAAAAACTTTTGATAGATAACATGACCATAATTCTTGGGTAGAAAACGCTGACGCAAAGCTAGCCTCATCTGTGGCCATGTCTGAATTGGCTCCCGAAACTCCCTACGTAATTGATTACTCAGTTGCTTCCACCACGCAGAAGCACCCCCACGCAATTTATAGGCTACATATGGTACCTTCCTATCCTCCGGAATACCCATCAACGCGAAAAATTTCTCAACCTCTTCTAACCAATCCGAAAATTCGATCATATTCAAATCACCAGAAAAAGATGGTAAATCAGCCTCGATTTTAGGCAACTGATCATTAAGATTATTACCTTCTCTTCTCCCATGGTTTCTATCACCACCAGGCGGTTGAGCTCGACGGCGGCCCTCCCCTCGATCTTTCGGTTCAAAATCAAGATCATCTACGTACCGCGATTGCCTTGACCCTCAAACCGCGCAAAGCCTCCAAAAGTTCGGCATGTTGGCGATCTTGGATTCTTTGCACGTTCCGTAGCTTGTCGCTCCATACGATCAAGGATCGCTATAACCGCGGCTTGGTTGTCTGTGTTGTTGCCACCGTTGTTTCCCGCCATCTCTTCCAAGGATTAACCTTGCTCTGATACCAATTGATGTCAAGTAAACGCAGCGGAACAAAACGAACAGAAAAGAGTTGAATAATTCCTCGTCAAAGGATCTTAAACAACCAAAATAACGAACAATTCAAAGGGAACGTTCGACCTCTTCGAATCCACGAATAGGGTTTAACAAGCCAATATTGACTTCAAGGAATAATCCTTAATTTGCAAAGCAAAAGTAATTCAATAATAAGAGTTCTACCTCAACCATAATGAAAACAAAGTATTTATATGACCTAGGAAAACTGTAAACCTAATTAAAACAGAATTAAAGAAATACCCAAAATACCCCTACTTATAATTCGTAAACTGGAAAGAAAAATAAGACGCAGTGCTGAAAATCCGTCATAAGCGCGGCCGCCCTCCTCACGAGCGCGGTCGCGCACTTGTTCCGTCGTTCTGGTCTCTCGCCAGCGCGGTCGCTCTTCCCTCGAGCGCGGTCGCGCAATTGGGCCGAGACCACGCCTTCGCCAATCCTCCCTCGAGCGCGGTCGCCCTCCTCTGCTGCGCGGTCGCGCACATCGCCAGAATCTCGCTCTCTGCTTGATCAGATGAAACTTGTGCTACATCACATGGATGCTAGCAAGTATTGCCATTTTCACCAATTTCCGGGGCACACTACGAACTCCTGCGTAACTCTCAAGAAGATAATCCAGGGTTTAGTGGATGATAAGAAGATAGAAAAATATCCTCGCCCGAATATTGTCAACAATCCTCTGCCAAACAACAATGTGAACCTTATTGACTTTGAGAATGATTATTTTGTTAATGTATTAGAGTTTGGGGAACCCGTAGTTTGGAATGATAGCAATGGTTGTAATGAGGTCGAAACTGATGTAATCTCCTGTTCTGATGAAATGAAAGATAACTTCTGTTATGTTCTGTATCTCGATGATTTACATGATGTGAATAATATTATTGAACTTGATGATTACGAAGAACGCTTGATCGTTAATGCTATATCTTCAATGACTCCTAGAGAATCCCCAATTTCCTTGGAGGAACTCAGAATAGCAGCTAGTTGGGAAGCACCCTTGACCATCAATGAGATACGACAAGCAGCTTGGCCATACAGCAATCACTCTGTCCCATTAACGTTAGCAGAACTCAAGGAAGCTAGCAAAGAGTTCGTGGTTGATGAACAGCAAGAAGTTAATCTATTGACTCGCTCAGGAAGAATGTTGAGAGTAAATAATCCAGATCCGTCCGGGAAAGGGAAAGCGATTGCGAGGCTCTAATCCTCGGTCCTCTCGGAATTCTCACAAGGCTAGACGAAGAAGTTCGGGAAGACCCAATGCGGCACAGTTGAAAAGAACGCCAGCCGATATTTCTTTGTGGGCCCTACTTACATCCTCCTACCTTCACAAATTAAAGTTGGAAGAAGCTTTGTCCAAGACGAAGGTATCCGTCAACGCTACCCCAGACGAAGCATGTCAGTTGATTGGAACGGCTCAGTATGGGAATATCATTACTTTCACAGATCTTGACTTGCCTGCTTACGGTGCGATACATAACGAATCCTTACACATTATGGTGCCTCTGGAGGGACGGCGGATTCCCCATGTGTTGATAGATAATGGGTCAGCTATGAGTGTGCTCCCCGCCAAAATGATGAGTATGTTGGACATCAACGCGCGAGAACCTTAAACCATCTAACCGGACCATAAAGGCTTATGATTCGACGTCCGGGCAGTGTTGGGGATAGTCTCCCTTAATCGATGTTTGGAGGTAAAGAGATGATGGTAGAGTTTCGGGTTATAGACATTCTGTTACATTCTCGGCATTATTGGGTAGACCACGGATCCACGAGATTGGAGCCGTAGCTTCCACGCTTCACCAATGTTTAAAGTTTGTGCGGGGAAGGGTGCCGACAACCATCTATGGTGATAGTGTTACGATCGGAGAAACCGGCGCAAATACCTTACCGGTAATGGAGATCAAACTCGACCAAGAAAATCCAATGCTCGGCGGATTCACAATTGAGAAGCCTAAGGGGCAAGTACGTGCCATAAATTTGATGACATCTTGAGACAAGATTCCTCCCGGTGTTGAAAATGTTAAGAGGTATGAGCTATATCCACAGTGCAGGGTGGGAAAACGCCCAACGAGGGACCATGTAGGCTTGTCTTTGCCCGGCTAAGAGAAATAGGCAAGGTGCAGGGTATCTTGTGACTAAGGAAGATAAGGTGTATGACAAAACCGAGGCTTTCAAAGAAAAGATGACCTCGGCGGCAGGTAGAAAGTACAAGAAGCACAAATGCGCCCGTACGGTTGGTCTACGAATAAGCACTTTGTCGAGAGAGGATAGGGATATGTTTGTTTGTCCTGAGCCAAGGCGATTCCAGCGGAAGAAAGAATGAAGACGATCCGAGAGGTTCGCCAATAGCAAGAATCCGGTGAAAGAAATGTTTGATAGTTTGCCCAAAAGGCAAGGTGTGACCGCCACCTACGAGAGCGGCTACCACTTCGGGGACACGAATATGAGAATCGGTTTGAAAAGCTTGTTACGGATGAGCCCACAATATGTAAAATTCGCGGTCTTGACCCCTTGAGATATTGATGGGGAGTTAGCGATTTGTTTGAAGAAGCGAGGGCTGTCGAGCACAGAAGCGGTACGTCTTTGGCGAAATGAGAGATGGTGCTAAGGAGCCGAATGATCGATTGACTTTTCCTCGACGGTGAAGTGGTAGCTATGCTAGAATTCGAGAAAGAATCTGTGTGGAACTAGTCAAGTGGAGGCTGCCGCGAAGGACCGTTGCGAGGTGGACTTCGTTCAGGGGACCGGTCGCCGACAAGGAGACTATGATTGAAAAGCTAGGGCTCAAACCTCGTCCTTGTCCCTCAAGTCTAAATTCATCCCTGTGTCTTGAGTCGATCTCCCGAGTCTCTTGTTATAGAATTTGAGTCTTCGACCGGTCTAATGTCCTCACGACGGAAGACCGTCTTCGAGTTGTAAACACTTTGTATTCCCCTTTGCTTTGAATAAAGTGGTTGATCTTTACGAGTACCCCGTGATTGCCAATCTAACAATTGAATGCTTAACAAAAAATAATCATCAAGATTTAAAAATAATTAATCCTAATTCAATTGAAGATAATGCGAGACTTAATCGATGAACAATTTTTAGAAAAAGATTCAAAACAGGCTTGCGAACAAAAGGAAAGTCGGGCCCAAGTGCCGATGAGGTATTAACAACAGTGAACACAGGAGCAGTGAAGAACCCAAAGAAACGCAGATTGGTAGCTTTTTCTCCGGAGATGAGTGGGTCGCTTTGATTGAGTTGCTCAAAGAATTCATGGATGTGTTCGCTTGGTCCTACAAAGATATGCCGGGCTGGATGCTTCTATTGTGGAACACCGAATACTGTGGATCCGAGAAATTAAGCCGATCAAGCGAGAAATTGAGGCGGATAAAACCTGAATGGTCCTTACAAGTGAAAGAAGAAATTGAAAAGCTCCTACGGGTAGGCTTCATCAAAGTAATTGAATATCCAACTTGGTTGGCAAACATTGTAACGATCACCAAAGCAAATGGAAAGGTTCGAGTGCTGCGTGGATTTCCGAGACCTCAATAAGGCTAGTCCTAAAGATGACTTCCCCTTGCCCAACATTGATATGCTAGTGGATGCAACCGCGAACTTTGAGGTCAAGTCTTTCGTTGATGGTTTTACGGGTTACAACCGATTAAGATGGTGAAGAGGATCAAGACAAGACGGCATTTACAACTCCGTGGGGTACTTATTGTTACACGATAATGCCATTTGGTTTGAAGAACGCCGGGGCTACTTATCAAGAAGCGATCACTACCCTTTTCCACGACATGATCCACAGAGAGATTGAAGTGTATGTAGATGACATGATTATTCATTCGAAAGGGTCGGACGGACAGCACTTCATTGATTTGAGGAAATTCTTTAACGAGACTCAGAGAGCACTCCATGAGGCGAACCCGGCCCGAGTGTACATTTGGGGTTATTCGAGGTAAAGTTAAGGATACATGGTCACCGAGCGCGGCATTGAAATAGATCCCGGGAAGGTTAAGGCAATCATTGAAATGAAGCCACCCGAGAACCGTCTACGAGTAAAAGGATTCATGGGTCGCTGATACATCGACGGGTTCGTCAACCAATTGACCACCATATGTGAGCCGATCTTCAAGGCTGCTAAAGAAGAACCGGGGAAGTGGTTTGGAACGAGGAATGCCGGCTAGCTTTTGAGAGGATCAAAGCCTATCTCGTCAATCCTCCTATTCTCTGCCCCCTCACGGAGACAAGCCTTTACTTCTATATCGCGGAGTCACGAACCACGGCCCCAGGGCTATGCTAGCACAAGAAAAGAAGGATTCAAAGATTGAGAATGCCATTTATTTCGTCGGTAGTAAATTCTAAGGAGTGAAGTGAATTACTCGCCCTCGAGAAAACTTGCGCGGCTTTGGTATGGGTGGTCGGAAAGCTAAAACACTATATGCTATCCCACACCGTACACTTAGTCTCCAAGATGGACCCGATCGAGATATCTATTCCAAGGTGACAAAGGAAACATCTCCACCGAGGTTGGCAAAATGGACTTTCTTCTTGGCGAGAATTCGATATCAAATATGTGATCCGTAAATCAATAAAAGGACAGGCATTAGCGAGACCGGTTAGGCTGAATTCCCGGTCTGAGAAGATCAAGGGCCGGATCTCCGGTTTCCGGATGAAGGGATCCTCGCTATAGAAAGCGGAAACAAGTGGCGGTTATTCTTTGATGGAGCGGCTAACAAGAAAGGAAATGGCATTGGGATGGTTTTAATAGACCCAAACGACATGCATACTCCCATAGCAATCAAGTTGAATATCTCGGTTACTAACAATGCGGCCGAGTACGAAGCTTGCATAGCCGGTCTAGAAAGCTGCCCTTGAGCGACATGTGGAAGAATTGGAAGTGTTCGGTGATTCCCAATTGATAATCAACCGATGCCGCCAACAAATGGAAAATTATAGACCCATGCCTCCCGAAGTACCATGCTTACATCGCGAGAACTCGTCGGCCAATTCAAGGAAGTATCATTCCAGTTCTTACCGCGAGACAAGAACAGATTCGCGAGATGCTCTGGCTACCTTAGCCTCTTTGGTGGAAATCCCGGAAGGTAAATCAATCGAAGCCATTCGGGGTCGGTAGAAGAAAATCACATATTGTTGTGAGATTGAGATCGAGGCGTCGGTGAACCGTGGTACAATCGAGATCTTTCAATACCTCAAGTATGGGAAGCATCCTTTCTGTGGACCAAGAAGGAGATTCAAAAAGAGTACATGCCAAGAGCTTGCGAGGCCCTAAAGAAGCTGTCGGCTAATATGTCATACTCGGCAATGAATTATGGAAGAAAAGGGAAGGTTGTCCGCTCCTACTCTGTATCGGTAAAGAAAAGGCTCAAAGAGTAATGGAAGACGTTCACAACGGTGCTGCGGACCTCATATGAACGCTCGATCTCTCATGCATAGCATCATCGAGAATTTGGGTTATACGGATCACTATGGAGACGGATTGCATCCATTTTGTGCGGACTTGTGATAAATGCCGGCGATTCTCCAATCGAACCACATCCCTCCTCACGACTTATCTTTGTATGACAACTCAGTGGCCTTTCGCAACATGGGGTATTGATGTCATTGGGAAGATTTCTCCGCACTTTGGGAGCAATGGGCATGCATTTGTATTAGTGGCCGTGGATTACTTCACAAAATGGGTAGAAGGCTGCGTCTTATAAAGTGCTCACCGCCAAGAAAGTTGCCCGATTCATAAAGGAGCAGATTTTACGTCGCTATGGAGTCCCAAACGAGATTATTTCGACAATGGAACCCATTTTGAGGGAGAAAGCGATCGGTTGCTCACCGAATACCGAGTCAAACGCCACAAATCTTCGCCATACGGGCCACGGACAAACGGCGATGTTGAAGGCCAATAAGAATTTGGAGAGAATCATAAAGAAGATGGCCGAGCGAGGACGAGATTGGCGGAAAAGCTACATTTAACATTATGGGGCTATCGCACTTCAATCCGAGCGCCACCGGCGCAACCCCATGCGCTCGACCTACGGAATGGAGGCCGTCATGCCCATTGAGTTAGAGATTCCTTCCCTCGGGGTTTTGCTCGAGAATGAGGTGAACGAGATCGAATGGCTCCAAAGTCGATATAATGAGCGCTCTGCTAGATGAACGCAGACTAAAAGCCATGGAGCATAACGGGGCATACCGAGAGAAGAATGGCCCGTGCTTTTGATAAGAAAGTGAAACCCGGGGATATCAAAGTCGGTGATACTGGTCCTTAAGATGAAGCCCTCAAATCGGAAGCGGTGCGTTGGGCAAGTGGGCACCCATTTGGGTTGGACCGTTTTTAGTAAAGAAAGTATTCTCCGGAGGAGCTATGCATTGTCGAGACTTGGATGGCAACCCATTTACGCACCCCGTCAACGGCGACAAGTTGCGGAGGTATTTTGTATGATCGAGTCTTTCCCCCTCTAAAAATATATATATATATATATATATATATATATATATATATATATATATATATATATATATATATATATAATAAAAAATGAGTGATAAATAAAGGCGCAACAAAATTGTCCCGAGATGAGGCAGAAAACCTCTCAAAAGGCGGTCCATGCAAAAATAAGGGACGCGCCGGTGCTAAAGAATATACCCGGCTAGGACCGAAAACCCAAAGAGGGCGGTCTAGGTAAAAAACGAGGGTTGCACCATTTCCCCCTTCTATCTTCCCCTTTCTTAAACACTAAAGTCAATTGAGTCGAACTACGGAGACTGAGCCCCTTAGTTCTCTTACAAAAGGGAACGTAGGCAACCACTTGTGGTTCGGTCTAAAAGCTTCTTTGCAAAAATCTCTCTTTCTACCAAAATGCGTTTTGATTACGGTCCCAAGGCTTTTCAAAGGATCATTTCGAGTTAATATTCTTGTTGATGAGTTCAAGCACGGCCTACCTTTTGACTCAAAAAGCATTACGAATAAAAGAAAACATTGATAACATCTATTACATGCGCATTAAGTAATCAAAGGGTACTCGGTTTCCATACGAGATAATTCCTACTCTCAAAACATAAAGCAAAAGAGTCTCGAGTCTCTCAAAATAAAAAGGAAAATGTGTGTCTAGAGGCTCGTCCCGCTCCCGGAATTCGCTCCTCTATCCTTCCTCTTTCTCGGTCCCCAGGAAGGTCTTTGGCTTAGGAATGTCAAACAAGTCGGTTTGAGCCCGTCCCAATTCGGGAATAACTCGCGCGGCGGTTCAATCGAACCCGAGTCTCCTCAAGGCGGCCCTAGCAATCCTCTCTTGCCGCAACGCCTCTCTGCGAGCTCTCATCTACGGATCATTTCTCAAAGCAGCCCTCCGGATCTCTTGTCTCTCATAATCGTCGGCGGCATTGCCGGTGACATTGTGCAGGTTTCCTCGTGCCTCTATATCTACGAGAGTTCTCTTGACGGAGAGTCTCCTCCCAAGTATTCCGGCGGCGAGTCTCTATAGCTAGGCTGCACGAGAACCACGATGCTCCTCATACCAATCCGGATACTACGTGGTCGAAATGTAAATCCTCTAGGCTGCCGAAGGAGCACACGAGTGGGAAGAAAGCCCTCCGTAAAAGATCTGTGAAAAAGCTGTATAGCACAGGGCTCGGTCATGGACATCGGAACGGTATCGGTCACCGATCTCTCCCTCAGCTCGGATGATCTGCGAGGGTACCTATCTTGTCTGCTCACCGGTGATGGGACACGAAAGAGGATACATGCAAACCGAGGCAACCGGACTACTGCGATCCATCCTGAATATCTCTCGTAGTGCAGTATATTCCGAGGCGGGAATCCAAAAGCTCGGATCGGTGGTCTCGTACCGTGACAACCTCATATGCCAACTATCAACAACCTCGTCCCTCACCGGCCTACGTGGCCGAGTCACCCGGGGCATTGCCGTCCGACCTTACGGTAATGGTCCGATCAAGCGTAACCTCTCGAAAGAACCACGGAGATAATAAGTGAGCTTTTGCTCCCATGAAGTCGATCCCACCTTCTTTGTCAATACCGTGATAAGTCTCGGCCCGGCCAACGGTGGTACAACATCCATCTCCCCTTGGCCGAATGAATTTGACGAGAATCTATACCCGGTCACCCCTCATTTGCCTAACAATCTCCAACAAAGTGCTTGAGCGAGACCCGGCATATCCGCAAAAATAGTAAGCCGACAGTGTGAACAGCATAAACATATCCGAGAGAGGTAGAAAGGTCAAACAGCTCAGGACGGGACAGACGCAACCTAGCCATCCGAGTCAAATCTATGGACCCATCACCCAGAATCATAGGCAATACCTGATCCGCAGGCAGAGATAAAAAGTCAGATAGCTGCTCCTCAACCAACCGACTGTCTCGTGGGAACGCTACAGTTGCCGCCTTACCCAAACCTGTCAACGCCCTAAAGTCTTCCATAGTTGGGGTCAGATAATTGTATGACAAAGAGAATACATGGCGCTCGGAATCCCAGAAGCAGGATGCAGCCCGAAGCAAATCCCAGTCAACCCTCCAATCTTTCAAGGACCAAATGCAAGGCATCTTTGTACCGCTTATCGATAATATTTCTATGTTGCCTCAGATGAAATCCCCAAATTTCGATGAAGTCCCGATGAAATTGACACTCCCGGGAAGCAACCTCTTTGCTATGATGTTCCATTTTAGCCAAAAGCAACAGTCTTGACCAAAGAAATCGCTTATCTGCCAAGTAAAGGCTGCCGGGTTTTCCCTGCTAAGAAGACAGTGACTGCAGAATGAAGCCTAGACCGACTTTTGAAGGGCCTGTTACGAGCCTCCCTCAGTCGTGCGACAGAACAGACATAACAGACATAACATGTCGGGCGACATACTTTGGGCGATGACGAGACGGTGTGGAAAAGCTGCAGTGGTTACCCCAGAGCATTTTTCGACTCGCCGTTGCCATAACACACCCCTTACCCTCATACACATACCCCTAAAAATACACGGGAGAGGACCCCTACTATACACACCTGTCCGAAACAACCCCAAAACCCCATATATAAACCCGACAAAGCCAACCTTTAACCCAATAATGGCGTTCGCTTTCCCAGGACAGACAGACTCGCACAAACCAAGCTAACATATATTAATCTTTGCTAACAAGATAGGCTTGTTTAGGCGTAGCACTGGCATATGTTGTTTTACCCCCGCAGGTACAATAATCAATTGAGTCCCGAAGACTGGCCCTCCAACTAAACTGGAGAAGAAAAAGGAAGAACAAAGCAAAAATGGCACGTGCAGCCCCAAGAAGAGCTCAACAAAACAAACATCCCCACAATCTCAAGAAAAGAAGCCAATCCCCCGGAAAACAGAATTCCCGAATTGACGAACAAATTTCCAGAAACCAATAGCCTCGAGGCACAAGAAAGAAGCAGAGTCCCCCCAGCTCTCCAAGGAAAGCTAAGGACACAAAAGAAAAACGACAACCAACAAAGACCGTCCAACAGCAAAACCAATAACAGTAACAAAGAATTAGCGTGAGACCCCTTGGCAGCTACATTCATCAACAAAAGCAGAAGCAGAAGTGGTATGAGTCCCTTTGGCATCCACAAAGATCAGCAAAGAACAGAAAAACGGAGATAGCGTGAGTCCCCTGGCAGCTATACTTATCAGAACAGAACAGAAAGTGGAGATAGCGTGAGTCCCCTGGCAGCTATACTTAGCAGCAACAAAGAGCAGAGCAGAAGAAGTAGCGTGAGACCCTTGGCAGCTACATGTATCCCCAACAGAGCAGAAAAGAGATAGCGTGAGACCCCCGGCAGCTATACTCATCCCCAGCAAAGAAGAAGAAGAAGTGGTATGAGTCCCTCCGGCATCCACGAAGAGAAGCGTGATAGTGTGAGACCCTCCGGCAACTACCTGCGAAAGAAGAAGTGGTATGAGACCCTCGGCATCCACGAGAAGAAGCAGCAATAGTGTGAGACCCTCCGGCAACTACCCTGCATGAGAGAAGTGGTATGAGACCCCTGGCATCCACAGAAGACCCGTTGCAGCATGAGACCCTCCGGCAGCTACAACTCGTCAACAGCGATAGCATGAGACCCCCCGGCAGCTACTCGCAAAAGTACCAGTTGCAGCATGAGACCCTCCGGCGGCTCTGACACAGTGAGAAAGAAAGCAACTACCCGATCCACGGAAAAAAAAATAGGTAAGCACGGAAAGGTATGAAGATACATCTCTACCCCTTTCTGGCTTATGAATTTAATTTTGGTAATTCCGAACTACGATTTGGCTTGATTCCCTTGTTCAAGGGATACGTAGGAATCCTTTCTCAGAAAGGTCCAACCATCTTTCCCCTTTTTTACCCTTCTAGCCCTTCACCTTATCCCTTGATGCTCATTGGGATTGGGTCTTATTTTATCGACAACCCCACTTTTTCCAAAAGTGACGTTGCCGAGGGGCTCTGTAAGTATGCCAATCCAATTCGCAACCTTTTAGATGCATTTTAATATAATAAAATTGCATTTAGGGGCGTTTTGGTAAATTCCCGGCCTGTCCCGAGACTTCCGGAAACGTTTCATGAGTTTCCCGCGAAGGAAGTACCTTTTGGTACATTATTCATGCCAAAGGACCTCTTGGGAATAAAACCTGTTGGACCTTTTGGGTATTTTCCCGAAATGTTCCAGAACCTGGTTTTTGGCGCCAAAAGCGGTTGAGCCACCTTGTGTCACGCGACATCTTGAGGCATGGAAAGAGGACGCGTAAAGTCGTGCGACACACTAAGGCAGCCAACTGCAACCTATAAATAAGACCCTCCCCCTCTCATAAACTGATCCCAACTTTAGCCTACTGTTACTCTGCAGGATTTGCAGCGTAACGAACCTCTCCAAACACAAACCTCTCTCTCTCCTACCTTCAACCTACCCAATTCCTCCCTTCCAAACCCAATTCTCAAGCCACACCAATTGAGCCCCTTGCCTTAATCCTTCCAGATCAGAGGTGAAGAATTGAAGGGTTCTATATCTAACTAGATATAGAATTCGTGGAAGCATCAAGGGTAACGATTCCCTAACTCTCTCTCTCTCTCTCTCTCTTGCTTAATTTCTATTAATTCTAGTATTTAATTTTGTTTGGATTCAGTAATCAGATCCTAGCTATCTGGATTACTGAATCCCAATCGCAATCTCTCTGTTTAATCTGAATAATCAGTGCTATTGAGCTTATATTGTTGATCATTTGATTGGATTTGGTGTTTGAACCCCAAGGGGGTGTGGATCTACTCATATCCACACTCCAGGGTCGATTTAGTGTTGTTTACGTTTCCATTCGTAATTCGGCTAATTGATTAGATACTGTATAGCTTACATTGATTACGTGTTCATCTTGTTAAGTTTTGCGAGATGGCTCATATGTGTCACGCGACACCTTCGTCTCAGTGATCCTGTGTCACGCGACACATGTGGTCAGCGGTGCGATGTGTCATGCGACATACATGACCCATCTGCAGAGACCCTTTTTCCTTTATAATCTGTTTTAGATTGTTTGTATCAGGGATGTGGCCTCCCTAAATAATGGGCTCACAATATGTAATTCTCGTTCCATAATTAATAAGATGCATTTTATCACACTTTGTTTATTATCAATATTTGCACACACTTTGGATTTACTTGGATGTTTCTGATTGAAAGACTCGTCTATGGACGAGGCGTGTTGGGTGAACTCTCAGTTCTTCCCAACACGTAACCTGACCCCCGAACCCATTTTCTCTAAACAAAAAGGTTTTCAATGTTTCCTCTTAAAACAGCGTGGCGACTCCTTTTCTTTTTTTTCGGGCGAGCGCACATTCAGGCAAAGAGGGTTTTGTAGAGAGGAAGGGTTGGATCGAAGAGGCTCTGATACCATATAGAAGTGGGCAAATGATAATTTTATTATTCACAATGATAACATATGTATAGTACAAGTTGTTGTAACTAATCTAGCTAGAGATATACACGATCATAAAATACAATTTAAAGATATACATGATCAGTTAAACTAGGAAACAAAATATGTGTTAAATGCCAAGATGGAGCCGAGATTTGAGGAGGATCATTGTGATCCTTAACAATTTTCGCATTATGAGAAGTTATAATAAGTTTGATATGGGTTCGGTACTTATCCATTTGCCAAGTTCCGTAACCTTGTGATGGTTGCTGGGCATTCTGTTTATATGAGTAGTAGTTGTGAGAAAGTTGATAAGGAGGATTCTTGGGTTTTGGAATCCTATCAGAAGAACCCAGGCCAAGCTGCTACTTTTGTGGCACATATAAAAGGAGTTGAAATTGCAGCCAAAGATGATGAAACTTTGCTTTTATTTAGTGGTGGTGAAACTCGGAAAGAGGCTGGTCCTTGAAGTGAGGCCCAGAGTTATAGGATGGTTGCTGAATCAAAAGGATGGTTTGGTGAGTTCTCGTCCCTCTCTTGTTGTGAATTCGGTGGTCCCCCCGTTGCAATCAAGAAAAGAAATCAACACACCCACAGGCACAAGAAAGAAATAATCACACACACAAGAACACAAGAGTTGTTTACCCGGTTCATTCAACACATGAACTACGTCTGGGGGCAATTGCCAAGCCAATATGTATTCTAATATGTTGCTACACAACTTCAAATTTGTTCTAGGTCGTCACTATGCTTATATAGTTATACAAGGAAACCCTAAATCAAAATTAAGAAGAGTTCTAATCAAAATAGGAAACAAATCAGCTGCAGATTTTTCTCTCCCGACACGTGGGCGGTCGCCCATCACTCCATGGGCGGTCGCCCAAGCCAAAAAATTCCACGAGCCAATGCTTCTGTCCTCCTGGGCGGTCGCCCAACACCACCTGGGCGGTCGCCCATCGCAACAGAAGGTCTTCCCCGAATTTCCTCCTTGATCTCAGCAACTCCTCCGACTTAGACTCCCTTTTCCTCATAGTTTAGGACTCCAATCCCAACAATCTCCCACCGGAGACTAAACTAACAAGCATAGAACACCCATCAACTCCCACCACAGAGTAAAGACCTTCGAACACATTTTCCCCCTCCCATATTGGCTTGACACTACTGCACCTCTCCTCAAGTACTAAGGCGAGTTGAAACCAAGCGACGTTTCAACCTCTCCGTGTTAGATCGTTCTTGCCTCCCCAAATCAGCTTCTACCTTGATTTCTCCCCGCAAGTCTAACTTCGCCTTCTCCCTCCAGACCCACCTTCCTCGCAATGCTTCCCCTTGAAACTTGGACACACCTTGTTTCTTGCATCGTCTGTTTTTGGTCTGAAACCGCTCTCTGTTAGGGCACTTGGACTTCCACACCAAATTTATCAACTTTGTGTCCCCCCCAACATACCGTTTCTTGATGTCTCCCCTTTTCACACCAACAGGCCGGTTCTTTAGCCTCTTGCTCCCACCGGAACGAACATCGACATTGTAGGTAGAGTACAACATCTTCTCCTTAACCTCACGAGCTAACACCTTAGCCCCTTTTGTGACTTCCCAAGACCCACCAATGAAAAAAACACCATACCCTTCACTGTCAAGTTGTCCCACAGAAATCACCCTTCTCCTCAAATCCGGAACATGCATCACGTTGTGTAGTTGTAAAACAGCCCTGTTAGGTGTCTTCATCATCACATCCCCCTTACATTTGATCTTCAATGGTTGACCATCACCAAGATAGAGAACCCCAAAATCTACAGTTTTATACCGCTTCATTGATTCTGCATCCCCACTAGCATGACAAGAAGCTCCAGAATCCAACACCCAATTTTCACCCGACTGCTCCTCTCCTAGGATTAATACATCCCCACCATCATCCACCACGTGTGCACCACCATCTTTACCCGGACAATCATAACTGATATGACCCAATTCGCCACAATTGTAGCACTTGACCTTTTTCCCTTTTTTCGGTCCTCCCCTTTTTCTCTCCACCCTAAGTGCAGCCCCATCAACGGAAGATTCTCCCCTTTTCTCTTTCCTTCGCAACTCCTCTTGAAGGATGAGATCTCTAACCTCCGTATACACCAATGTTGTTTTCGACGTACTAATCGTTGTGACAGTAACCTCCCAACTATCAGGCAATGATTTTAGTAGAAAACAAGCTAGCACTTCATCGGAGAAAGTAATATCAACACTTTTCAATTGGTCCACCATACCTTTGAAATTGCCGATATGACTTGCCGGCATGCGCCCCTCGACATCTTCGCATTCGCAAACCTCTTTATCAAATGCACCTTATTGATATTCGACGGCTTCTCATACATGTCTGACAGTGTTTGTAGCAACTCCACCGTTGTCTTGGCCTACATAGCGTTCCGTGCAACGTCGTCGGTTAGGGCACTCCTTACCGCTCCTAACGCCTTCCGATCCAACGTCTCCCAATCTCCTTGTGACATGCCTTCAGGCTTCTCCTTCAAGGGTCCATGAAGATCCTTACAATAAAGGTAGTCTTCAATCCTTGTCCTCCAAAACGTGAAATTCACACCGTTGAATTTCTCGATTGAGTTCTTCATCTGACTGCTTCACCAAAATCCCCAAGAACGCGATTCAAAAAATCAACTAATGAAACTTTGAATCCTCCGAGCCAATGCTCTGATACCAGTTGTTGTGAATTCGGTGGTCCCCCCGTTGCAATCAAGAAAAGAAATCAACACACCCACAAGCACAAGAAAGAAAGAATCACACACACAAGAACACAAGAGTTGTTTACCCGGTTCATTCAACACATGAACTACGTCCGGGGGCAATTGCCAAGCCAATATGTATTCTAATATGTTGCTACACAACTTCAAATCTGTTCTAGGTCGTCACTATGCTTATATAGTTATACAAGGAAACCCTAAATCAAAATTAAGAAGAGTTCTAATCAAAATAGGAAACAAATCAGCTGCAGATTTTTCTCTCCCGACATGTGGGCGGTCGCCCATCACTCCATGGGCGGTCGCCCAAGCCAAAAAATTCCACGAGCCAATGCTTCTGTCCTCCTATGCGGTCGCCCATCGCAACAGAAGGTCTTCCCCGAATTTCCTCCTTGATCTCAGCAACTCCTCCGACTTAGACTCCCTTTTTCTCATAGTTTAGGACTCCAATCCCAACATCTCTTACTAGTAGGTGAAGCCACTTTCAAAGCAATCTTTTTCTTTCATTTGTTGAAGGCGTTTATTTATATATAGGAACCACCTCTAAGTATGAGATCCTTGTATTCATTTATTCTCTGATATTCAGCCTCTTTTCCTGTACTTGCATGAGTTAATACCGCAGGAGGAAGGTCAGGGGTTAAGGGATTGCATTGTGTCAAATATATTCTCCCTCTGTCCCATAAAGATGTTCCCATTTGCCATTTTTGTTTGTCCCAAAAAGATAGTCTCATTTCCAAAATTGTTAAGTTAAGGTCATTGAACTTCCAAAATTGCCAACCGAGGAAGAAGAGGGGGGAGCGGAGAATGAGACTCAACCAAGGAAGAAGAGGGAGTAATAGAGTAATAAGTAAACCTCTTTAAGGTTAGATATGGAAACGAAAATAGGTTGTTAAGCAGTTTGAATAGTCAAATGAGACTATCATTTTGGGACGGAAAGAGTATACTGCTTATGCCTGCGTGACATATGAAGTTTTTAGCCATTTGGACATGCTAATTTTTGAAGAAGCTATTTGATTTGAACATATCTGCCCTTTGTGATGTTTGAAATTTAGGATCACTCTGGTCAGCATATTGTCGATATCATCACTAAAAATAAAGAGATTATTGGATCCAATATCTTTGCTGAAAGTAAATAGCTATTTGCTTTCTCAACTCCTTACTCCAGTTAAAGTCAAACCGTTGTTAAGCTGTTAAGTTGACTGTTTCTGTTAATCAAATCTAATTATGATCCTCAAGATTCCCACCCATCGTTGCCCTCACCTCAGCCTTACTCTCAATCGTAGAGGAAGTATGATAGTGGGCATAATTCTTAGGAATTGAGGTGGCACAAACATGTATCAGTATTCTCTATAACAGAGGAAGTATGTTCTCGATTTCTCTTTGACAGCATTAAAAAAACAAAAGCTATGCCCTCCCTCTCTCTCTATCCCATGGATGGAAGGGAAGAGGCCTTTGGTATCCCCTCCAGACAATAATTGGGGCAAAGGGGCGGGGATCAAATCTAATCAAAAGTGACAAAGAAAGGTCTTTCTTTATTTTAGGTTTCTGTATGGTTTTGGCTGTATGGCCGTGCATGGGGAACGTGGAATCCCACCTGCATCAACTTAGTTTTCGGCTTTTCGGAAATATATTAGCTGATGAGATAGTCCTTAATGTTCTTGTTTCTTAGTACCTCTTATAATTGAAATTTCATTTTTTGATCGGGATCTTCAATTTTTGAAAAGTTAGAAAGTTCTTCTGTCAAACCTAATCAATGGACCTGCAAAGTCCTTTGCAAAGTCCTTCAGGGTGAGCAAGGGAATAAAGGAATAGGACCAAAGAGACTGGAATGTCGGGGTCTAAACCTACAGACTTTCATATGGATGGTAATATACTAGTACTCCCTCTGGTCCAAAAAAACTAACTTCTTTCACTTTAAAATTGGTTCAAATTAAATTACACATTTGACTAAAAGCATTCATATTCAAACTTAAGTCTTGAGTTGGAACTCGTTACATTCATTAATTGGTCTTATTGAGTGAAGTAATCAATTTGGGAAAGAGTGATTGCACAAAGGCTGAGAAAAATTGTGGATATTTCAGATAATCAATTTGGGTTTATGCTAGGAAGAACGACTATGGAGGCAATATATCTTATGAGACAAACCATGGAGAAATATCGGGATCAAAAGAAAGATTTGCATATGGTTTTCATTGATTTGGAGAAGGCATATGATAAAGTGCCAAGAGAGGTACTTTGGTGGGCATTAGCAAAGCAGGGTGTTTCAAAGAGAGGTACCTTGTGTACAGACTAGTGTTGGGAAGACTGAAGAGTTCCCTATAAAGATTGGAGTGCATCAAGGTTCCGCACTTAGCCCCTTTCTTTTTGCTTTGATAATGGACGAATTGACGAGGTCAGTCCAAGATGATATACCAAAGTGTATGCTGTTCGCAGATGATATTGTGCTGATTGATGAGACAAGAGAGGGTGTTGAAAGTAAATTGGAGTCGTGGAGACACACTTTGGAATCTCGAGGTTTTCGATTAAGCAGAAGCAAGACGGAATATTTGGAGTGTAAGTTTAGCAGAGTTGGAAGTAGGGAGGCAGGGGCGGTCACATTTGATGGAAATATTATCCAAACTTCTGAGTTTTTTCGCTATCTTGGATCCATTATCCAAAAGGATGGAGAATTAGATGGAGATGTGGCTCATAGGATTAAAGCAGGTTGGTTGAAGTGGAAGATTGCTACAGGGTTTCTATGTGATCGCGGTATGCCCAATATATTAAAGGAAAAATTCTACCACACGACAATTAGGCCGGCATTGCTTTACGACACCGAATGTTGGGCCGTGAAACAGTGTCACGTGCATAAGATGAATGTGGCGGAGATGCGTATGCTTCGATGGATGTGCGGTCATACAAGAAAGGATCGATTGGGGAATGAGGTGATCAGAGGTAAAGTAGGAGTTGCGCCCATTGAGGATAAAATGAGGGAAAATCGTCTACGGTGGTTTGGACATGTGAGAAGGAGGCCGAGTGATGCACCGGTTAGGAGGCCGAAACAGTGGAGAAATGATAAAATGGCGAGGGGTAGGGGAAGACCCAAACAAACTTGGATTAGAGTAATTGAAAATGATATGAATTTACTTGGAGTGGATGAAAGTATGGTGTTGAAGAGGCCGGAGTGGAGGGCAAAAATCCATGTGGGGGGTTGATTTTTTATTTTTTATTTTTATTTTTATTTTTATTTTTATTTTTTTATTTTTTTATTTTTTTTATTTTTTTATTTTTTATTTTTTTTTATTTATTTTTTTATTATTTATTTATTTATTTTTATTTATTTTATATATATATATTTTTTTTCACGATAACATATGAGGATTCATGTTAGCCGACCCCAAATTATTTTGGGACTAAGGCTTTGTTGTTGTTGTTGTTGTTGTTGAGTGAAGTAATCAATGAGAGAGCGAGAGACAATTGAGAAGGGTAAATTTGGCACTTTAGTAATGATGGGGTTGAACACAATGTTCTGCTTCAGAAGCTGAGATACATGTATGTGCAGAAATAGTTGAGATTGAAGGCAGATACACCGTAGATAGATCAATAATGTTTTTCAGGGTCAATCATTAATAGAGGGAGAAGCTGGAGATGAAATGTGAGGATCTCGGAAACGGAGCAGTGCATTTGGCGTGTGATTGATCAATGTATATCTGTAGACGTCAAGGGAAAAATTAACATGCCAGCTCTTTATCAACTTTACTTTCTAGAACATTATGCTAGGCAACTTGGAACAACATTTTGAGAATCTGATTGTTAAACCAGATATGAATCTAATGTTATTAGTACTAATGCTAGATTTAGGAGAAACCAAAAATTAACATGCCTGAAAGTGATCGAGAAGGTTATAATTAAATTTTCCGTCTGTAAAAATATAGCGTGGGGCTAAATAAATCTTGATTTCTGCCAAGAATAAAAGCAGTGTCTGTTTCTTGTTTCTATTTCAACTAATTACTTGCATACACACTTCCAGTAATCAAAAAATTTCTTTGTACTAACAATTTCAAATATTTGGGTGTATTGCAATCAATCTGCAGGCAAGCAAGATATTGTAAGAAGTAAAGCATTAACAGAAGAACTCGCAAGGGACAGCTTTGAGAACCTTCTCTTTAGCATGAGTCGATTCCGGGAACTTACAGGCGCATATCTATTGTGGATAAAGATCAAGGTAATTTGCATTGTTCTAATGCGATTGTAAAAGAAGAAATGCAGCATGATCTTCAACACTTATATCAGGTTTCAAGCACGGTGTTAACTCAAGAGTTTTGGAGTTAAGTTTGTAGAGTTAAGGGGTCTTTTAGTAATAATCTCTTTTAGAAGGTTTGTTTGTTATTTGGTTGTTTGTCAAGGTAGTTAGTTAGTAGTTAAATCCATATAAATATCTTCTTTCTCTGTAATTCTTTTCACTGAGAAAATAAGATACGAAAGTTCCCACAATGCTCTCGTTTTTCTCTCTCAAATTAATGCTTGAATCATTTGAATTTCACTTCATGAAATGGTATCAAAGCTTTTGCGATCTGATCGCAATTGTTTTTGCTTTTCCTTGATTCGATTTTCAACTTCAAATTTGACAAATCTCTTTTGATTTTTTTTTCGTTCATTTCCATGGCTGCTGAAGCTCAAACAAATTCATCTCGTGATTCTTCAACCTCAAATGTTGAAATTTCTCTCGAATCAAATATGCATCCATTATTCTTCCATAATAATGATCATCCTTCACTCAGTTTAGTTTCTAAGAAATTGATTGGTTCTGAAAATTACAGTACATTGCGACGATCGATGGAAATTGCATTATCTGCTAAAACCAAATTATGTATAGCTGATGGATCATTTGTTGAACCAGCTACAGGAACTCAATTACATATGCTTTGGAGAAGAGCTAATGATATGGTTATATCATGGATTTTGAATTCTGTGAGTGATGAAATCGGAAATAGCCTCAATTATGTGACTACTGCTAATGCTGCTTGGATCCAGCTGCATCATCGATTTTCACACATTGATGGCCATAGAATTTTTCAAATCGAGAAGGATTTGCATCGACTTGAGCAAGGTAACAATTCTGTTGAGATTTATTTTCATAAGATGAAAGGATTTTGGGATGAACTTCAAGCTATTGATGCTATTAATTCCTGTTGTTGTCCTTGTAATTGTGGTTTATCTCGTGAAAGTATTCACAAGGATGATCGTAAGAAGTTGATGCAATTTCTAATGGGATTAGGTGATGGATTTTCATCAGTTAGAGGTCAAATTTTGAGAACTGTACCTTTGCCAACAATTGATCAAGCTTTTGGTATGGTTAAATTGGATGAGTCTCTCAATCATGGTTATATACCTGGATCTAATGATAATATGGCCATGAATATTCATAGAGGTCCTTATACGAATGCTTCAAATTCTGGTTATTCATCTGGAGGATCTTCTCATTCTCAGTCTATTGGTTCTGCGTATTCAAACAATGTTGGAACAGGTTATTCCAAACATGTGTTTAAGAAAGGTGTGATGTGTTCTTATTGTCACAAGGAGGGGCACTATAAGAATGAATGTTACAAGTTACATGGTTTTCCAGTTGGACATCCTATTCATAGTAAGAATTTGCCATTTAAGCCTAAAGTTGCTGGTTCAAATTTTGGTAAAGGTCCTACAAATCACAGTAATCATAAGGCCATGAATGTTGTTGATGTTTCCAATGTTTGATAGTACTAGCTGCAGATTACGGTATTACTTTGGTTCAATTGCAGCAGCAGATCTCACAGATGATGGCTCTTATGCAAAAGGATAGAGAATATAGTTCTCCTGAGGATCATGTGGTTAATCAAATGATCAGGGAACCTCATGCATTTACAGGTATCATTTCTTCTGATTATACATCAATGTCATTTTCATGTCACAACAAAATTGCTTGAGTATTGGATTCAGGAGCTACTGATCATGTGTGTATTCAGTTTAACATCATGCATAATGTTCTCTTATTGTCTATTCCCATTATGCTTTCTCTTCCAAAATGGTCTTAAAGTCAAAGTTACTCAAAAAGGTTCTGTCACAATCAATTCTATGCTTACTTTACATGATGTTCTATATGTTCCAAGCTTCAGTTTCAATCTCCTTTCCATATCTCAGTTGGTTCATCATGCTTCAATTCATGTACACTTCAATGATAATTCTTGTACTTTCCAGGACCTTTCTTTGATGAAAACAGTGGCAACTGGAGAGCATCATAATGGGTTATACATTTTGTATTCTCGCCGAGATCATGATACTTCGGTTCCTCAGTCTACTTTCATTGGTCAAATCTCTTGTAAAGATTCTTGTAATAATGCTTCTATTTGGCATTATCGATTGGGGCATGTTTCTTTTCCAATAATACAGAAAATTCCACATATTGTTGATTCTGTTAAGATTGTTGCTACTGAGAATCATTGTGCTATCTGTCCACTTGCTAAACAACATAAATTGCCATTTCCCAATAGCACTTCATTCACTCATTTACCTTTTGCTCTTATACATTGTGATTTGTGGGGTCCTTATAAGCACACAACAATGAATTGTTGTAGATATTTTTTTGACTGTTGTGGATGATTATTCTCGATTTACTTGGACATTTCTTTTGTCTAGTAAACTTCAAGTTTTCACAACTCTTAAACACTTCCATGCTTATGTTCAAAATCAATTCAACACTTCAATTAAGATCTTTAGGTCTGATAAAGGTTCTGAGTTCTTCAATAAAGATGTTGTTCCTTTTCTTGCTTCTCTTGGCATCATACATCAAAGTGCTTGTGTTAGGACACCTCAAAAGAATGGTGTTGTAGAAAGAAAACATCAACAATTGTTGAATATTTCTAGAGCATTGAGATTTCAATCTGGTTTGCCCATTTCCTTTTGGGGACATTGTTTGTTAACTGCTACTCACATTGTCAATCTGTTGCCAACCATTGCCACAAATTACAAAGTCCCATCTCAATTGTTACATAATTCTGAGCCTTCTTATCATCATCTCAAGGCTTTTGGTTGTCTAGCATATGCTTCAATTCATTCCAATGATAAATTTTCCCCAAGAGTACATTAAATCTGTGTTCTTAGGCTATCCTTTTGGTCAAAAAGGGTACAAGTTGTATGATCTTTCCAATAAGCAGATTTTTATTAGTAGACATGTGATCTTTCATGAGAACATTTTCCCATTCCTTTCTTCCAATCCTTCTTCAGTTCAGTCTATTCCTTTGTCTTGGTCTAATGATGAATCTCCTACAGTTCATCCTACTCTTCCCCTTTCTTCAGCAGAATCTCATGGTATATCTTCTCCTAATGTCTCTCTTCCCACTCACTCATCTCCTAATTCCAATTCATCTTCTCCTTCCAGTTCATCATCTGATCACAATTCTTTTCATGGTTCTGGTGACTTTTCTTCTCATTCCAGTTCATCCTCTGATAACAATTCCAGTTCATCTCCCCCTCTTGTTCCTCAGGTTCCTAGAACATCTTCAAGGGTGCGATTACTTCCTTCTAAACTGAAAGATTATGAAGTACAGTTGCCCAAATCAATTGCTAATTCTGTTCACAAGTATCAAATATTTGTCATACAATAATTGTTCTCCTTCTCAGTTGCATTTTATTAATGCAATTGCTCATATAGTAGAACCTACTTCTTATACTCAAGCATGTAAGGATATAAAATGGATTGATGCTATGACCAAAGAAATTGATGCTTTAGAATCAAATCATACTTGGGATTTGGTTTCTCTACCTGTTGGCAAACATCCCATTGGTTGTAGATGGATTTATAAGGTCAAATATCATGCAAATGGTTCAGTGGAGAGATACAAAGCTAGACTAGTTGCCAAGGGTTACACTCAATCAGAGGGAATTGATTATCATGAGACTTTTTCTCCTGTGGCCAAGATGGTTACTATTCGATGTGTATTGGCTATTGCTGCATCTAAGCATTGGTTTGTTCAGCAATTGGATGTTAATAATGCCTTTTTGCATGGTGAATTGTCTGAAGAGGTTTATATGACTGTTCCTCAGGGTTATAAGCTTTCTAAACCAGGTTTGGTTTGTAAATTGAGGAAGTCTTTATATGGCTTAAAGCAGGCTTCTCGCCAATGGTTTGCTAAGCTTACATCAGCTCTCATTTCTCTTGGTTATACTCAGTCACATGCAGATTATTCTTTGTTCACTCTCAAATCTCCTTCATCTTTCACTGTAGTTTTGGTGTATGTGGATGATATTGTGGTTGCTGGTTCTTCCTTGGCACATATTGTTTCTCTCAAACAGTTTTTGGATGTTTCATTCAGCATTAAAGACTTGGGAGATATCAAGTATTATTTGGGTATTGAGGTTTTGCGTAATTCTTCTGGTTTTCATATTAATCAAAGGAAATATGCCCTAGATCTTTTGCAAGCTGCTGGTCTAACTGATGCAAAACCTCTTACCATTCCTCTTGATCCTAATTGCAAATTGAGCAGTTCTGTTGGTGATGTGCTTTCTGATCCTTCTCTCTATAGACAACTGGTTGGGAAGCTATTGTATCTTACAATCACTAGACCTGATATTGCTTTTTCTATCCAAGTGCTCAGTCAATTCATGCATCAACCTAGAGCTCCTCATTTGCAAGTCAAGTTTTTCAGGGTGTTAAGATATATTAAAGCCGCTCTGGTCAAGGTTTACATTTTCCTTCCACAAATTCTCTTCTTCTTCAAGGGTTTTGTGATAGTGATTGGGGTAGTAATCCCGATGATCGTAAATCGGTTTACGGTTTCGTTTGTTTCTTGGTCCTTCCTTGGTTTCATGGCATTCCAAGAAGCAAAGTGTTATTGCTCGATCATCAGTGAAGCTGATTATAGAGCTCGGCTACGGCATGTTGTGAGGTGTTATGGTTGCATGTCTTCTTCTTGATCTTCAAGTTCATGTTTCTCTTCCTGTCACTATGTTTTGTGATAGTCTTTGCGGCCATTGCTATTGCTACCAATCCAGGTTTATCACGCTAGAACTAAGCATATTGAGCTTGATTGTCATTTTGTTAGGGATCATATTCGAAGGGTTTGTTGATCCCTAAACATGTGCCTTCTATTGCTCGGCTAGCCGATGTCTTTACTAAAGCTTTGGGAAAGGTTCTACATTGGTCTTTTGCACAAGTTAAGGGTTTCATCTCCATTCAGCCCTTCAACTTGTGGGGGGGGGTATTGTGGATAAAGATCAAGGTAATTTGCATTGTTCTAATGCGATTGTAAAAGAAGAAATGCAGCATGATCTTCAACACTTATATCAGGTTTCAAGCACGGTGTTAACTCAAGAGTTTTGGAGTTAAGTTTGTAGAGTTAAGGGGTCTTTTAGTAATAATCTCTTTTAGAAGGTTTGTTTGTTATTTGGTTGTTTGTCAAGGTAGTTAGTTAGTAGTTAAATCCATATAAATATCTTCTTTCTCTGTAATTCTTTTCACTGAGAAAATAAGATACGAAAGTTCCCACAATGCTCTCGTTTTTCTCTCTCAAATTAATGCTTGAATCATTTGAATTTCACTTCATGAAAATATCCTCATATATAACTGTAAGCTATCTTCTTATGTCACCATTTTGTTACCCTCGAAAGCTTAAAAATCGTTACCTAAATTTCTCTATCACATCATCAAAAGGTTTACCTTTCTATACGGAAGGCCAGGTGTTCACTCTCCACCAATGGTATATTTCACTCTCTAAGGGTTACTATTGTAATAGATTAAGTTATCAATTATTTTTTTTAAAAAAATCAATTAAAAAGGGGGGGGGGTTAGAATTGTTGTGCTGGATCATCATTCAGATTAAAGGGGCTATCAAGTTGAACTCACAATTATATTAACTGTTCCTTTATTTCAGGTAGTAGGTTATGATTTCAAGGAGGAGAGATTTGTACATTTGTACCGCTCTGCAATAGGGTTTCCAGAGACAAGTTTCTTCTATGCTGGCACCCCAGCTTCATCAACTTCTAGAGAGGCAGCTTTGAAAGGTGAGGCATTAGTGAGGACTCAATTTCAAGATAATCCCTACAGGTGTTTGGGTTCACTACGCCGGAAAAAGATTGGGCGTGATCCCTTTTACCGCTCAATACCTTACCCAAATGGATGCCCTGAGATTCAAGTTTTGTTCAGATACTTCGGTGCAGCTCCCTATCCAGGTTCTCTTCCTTGGAGTTAGATAACTTTTTTTTTTGTTGTCGAATAATTTAGGATTAAAACTCGTCAACCATACAAAACTAACAGTGGTACTTGATAGTAACTTGAATAATTTAAGGCCAAAATACGTTACCCCAAAAAGTATCCACTTATTTCCACTTTGTACCCTCATTTGAAAAGTCGGTCTATTTGGTATCTAAACTTCCAAATTGTACCACTTTGCCCTCTGGAACTAATGAACGTTAGAAAAGTTAACTGAATAGGTCATGTGTCGAGCTCATGATAACAAATGGGCTAGTTTATAATAGTTATTAGTTTTTAAGGGGTTAAATGTAAAGTTTTAAATACAAAGTGCTAAAAATTTATTTCTTTTTCCAAAATAATTAACATTTTCTTAAATAATTAATATTTTTTGAAAATGATAAATTTTTTATTTTTATGTTAAAAATTAATTTTTATTTTTATTTTTATTGTAAAAAAATTATGTTCGTAATAGCATATATTAACATTATCTTAAATAATTAATATTTTCAGAAAATATATTTTTTAAATAGTAATAAAAAATAAAAAATAGAGAATATTATAAATCAAAAAAATGTATTTTAAATGAAACATTATAAGTTTTTTTTTTAATTATTTTTTTTAAAAAAATATTTTACTTTTTTTAAAAATAAATGCAATTATCTTTAAAAAATACATTTTTTGATTTATATTACTCTCTAATATTTATTTTTAACCCTATTTAAAAAATATATTTTCTGAAAATATTAATTATTTAAGATAATGTTAATATATGCTATTACGAACATAACTTTTTTTACAATAAAAATACAAAAATATATATTATTTTTTAATATAAAAAATAAAAAAATATTATTTTCAAGAAATATTAATTATTTAAGAAAATGTTAATTATTTTGGAAAAAGAAATAAATTTTTAGCACTTTATATTTAAAACTTTGCATTTAACCCCTTAAAAACTAATAATCATTACAAAATAGCCCATTTGTCATCATGTGCTCGGCACATGACCTACTCCGTTAACTTTTCTAACGTTCGTTAGTGTCAGGGGGCAAAATAGGACAATTTGGAAGTTCAGGTACCAAACAGACTGATTTTTCAAACGAGGGTGCAAAGTGGGAATACTTTGGGAGGGTAAACGTATTTTGACCTTTATTCAATATCATATTACAGCGTAAATTTTTTCATAAATATTCTCAAAATCTACAAACTATTCTTTAGGTGTTCAAGAAATGACAGCTTGAAGACATTCCTGTTGTAGATTCTTTAGTTGTAACACCCTTCATAAGCCCTGCCAACAGCTCCCCTCGGTCATAAAAGTACTCCCCCTTCACAATCTTCATTTCTTCATTCAACTGTTCATGATTCCCAAATGTTCATACACTAGAAAATCAACTTAAATTAAAAAATAAAACTAAGATTTACCTCCATAATGGAAACCCCATAAAATTCCACCAATTCCCCAGTAGGAGGATGTCCTTTAAAAGGTCCTTCCATATAACCCCAGTGTCTAAACTTGTAAGCAATCACTGGTGGCCCTGAATATACTTGGAGAATCTCCACTGCAAATCCGCGTGGAAAAGTCGTTGTGAAAGCTTTCAGAGCTGTCTCAGATGTCTCTTTAGTAGGGTCGTACAATCTCAGTTCCTCCGGTAGGGAAGTTTGCAAGAACATATTGTACCCTCCACCTATCTTCCCTATTCCCTCCATTGTTAAAGGCGCCCTCCCTAGAAAAATTGCTCATGTCAAAGGTAGAAAAGGAGCGACACAATATATTACATACTCCCTGATGTAAACGCATCGGAATGATATAGGAATTAATCAATAATGATTAAAACCTCTGCAGGAATTAAAGGAATTCCTAAGAACTCAAGAACGAATTCTTTCGATAATTAAAACACGAAGTTTTATTACTAATTCGAAAACCAAAGAAAATAATAATATCAAGACTACCTAAAACTAAAACTAGAGGGGAGTATTTATAGCTCATACTCTCCTAAATCCCTAAGGAAACATAAAAAGAAAATATAGAAACTCTCCTAAATCCCTAAGGAAACATAAAAAGAAAATATAGAAACTCTCCTAAATCCCCAAGGAAACATAAAAAGAAAATATAGAAACTCTCCTAAATCCCCAAGGAAACATAAAAAGAAAATATAGAAAATCCTAATAGAAAAAGGAACAAAAAATGTAAATAAGGTAACTTGAAATTCGTCTTGTCCTTCGCACTACGGGAGCAGCTGCCTCCTATTGGGAGCCTGCGCTCCTTATTCCAAAGCGGCCTCATGCGGTTTTGCTCAATCGGGAGCCGCCGCTTCCCTCCCCTTGGGGAGCGCCGCTCCCACACCTCCGTAAACCGGCCTCGAAAGTCTTCCTTTCCTACTTGTGTTACATCATGCGCCCTACTTTAAAAGGATTCGTCCCCGAATCCGTATCAACATAAAGAGGCTCATCCGGATGATATTCAACCAAATCAGAGACATTAAACGTAGGGGACATATTCCAACCATCCGGTAAATCCACAATATACGCATTATCGTTGATTTTCTTCACAATCTTGCAAGGTCCAATGCGCTTGGGATGAAGCTTATGATAAGTACCTTGTGGAACACGTTCTTTTCGCAAATGCACCGTCACCAAATCCCCAACATCGAATGTCTTCACACGACGCTTCTTGTCCGCGTGAGCTTTGTATCTAGCATTCGCCTCTTCTATGTTCTTCTTAACTTCACTTTGTACCTCCTCCACCATTTCCGACAAATGCTCCGCCGCAATACTATAGCCCGGAATTTGTGGCAAAGGAACCAACGCAAGAGTGTGTGTCGGAGGTCTTTGATACACCACCTCGAACGGAGTCTTCTTTGTAGTGCGATTCACCATGTTGTTAAACGCAAACTCCGCCGTAGACAAAGCAAGATCCCATTTCTTTGGAAACTTTCCACATAAACACCGAATCATAGAACCCAACGTCCTATTAACCACCTCCGTTTGCCCATCTGTTTGAGGATGAAAAGAACTACTAAAATTCAGTCCCGTCTCGAATATGTGCCACAAAGTACGCCAAAAGTGACTAAGGAACTTTGTATCACGATCCGAGGTAATAGACTTAGGAATCCCATGAAGGCGAACTACTTCCTTAAAGAACAAACCCGCAATGTGAGCCGCATCATGAGTCTTACGACAAGGAATGAAGTGAGCCATCTTAGAAAAACGATCTACTACCACAAAACCGAATCACAAGACCTTTGAGTCCTTGGTAAGCCAAGCACAAAATCCATAGAAATATCAATCCAAGGACCCTCCGGAATAGGCAAAGGAGTATACAACCCCGTGTTTTGTGACGTTCCCTTGTTCACTTGGCAAACCATACATTTCTGAACAACCCGATGAACATCTCGACGAAGGTGAGGCCAATAATACTTTCGTGCAACCAACTCCATTGTCTTATCCCGCCCATAGTGTCCATTCTTATGAATTTCAATAATAAGACTCTCACGGACCGAGCCACACGGAATGCACAGTTTATCTTTGTAAAATAGATACCCCTCTTGGAGCAAGAAAAGCCCCACAATATTGCCACCTTGACACTTGGCCCATTCCTCCGCAAGATCATCATCATGCTCATACAAGTCTTTCAAACACTCGAATCCCACCACAATATTAGTCATAGTGACCAACAAAGTAGCTCGTCTACTCAATGCATCCGCAACCTTATTTTGTTGCCCACTTTTGTGCTTGATAACAAAAGTAAATTGCTGTAAATATGCAACCCAACGAGCATGCATCCTATTAAGAGGATTCTTACCATTTATATACTTTAGCGCTTCATGATCGGTGTGAAGAACAAACTCTCTATGCAGCAAATATTGTTCCCAATGCTTGATTGCTTGAACTACCGCGTAAAATTCCAGCTCATAAGTAGCCCACTTCCTTTTTGACTCATCCAACTTTTGGCTCATAAAAGCCACCGGTTTCTTCCCTTGAAGCAAAACAGCCCCAATACCAACCACACTAGCATCCGTTTCCAACTCAAAAGGTTTAGAAAAGTCGGGTAAAACTAGCAAAGGAGCACTAGTTAACTTTTCTTTAATTAGAGCAAAACTAGCGGTTGCTTCATCACCCCAATCAAACTTGCCTTTCTTCATACATTCGGTTATAGGAGCCATAATAGTGCTAAAATTTTTAATGAAACGACGATAAAAAGTAGCAAGACCATGAAAGCTTCGTACCTCACTAACCGTTGTAGGCAAAGGCCAATCACGAATAGCACGTACCTTGTCTTCGTCAACTTGAATCCCTTTCGAAGAAACCACGTATCCCAAGAAAAGCAATTTATCGAGCATGAAATTACACTTTTTGAGGTTCACATATAACTCGTTTTCCCTCAAAACCTGTAACACTTCTCGTAAATGCCCAAGATGCTCCTCTTCCGATTTGCTATAGACCAAGATGTCATCAAAGTATACGACCAGAAATTTCCCATTAAAAGGCTTCAACACTTGATTCATTAATCTCATGAAAGTACTTGGAGCATTAGATAGCCCAAAAGGCATCACCAACCACTCATACAACCCTTCCTTTGTTTTGAATGCGGTCTTCCACTCATCGTCTTGTCGAACACGCACTTGATGATAACCACTCTTCAAATCTATTTTGGAAAAGATCTTGGACCCACGAAGCATGTCCAACATATCATCCAAGCGAGGAATAGGAAAACGATATTTAACGGTGATTTTGTTGATGGCCCTACTATCAATACACATCCTCCATATACCATCCTTCTTAGGAACAAGCAATGCCGGAACCGCGCAAGGACTCATACTCTCTTGAATATACCCCTTCCTCAACAAGTCCTCCACTTGCTCCTTCAAGATATCATGTTCCGCCGGGCTCATTCTATAATGAGCAAGGTTAGGCAAAGAAGCACCCGAAACCAAGTCAATATTATGTTGTATGTTGCGCAAAGGGGGTAAACCGGGAGGTAACTCATCGGGCATAACATCACGAAACTCTTCCAACAAAGAATCCAAACACTTTGGCACCAAACACACATCTCCTCCAACACCTTGACGTATCACCGCAAGAACATAAGGAGCCTTTGACAAATCATGATAGAACTCCTTTGATGTGCAAAGAGAAACAAGTGCCTTGGGTTTCTTTGGGCTAGGGGAAATAACATCCTTTAAGGCATGAACATGGAAACGTTTTCCATCTTTCTTAAAGTGAATGCTATTCTCCTTACCATCATACATCACCCCAAGGTCAAATTGCCATGGGCGACCCAACAATACATCACATGCATTCATATCAACAATATCACATACGACTACATCCTTATAACTACCCAAATTAAAAGAAATAGAGCATTGTTCATGTACCTTGATATTGCCGATGTTGCTAATCCAACCAACCGAATAGGGCGTCGGGTGTTGCTGCACTTGAAGCTTTAGTTTATTCACAAGACCACGTGACACCAAATTCTCACTACTACCACTGTCCACAATAAAGATAGCGGCCACATCCTCTACCTTGCCTTTGGTGCGAAAAATATTGTGCCTTTGAGGGTGCTCATCTACCGAAGGTGTGGTTAACATAAGCTTGCGAACTACCAAGGATTCATGGTTCTCTTCATCATCGTCAAGATTGGGATCGACATACACATCTTCACACTCTTCTTCATTATCCTCCCAACCAAGATCGTCACGCTCCACCATATGAACACTTTTTCCACCCGTACAATTACTAGATATGTGCCCCGGTTTCCCACACCTGAAACATTTATCTCCATAATTCTTTGCGTAAGGATTATGGGCGGGTTGACCACTATTATGCCCCATATTGGTGTTGCGACGGACCGGGTTTGTTCGCACCGGTAGTGGTTGTTTTTCAATAACCTCCTTGGATCCACCAGCTTTTGCTTTCTCACTTTCATTGTTCAAATCAGCCCCCGGAGTTTGTGCCTTGCCACTATGAGAAGAAGACTCACCGAATTTCTTGAACGTCGAAGGCGGACGATATGAGGATGCCAATTGCTTCTCAACCTTCTTGGCTCTAATAATCACATCATTGACCGAAAGTGAAGTAAACAGTTCCACTTGATTCTTTATATTCATCCGCAGGCCATTGGTGAATCGTGAAATAAGTTGGAATTCCGTCTCATACATACCCACTCGTGCGGTTGTGGCTTGGAACTCATACACATATTCTTCCACCGTTCGATTACCTTGTCGACATGCCAATAATTTGGAGTATAATTCCTGCTCATAATCGAAAGGCAAAAATCGATTTCGTAATTCCCTCTTCATGTCTCTCCATTCCACAATTGGGGGTTGATTTGAATATGCCCTATGGCGAATCAATTGGTCCCACCATGCGGAAGCACCACCACGTAGTTTGTAGGCTACATAGGGAACTTTTCTATCATCTTCAACCATCATTAATTCGAAAAACTTATCGACCTCTCTAAGCCAATCCAAAAATTCTTCGATTGATAACTCACCCGAAAAATAGGGAATATCGGCCCTAATCTTGGGTCTATGTACTTCCGAAGGAGCTCCCCTGTCCTCGCGCCCACCATTAGCTCTATTCTCCCGTCCAATCGGACCATCATGGCGGAGGTGTTCCCCATGAGGACCATGTTGATTGTTAGGGTTGACACCGTCACCATCTACTCGCAATCCCGCCAAGGCCGCTAATAATTGGGTGTGTTGTTCTCTTTGGAGGGCTTCTTGTCGCTCTGCACGCTCCCGATATTCACGATCTTGGTTTGCTATGCGCTCAAGGATTGTTGCAAGAGTGGCTTGCGTGTCTCCGTTGGCTCCACCGGAATTGGTCATCTTCTCGTCGGAGAACCCTAGGATCGTCCGATTTCTGATACCAACTGATGTAAACGCAGCGGAATGATATAGGAATTAATCAATAATGATTAAAACCCCTGCAGGAATTAAAGGAATTCCTAAGAACTCAAGAACGAATTCTTTCGATAAAACACGAAGTTTTATTACTAATTCGAAAACCAAAGAAAATAATAATATCAAGACTACCTAAAACTAAAACTAGAGGGGAGTATTTATAGCTCATACTCTCCTAAATCCCTAAGGAAACATAAAAAGAAAATATAGAAACTCTCCTAAATCCCTAAGGAAACATAAAAAGAAAATATAGAAACTCTCCTAAATCCCCAAGGAAACATAAAAAGAAAATATAGAAACTCTCCTAAATCCCCAAGGAAACATAAAAAGAAAATATAGAAAATCCTAATAGAAAAAGGAACAAAAAATGTAAATAAGGTAACTTGAAATTCGTCTTGTCCTCTGCACCATGGGAGCGGCCGCTCCCCCCTATTGGGAGCCGGCGCTCCCTTATTCCAGCAGCCTCATGCGGTTTTGCTCAATTGGGAGCCAGTGCTCCCTCCCCTTGGGAGCCAGCGCTCCCACACTCCAGAAACTGGCCTCGAAAGTCTTCCTTTCCTACTTGTGTTACATCACTCCCTCCGTCAAAAAATGAATGTCCAAAAATATTCATGAACATACCAAAAGTGCCGAGTTGGGCCAAGCAAGTAAAGCCCAATTACATCCAGCTTTGACTATCACATTCTCAATAGGGCTGGCCCAGTCAGAGCAAGGCCCAAAGTCCATCTCAAGCGTCAGTCGACTAAGCTCACGATCCGATCTAATAGGTCCTGACCTAACTTAGTCCGACCTCATGATCCATATTACAATTCGGGTATGAACCATGCTCTACCCGACAGTCAGGTCGACCATTCCACGAGTGACGACCTCGACCTAAACCAACAAGTGACGACTTAACACTTGCCGGCTTATTTGGTTAAACAATCCTCATAACCACATCCCTATAAATCAGGGACCGTTATAGACATGTTCCCACGTCCAAGTAACTGCCGCTATAATTTCGGAGGACATGTCGCCTCCCCAAAAATACATCACTCTTGCCTATAAATACTTCATCACTACCAAACGGTGAAAGGTAAGCGCCATTTTGTATTACGAGTTCATTATTCAATACATTTTGAGCTTTATACAAGCTGTTATCTTACTCTCACGCCGCGTCTTCGCGGAGACACATCCGGCTAGTCGTGGGTTCTGTTTCGGGTCAAGCCGGGTGATCGGTCTGCCACGTGGAGGAAGATTGATAAGCACATTTCTGCGGCATCGGTTTGGTTCCATTGCGGAAACGTGCTTTAAACTTGACCTCGAAAACTCCATCAACTGCAACAATGGTGACTTGAAGGACATGTATCAGAGGCTTCACTTGGGCATGGCGAAGTAAACAACAACAACATGAACGCAAATGCTTTGAAAACTTGAACTTGCCTCCTCCCCCACCAAATCGTCCTCATGGTAGAGCCACACGCTCTACTAGTGTCGTTGACGGCGAGAGGATTGCACGACACGAGGAGAGGGAAAAGACAGATGGATGGGCAAGGAGTTCCACCTCCTCCGAAACGTCCAACTACTCGGTGAGCATGGGAAACGGGCGGGTCCCTCGATTAATCCCATGAGCAAGAAGGAAATGATGTTAGAGCGAGCTCAAATTTTGGGCGACTTGATAGCCGTGGAGGAGCGGAAGCGGGCCGACGTACGTTCGTAAAGGATTGCTCCCTCCCGAGTCTCCGACGGGCGGCGGGCCGAGTGCTAGGCCAAATGAAGGTGTGGGGCGGAATGGCGAGGACGGGATAGTTCGGCGAGCTCCTACAATTGTTCATGTGCCGAGTAACGACCTAAGGGCTAGCCTCGCGAAACGAGGAACAGGAGGCTCAATCGATTTGAGGACTCGTTTAACGGCCAACGAAACGGGCATGTCTCTCGGCGCGAACGCAGAGATCGGGATCCCATAGAGACGAGGAATGGGCATAGGTCGCTGAGAGAGGGGAAAGGCGCGGTCGCCACATGGAGATAACGGGCGCAGTCGCCGTCTGGCTGTGAGGCGCGGGTCGCCTCGAAGAAGTAATGAGACATAGATCTCGATAAGATCGAAAGGACCAATTCTGCGGGGACCGAAAGAGTAGGCGGGTGACTCCCCCGAAGTGAGGGCCGGAGGTCCAATCTGCTCCCCTCCCGGGGAGATGAAAGACCCGATGCTAGAGAATGGCTATTGATGAAGAAGAAATTCGAACAATGGGAAGAGGAGAAGAAAAAGAGACGGGAAAGGTTGAGCGAATTGACTTTGCTCTTCGACCTTTTTCCAAAGAAATCGAGATAGTCGACCTCCTCCTACTTTCGGGTTGCCTCTTACGGAGAAGTACTGCGGGTCGACAAATGCCGGGAGCCACATATCACATCTGGAAGCCACTATGTGTTTTGTCGCCAATGAGGATGACAACATGTGCAAAGCTCTCCTAAGCACACTTCTTGAGGCGGCCCTAACTTGGTTGATGGTTTGGCTGCTGGTAGTATCACCACTTGGGCATGCTTGAACAGAAATTCTTAGACCGCTTCTCGATTGCGGGAGCTCGGAAGATAACCGTCACCGATCTGAATAACTTGGTGCGGGGTAAGAATGAAAGCTCGATGAGCTATTTCACCAAGTTCAAAGAGATGGTTGATAAGATAGAGGAAGACCTCACCGATAGGGAAGTCATTAAGCGCTTAGAAGCGGTATTTCCTCGGCGGACATGGATTACGAGCTCACGGTTCGTACGGTAACAACTCGACGGGAATTGTTTGAGAAGGTATACAACGTCGCTCTTGCTTTGAGGAGAGGAAAGAAAAGAAGAATGGTAAGAGCCCCGAGGTTGAAGTCGGACGATAAAAAGGACTCCAACAAGAATGGGGGAACAATAAAAATGGAAAGAACGAGAACTAGGGCAACGAGAGAAGGTGCCGAAGCTTTCCTCCTCACGGTGAGTCGGGCGAGATTTTGAATGCTTTGTCGAGCTAGCTCCTCCTGTCCCAATGAATCCGGGCAACAAGTTTAGAAGGGACAATGACAAATCTTGCGACTACCACAAAGACACTTGGTCATCTCACGAGAGGATTGCTTGGGATTAAAGCGTATCATCCGAGAGAATGGTCGACCGGGGAGACTCGAAGCTTATGTGAAGAGACCTCGAGTGGAGGAGGTGAGCGGCCGGCGGGTGGGCAACGAGGACCTAGGCGGCCTAGGCGAACACAGGGGTCATCAGCGAACAAGCGAGCAACACGGCCATCAAGCACAAGATATTCCGGCTCAATAAGGCCCCACATGTGCCTCGAGGAGAGAAGTAAGAGATGAAGCGATCGGCTTCTACCCCGTGAATTGGCAACCAATATGGCGGCTAGGGAGCAAGTTCTCGTCATCCCGAGAGTCTCATTGATGGATGTACGACGAGCGAGACTCTTAGTCGGCACGGGGGCTGCAAGGATATTTTGTTTTACAAAACTTTCAAGGAGATGGGTCTTAATGATGAGCAGTGGAGAGATATGATGGCGAGGTTGGAGGGCTTCACCAACCATCGAGTTGATGCTAAAGGCCGAGATAGTGCTCGACGTTGACCTAGGCCGGCACCCCCTCGGGGTTGTCTCGAAGGTACAATTTATCGTAATTGATGTAAATAGTGACTATGCCGCCATCCTTGGAATTCTGGACAGTCGCTCTTGGAATGGTAGCATCAATTCCTCACCGGCGAGTAAAGTTCCCCACACTGCTGGAGTGGGTTGCGTCTGAGCACGGCTCGTGCTTATACGGATCATGTTCTAAGAGAAAGGAAGAAAAGGGAGCTAGAGATTGAGGCTGGCGATGGTTACTTGAAGGCTGTCCCGATCGATCACTAAAACTACCCATTGTCGACAATCACCGACGTGGTAGAGTCGACCTATCGCTCAAATGACGAGGTCATGCTTGAGTCGACACGTCACTCCTAACACCACCGAGGTCGATTCGAGATGTAGTTATGGTCGATCAAGTCGTCATAGGCAACCTATGCCTCCGGCTCGACAATAACTCGGGGGCCACCACCAGCTACCGGCAAGGTTGCGGCAAGCTTGATGATATGATAGGCGAGGAGGCTCCACACTTGGGAGGCGAGGAAAGACAAAAGGTCGGGAAATCATAGTGGAGACTCTACAATTCGAGAGATGGACCGAGCTAGAAGGCTGTGGATGAGCTAGAGTCGGTAATCACCAACCCTTCTTACCCCGACCAAAAAATTCGGATTGGGAAGCGGCTATCGGTTGAGGAGCGGCGAGTAAATCATCAAGCTACTCAAAGAAAGTAATGATGTCTTTGCATGGAGGGTAGAAGACATGAGGGGAATCAAGGAGGAGGTCGCTGTTCACGAGTGGAAGTCAACCCGACCATAAAGCCTAGACCCCAAAAATTGAGAAGCTTTGCTCGCGATAAGGAAGAGGCCATAAAAGCGAGGTACAAAAACTTTTGAGTGCGGGGATAATCAAAGAGGCCACTCATACAACGTGGTTGGCCAACGTGGTCATGGTGAAGAAATCAAATGGCAAATGGCGGATGTGTGTCGACTTCACTCTGAACCTTGCATGCCCCGAAAGACGGTTATCCCCTTCCGAGGATAGACAAGCTAGTTGATTCCATTCTTTGGTCACTCCACCCTCGGTTTCCTCGACGCTTATTCGGGATACCACCGAGATCAAGATGCGTGAGGACGACATAGTCAAGACGGCATTTCGAGCGGTGGAGGCATCTCTGCTTTGCTACAATATGATGCCTTTTGGATTGAAGAATGCGGGAGCGACCTATCGAGAGGATGGTGAACAAAGTCTTTGCCTCACAGATTGGTCGAAATATGGAGGCCTACGTTGACGACATGGTCATTAAAACTAAGGCGGGAGTCACGTGGTCGACCTAAAGGAGACATTCGCCAATTTACGAGCAAACGACATGAAGCTCGGCCCGGCAAATGTGTGTTTGGAGTGGCGGTGGCAAGTTCTTGGGATTCATGGTATCTCGAAAGGGGCATAGAAGCTAATCCGAGAGAAGATAAAGGCTTTAGTCGACATGAAGGCTCCCACCGGTGTCAAAGAGATGCGGCGACTTAACGGAAGGGTAGCGGCTCTTGGTCGCTTCATATCAAAGTCGGCGAGCGGTCTCTCCCCTTCTTGAAAGCATTGAGGGGACGAAAAATTTTGAGTGGACGACCGAATGTCATTCGTCGTTTCAACAATTGAAGGATTACCTCGCTACTCCACCTTTTCTAAGCGGCCCGACCACTTTGGTGAGACCCTATTTGTATATCCGTCAGTGGGAGACAAGTCGGTTGCGGCGGTGTTGATTAGAGAGGATGAAGGGATTAAGCTTGATATACTACATCGTGAGCCCTATCGAGATGTGGAAAGTAGATACTACAATGCTTTGAGAAGGTCGCACATGCCTAGTCGTGGCTTGAGGAAGCTGCGAGCTTATTTTCTAGCTCATCCAATCGTGGTTCTTACTAATGCACCTTTGAGAAAGATATTGCACAAGCACGAGAGTTCGGTCGATTTGCTCAATGGTCAATTGCCCTCAGCTGAATTTGACATTGACTATCGACCTCGAAAGGCGTTGAAGGCTCAAGCTCTAGGCGACTTCTTGGTCGAGCTTACGTTCGCGAGGAAGACAACGAGCAACGAGTTCCTAAAGAAAAAGCTAAGGGAAAGAACCGAGTCCCAGTCGTCATTAGCCTGCAGAACGATTGTTGGAAGGTCTATTCGAGACGGGTCGGCGACCAAGAATAGCGGTGGAGGCTGGGATAGTGCTAATTGAACCCAGTGCAGGCTGTGTATGAGGAATCACTAAGGTTCAAGTTTGATGCTTCCAACAACCGGGCCGAATATGAAGCTTTGATAGCGGCTATAGAATACGCCAAGTGTTTTGGAGCAACTAAGATCATGGCCTCTTGTGATTCACGGTGATAGTCGGCCAGGTTAAAGGCGAGTATGAAGTACTTAGTGCCACAGCGATTAAATCTGCGACCTAGTGAAGGAATTGATAAAAGATTTGGAATTACAGGAGATTCAAAGAATTGGACGAGAAGGCAATGAGCTAGGTGACCTCCTCTCGAAGTTAGCCACTTCGGATGAACCACGTGATGAGCCTATCTCCTTCCTCGAAAGTCCGGCCTATGAAAGAGTAAAAATTCAATGCATAGATGATCCCTCAAGAAATTGGGCTCGGGAGAAGTGTTGGATTGAGGAAATGAAAGCATACCTAGAAAATGGAGAGGCGCCGGATGACGAGAAGAAGGCTCGAGCTATCAAAAGAAAGCTCCAAGGTATGTCATTCAAGGAGGCGACCTATTCGAAGATCTTATACTCGACCATTCTTGAAGTGCATCCACCCTCGAGAGGTCGCCCTATTGATACATGAGGTACATAGTGGAATTTGCGGTGGACACCGGGGCGGGACCCTCGGCGACAAGTTAATCACTTTGGGATATTGCGGCCACACATGAGAGGCGACACCCACAACTTTGTTCGGCAATGTGATCAATGCCAAAGGTTTGCCAACTTACCTCATGTGCCAACAACCAAGCGAGACTCCGTAATCGCGGCTTGGCCATTCGACATGTGGGGTGTCGACTTGATTGGACCCTTCCCTCCCGCCCCGAGGAAATTGCAAGTATGTGATCGTTGCCATAGATTACTTCACAAAATGGGTTGAGGCCAAACCGTTAGCTCGCATCACAGAGGAGAACGCTATCAACTTCATTCACGCCTTCATTTGGTGTCGATTTGGGTTTCCTCGAGCCATAGTATCGACAACGGGACGGTTCTCCCAAACCTTCGAAGCAGAAATGAATCGAGTAGGAATCAAGCATTGGAAATCTTCTGTGGCCTACCCTCAAGGAAATGGACAAGCTGAAGCAGCAAATAAACTTGTTTTATCCTCGCTCAAGACCGGACTCGTAGGTCGACGAAACAATTGGTTGGACGAACTCCCCCTTGCTCTTTGGGCAGTTCGTACAACCACTCGGGGGCCTACGGGGGAAACCCCTTTTGCTCTTACGTATGGGTCAGAGGCCATGGCACTTGAGCTCGAGATTCTCATTTGCTAGAGTGACTTTCTTCAATCGAGAGCAAAATGATACCAATAGATTGATTGACCTGGACCTAGTCGACGAAGCGAAACGGCTTGACTTACCTCCGAATGGTCAACTACAAGCAGCGAACTAAGAGCTACCACGACAAGAAGGTCAAGGCAAGGTCTTTCCAAGTTGGAGATTACGTATTGAGAAAGATTGAGGCAACGGGCAGAAGGACCCAGCAGAATAAACTATCTCCTAATTGGGAAGGTCCATATGTGGTTACTCGAGTCGTCAAGGAAGGGACCTACATGATAGCTCATCCTGGAGGTGACGAATTGAAACATCCTTGGCATGCTACTCACCTCATCAAATACTACTTCTAGTTTTCAGTTTCAAAGTTCAAGCTTGTGTTAAGTTCTAGTTTCAAGTTGATGTAAGCATATTTCCTACTTCAATAAAAAGTGCAGTTCATTCCATCAAGCATAGTGTTACACTAACCCCAACAAGCTCGACTCTTAGTCAGCTTCGTTTTAACAAGCTCGATTCTTAATCAGCTTTGTTCTTTTAACAAGTCCGACTCTTAGTCGACTTCGTTCTAACAAACTCGACTCTTAGTCAGTTTGTTCTAATTAGCTCGATTATTAATCAGCTTCGTTCAATTAACAAGTCCGACTCTTAGTCGACTTCGTTCTAACAAACTCGACTCCTAGTCAGTTTGTTTTAATTAGCTCGATTCTTAATCAGCTTTATTCATTTAACAGGTCCGACTCTTAGTCGACTCCATTTTAACTAACTCGATTCTTAATCAGTTTGTTCTAATTAACTTGACCCCAGGTCAGTTTCAATGGTATGAGCAGGTTCGACTCATGGTCAATCTCGTTCACAAAAAAGTTAACCAAGTCCGAGGTCGACTAAACCAACAAGGTCAAGTCGCCTCTAGGCCCAAGTCGACTCACTCATCTTATCTACATCTAGCTCGACGTACAATATGAAATGGAAAACATACAACATTCTGAAAACAAAAGTCAGCTATGATAGAGAAGTCTCCCAAAACGGGCTAAGACTTGGACAAAATTAACTTACAAAAATATTTTGCCTCCCAAAAAACTGGGCCAAGGCATTCGAATAATGTTAAAGCAAAAAACAAAAATATTGTTTGGAACTTGTTCATTACAAATCCAACTAAACAATTCAGGAGTCCTGGCCGACATCAGCTTGGTCGTCGGTAGCGGCTCGACCCTCTTCCTCTCCTTGTTCTTTGAGGGTCTAAAGGTTTGCAGACTACGAATAAACTTGTTCATCTGCTGTCTCCATGGCTTCAGCATCGTCAAGTTCCGCCAAGACCACATCAAAATTTCTATCAAGGACAGGGGGAGCTTCCCACTTCTCACAATGATCTTCCTCATCTTCCTGGGCAATAAAGGCCAAGTCGTTCTCAAGATAGGGAACAAGCGAATGACCTTGGCGAGCTGCCATGTCGTACTGAGACTCAGAAAACCAACGAGCTAATTGCTCGATGGTAAGCTGTAGGCGAGGATCCACCGGTGCTCGACGGGCCATGTGCCTTTTCCCAACCTCGAGAAAGTCTTGTGCCACCAGCCACGATGGCATCATAATACTCATCCACTGCCTTGAACTTCTCAATCGCGGCTTGAGAGGCCTCCTTAGTAGTTTTATCGATGGCGGCCTTGTGGTCTTTACGGCTCTTCTCTCTCTCAAGTCGTCTTTGTTCATGCAACTCGAGCAAGAAGGCATCCTTCTCCTTTAAAAGTTTGTTAATAGTGGCCGGCTCGGTCTTGGCCTTCCCCGGTTCTTTCTATTCGGCATCTCTCTCGGCCTCCACTTCCTTGAGTTTGGACTCTGCGGCCTCCGTGTCGGACAAAGCCTTGGTCTTAACCGCTTCGTTGGCTTCACACGAATTGTCCAAGTCGTTATACTTCTCTTTCCATTCCGCATGACTCTTGAGCCTTTTGGAATAATCACGAAGGGCTTGTCTCTCTCCTCTCGATGGAGGCCCTCCGAGAGCTCTTGGCTTGCTCAATCATTGTAAGATTACGCATTTCAAAGAAACGAGAAGAAGTGTTAGCTCGTAATTTGAGTGGATCGAGTAAGGGGATAAGCAACTACGGTGAAAGAGAAAATGACAAGTTACCTCACTATGAGCCATCCCGGCCACGAGCGAGAAAATTCCTCGGGGTGATCCCTTGTCGGCGAAGTAAGCTAGGAGATCGACATCTATTGCCCTCCTAACAATCACTTGGCCCGGGCTCATGTCGGGATAGCGACGGCTCAAGCCGTTAAACCCTTCCGGCGGAGGAACATCACTCGGCCTCTTCATCTTTTCATCCGAGAGACTCCTTGCAGGAGGAGAGAAGGGTGGTGGAGGCAATTGACTCGAAGACACAGACTTTCCGCTTCTCGAGATCGGGACCTCTTCTTCGAACTTATAGGACGATCGTCCTCATCTTCCTCCATATCATCTTCATCAACATTGACGACCGGTAAAGGGCTAGCCCCCGCCATCCCGGCTCCGAGAGGTCTCCATATTGGCTTCTTGATTTGGGTCGGAGCTCGGACTTGCCACTGGCCCGACTGTGGGAATCATCACCTCCTTCATTGGCATCATTGGATTGGGTGCCGCTTAGCAAAGGGTCTTCCGGCTCGACCTCTTCCATTGGGATCATTCAGCGACATCCTTCGGGAGCAAATTGTTCCTAGTAGCGGCTTCTCTCTCTCTGCTTGCCTTAGCATTGGCGGCCCATGAGCCCTCTTGGCTTTCCTCTTATCAAACCCCAACAATACGCACCATATTCGCTTCTTGTTCGGGAGTTAAAACTACACGACATCAAATCAAGTGTTAGCTCGGCAATTCAAAACAAGTTCTACAAGTAAACCATTGTGAGGTAATTGATACAATTCAAAGCAGTTCTATGTACGAATTGAATAACTCTACATACGAGCAAGCAATTTGATAGAGTTGCAATTCGAAATAGTTCTATGTACGAGCTAACTAAGTTCTACATACGAGCAAACAACGGACGATCTAAGAGTTGTATGTGCAGCTACAAATAACACTATGTGCCAATGATAAGTTACTTATGCAAGATAACAATGGACGAGCTAATGAATGCAGGTCAAGTAAATCCTTACCACCAACATGCTCTCGTGGTCTTTTGCAGTAATTTTCATTCTTCTGACAAAATTGACAGTTCTCCTTCAACCTACCTAAGGAGTGAGTAACCCGATCCAGGATATACCTGGCCTCTGTCTGAGGAACAAGGGGTTCTACCACTCCATCACCGAGCATCATCCCGGCTGGATGTAGTTATACTTGGTCGTCCCTAACACCTCCCAGCTAATGGGCCCTTTCGCGACCAACGCGCACAACTTCCTATACAAGGTTTGGTGCCGTGGAGGCTCCCGGTAGTTTTCCTCGTCAACGGTGTCGGACTCGCTATTTGGCAAGGGGAACTCCCATCCCGGCCTACTCTACAACTACCACATAGGAATTCCAGCTGCTATGCTTGTTGGGAAGGTTGGCAAACAGTTTTGGAGAATTGGGTTTGGAAGGAGTACTAATCCCCCAATCTGCCTTGTCGAGCTTTGGAGCGAAAAATTCCTTGAAGACTCTCATGCAAAGTTCATGGCCTAGAAACTTACATACCATGGCAAAGCACACTAGTACTCTCAAGTGTTGGCCCCAGTGAAGGGAAGAGCATCCATGCACTCCGAAACTCATTGATAAAGGGATCTAAGGGCAACCTCAACCCCGCCTCAAACTCCGGCCCATAAAAGAAAGCCACCCTAGTGGCATCGGTAGTGAAGGCGAGTACGGAACTTGGCCATAAAGTCCGCCTTACTAAGGATGGTAATCCTATAATCCAATCTACTTACTTCACGTAAATCATAAACCATGTTGTATCGGGACTCCATGTTTTTCTTTCCTCGAAGAGGCCTCTTTGGTATATATCCTCTCTCGTTCTTCCCCGTACAACGGAGGAGCCAAACGCATCCACAATTCGGGGGCCGGAAGAGGTCGAAGCGGCATTTCCTTCTGAGTTGTCATATGCGTACAAGAAGAAGGAGAAACAGGGAGTCGATCCTATGATCACATTCAGTCGACCTACCTAAGGGCGACCTAAACTCCCCTGGAAAACCTATTCTGTTCCTAAGGAAAGAAGGTTTATGGACATCCCTAACATAAAACAAGGTGATATGGTCAAGCAGTTCATGGAATAAATGAAAAGCGACAACATTTGAGTCGCCAATCACCACATTTTCAATTTCCCCTACAATGGGCAGCCCTATCTCAGTGTAATTCAACCCCCAACTAGTCAAAATGGAGGCACACTCATCTAAGGACATCACTCTCCACTCACCGTTCACATTCTTGCATGCCCTACGGTTAACCGTGCAGTAGCCATACCAAGCTCCTGGTTCACTACTAAAGGTCCTAGCCATGGCGGAATTTAACACAAAGCAGAAATTAAAGCCCTAAAACAAATATACAAGGGAAATACCTTAATTGATTGAAGAAAGGGAGTTCGTTGCTGAAGCCAAGAACTGAGTTTAAGTTCTACTGCAATTCCGTGATTGTCGCCGGAGAAGAGGAGTTTGAAAACGGTAAGAATTCGAATTGGAAAGAAAGACTGAGTATTTCTATTTTCCTAAATTTGGAAAGGGAAAGGAAAATCAAAATTAATTTTCCAAAATTAAAGACTGAAGCGGTTTTCGAGAAGGAGTTCCAAACGTCAGAACTGTAATCATTACAAAAATCGGCGCTCCTTCATCTCCCACCGTTCATCGCCAGCGATCAGGATGTTGCCACGTCATCATGGTCGACCTACTTCAAAGACTAGCATCGACCTGCGAGTAAAGCAATTTTCATCAAAGAAATCTTCTTAACTTCCAAGTCGACGAAGTCAACTCGAAAGTTGGGGGCCACTGAACATACCAAAAGTGCCGAGTTGGGCCAAGCAAGTAAAGCCCAATTACATCCAGCTTTGACTATCACATTCTCAATAGGGCTGGCCCAGTCAGAGCAAGGCCCAAAGTCCATCTCAAGCGTCAGTCGACTAAGCCCACGGTCCGATCTAATAGGTCCTGACCTAACTTAGTCCGACCTCATGATCCATATTACAATTCGGGTACGAACCATGCTCTACCCGACAGTCAGGTCGACCATTCCACGAGTGACGACCTCGACATAAACCAACAAGTGACGACTTAACACTTGCCGGCTTATTTGGTTAAACAATCCTCATAACCACATCCCTATAAATCAGGGACCGTTATAGACATGTTCCCACGTCCAAGTAACTGCCGCTATAATCTCGGAGGACATGTCGCCTCCCCAAAAATACATCACTCTTGCCTATAAATACTTCATCACTACCAAACGGTGAAAGGTAACTGCCATTTTGTATTCTGAGTTCATTATTCAATACATTTTGAGCTTTATACAACTGTTATCTTACTCTCACGCCCGAGCGTCTTCGCCGGAGACACATCCGGCTAGTCGTGGGTTCTGTTTTCAGGTCAAGAAGCCAGGTGATCAGTCCTGCCACGTGGAGGAAGATTGATAAGCACATTTCCTGCAGCATCAATTCAAATTTGCTTTTGATCGAGAGCAAATTTGAAATTTTTTGGACATTTATTTTGGGATGGAGAGAGTGATAAATTAGTAGTACCATTGACTATAATCGTAAGCTTTTTTGTATCAACTGTTTTGAAGTCCTCTGGTAAGACTTTGTGGAACATCTCCATTTCCCATGTCTTGAGAAGGTTCTGCACTTTTTCTTCAAGTGAACCTGCAGGCCATATCTTTTACCCCAAAACACACACTATTTGGTCAAACATCTTTCAGGATATGTTATTGACAAAACAACTTTTACTTTTACGAGCATAAACTACAACACAGTAGGAGTTGTGAAAAGAAAAAAATTCATATCCGATAAATTTGAAATTTATGCTAGAAATTACCTTAGTTCTGCCTTCTTCGAAGAGCTTGTTAGCAAGATCATAGTTAGGAGGAGCACCAAATTTCCATTGAGTGTTCTTCTCTCCTTCTCCACTCATGTGAGACCTGTACTTGTCAACATCTGAACCCGAGTACTCCATTCCTCCCCAGAAAATAGCTCTGACTAGACTTTTTGTTTCTTATTCCACCTTCTACTTATTATAGGATTCTTATTTATCCTTGAAAGATTTATTTTTTTGCTGAACAGCCTACTACGACAAGGATGTTTTCAGGACTTGTAAACCTTGAGAATTCGTTTTCTGGAGGCTGCTGTTTATGTCAGCCATAGAAAGGTTTTGCTAGCATACATGTTGAAAGAGAAATTAGATAAGGAGATTGTGGATATGCATATATGAGGTGGCAAATGGCAGTACCCTTTTCTTGTTTAAGACTATGACGCTAACATAAGAAGGAAATTTCCATGCCACAAAAAAAAAAAAAAAAAAAAAGCAAAACAGAAAAGAAGCAAAAGCAAAATTCTCAGTTATCCTCTACTCTTGATGTTGTCCTTATAAACACCGCCCCAAAATGAATGTAATTTTTTTTTTTCAAATTTGTTCTTGATCAATAGCAAATTTGTAAATTTGTTAGACATTCATTTTAGGTCAAAGGGAGTAGATAACAGAATGAGCAACATTTGAGCTCGTCTAAGAGAGAAACATCTCTTTTTCTTATTTTTTTTTTTTTTGCTTTTACCTTGTTGTTGTCCTTGTATTAACCTTTTAAAGAACAGAGTTTGAGTAACATTTGACTTGGGTTAAATTCAGTGCCCAGTCATGAGGTTTGGACAGATATCAGGGTCCATTTTCGTTCAAAATTTTAATTTTCAATTACAAGTACAGAAGGGTGGGCATTGACATTTGGTCAAAATTTTAATTTTCAATTACAAGTACAGATATCATGAGGTTTGCACTAAATTTAACCCCATTTGAGTTTGACTGAGAAATAACAACAAAGAAAGGTCCAAGCTTGAAAATTAACCTGCTTAAAACTTTCTACATCCCCAAAAATTTGGTGGTTTATTCAACAAAGTTATTAAGATTATGAGTACATCAAATTACAGCAATAATCTTGTTCATAAATATAAATAATTCCAAAAGCAACTAAATTATCAAGCAGTGTTCATGACAGGGCAGCTTGAAGAAATTCCAGTTGTAGATTCTCCACCCTTCATAAGTCCCGCCAAGAGCTCCCCGCGATCATAAAAGAACTCCACCTTGATAATCTTCATTTCTTCATTCAACTGTTCAAGATTTCCAATTGTTCATTAAAAAAAAAAAAAAAAACTACTTTAATAAATAGGAAATGACAGAAATGTACCTCCATTACGGAAATTCCATAAAATTCTACCAATTCCCCAGTAGGAGGGTGTCCTTTAAAAGGTCCTTCCATATAACCCCAGTGTCTAAACTTGTAAACAATCAACGGCGGCCCTGAATACACTTGCAGAATCTCCACTGCAAATCCCCGAGGAAAAGTCGTCGTGAAAGCCTTGAGAGCCGAATCAGATGTTTCTTTAGTCGGGTCATACAATCTCAGCTCTTCAGGTAAGGAAGTTTGCAAGAACATATTGTACCCTCCACCAATCTTGGCCACTCCTTCCCTTGTCAAAGGAGCCCTCCCTGAGATTTGTATTAGCAAAAATGATAAAAGTCAATATATATATATATATATATATATAAACAAATGGATCGCGATATGATTCATTGTACAAGGAATTAGTACTACACCATTAACTGTAACTGTTATCCTCCTTGCATCAAATGATTTGATATCATCTGGAGAGACTTTGTGGAATGACTCCATTTCCCATGTCTTGACAAAGTTCTGTACTTTCTCCTCAAGTGAACCTGCAGGCCATATCTATCACCCCAAAAGGGGCCAAAACAATCATTATTTGATCAAACATCTTTGTGGAATGTTATTTGATAAAACAACTGTCATTCACACAGATCTGGGTCTGTGCAGTCGGATAATATAGCAGTCACGGATTAGCCTATTATAAATGTAACTCATATTGAGGTTATTTTTGACATTTTCACCCGCTCACCTCTCGTCTATTGGTTTAGCATTGTATAGCTGAGATTGCCGGACTGATATGCAGTCGGACTTCCCCTACCCAAATCCGAACGAGCGTTACAACAAGAAAATGGGAGTTTTATGAGATTGGAAATAACCTTAGTTCTGCCATCTTCAAAGAGCTTGTTTACAATATCAAAGTTAGGAACACCATTCCTCCATTGAGTGTTCTTCTCACCTTCTCCACTCAAGAAAGATCTGTACTTGTCTACATCTGAACCTGAATAATCCATTCCTGGAAGTGGAATCTCCTTGCCAAATAGCTTGCCTTTGAGTTATCGTTTTTTATATCTTCTACTCAAGAAACCATTCTTATTTATACCCAAAAGTGTCACTTAACATCAGTGCTGACGTTGAGGACTTTATCTGATCCTGAATAATCCATTCCTGGAAGTGGAAAAATTTCTTGTTGATTAGTATTAGTATAATATCCAAACATCACTGCTGACGTTGAGGACTTTATCGTACACGATTCAATTTTTAAATTTCCTGATGACTTGTAAATCATGAAAAGTCTTTTTAAGTTACACTCCCTCCAAAAATAATCTTGAATATATATAATGGTGTATTAATAGAAAGTCTTAAATATTTAAATTAATTTAATTATTCTAATTAACATTTAAAAATTGTTATTGATAACATTTTGAAAAAGGGTGAAGAAGACAAAGAGGTGGGGGCGGCAAGGGGTGAAGGTAGGTGGGTGGCCGGAGGTGGGAATGGTATTGGGTGATGGAGAAGAAGGGTGAATAAGATAAAATATAAGTTGAGAGGGCGTTATTGGTGAAAAAATAATTTATATCGTAGCACTTTTATTTTTTTATTTTACACTTAAAACCATTGTATAAAACCATTGTAGTTATGTTATATTAATTGGATTGGATTTGCCCTTTAAAAAGTGTGTTACATGTATTACACATGTCTATTTAACTTAAAATATGGATGTTGTTAACCCTATTTATCTTAAACGAGTATACAAAACAGATGAGATACTGTGTTTGCAATGAAAACTAGTATGAAATTCAAACAAGCCCTATAGTTGGGATATTATTATTGCATTTTTTCCTATGAAATATCAAAGTTCCCCCCCCCCCCCTCTCTCACACAAAACCCTCCTCATTTATGCCACAAACCAACTTACACACACTTCTCTCTCTCCACTACAACAAAAATGCTCTTTCACTGTTTTTTATAGAGGTTATGATATACTTTACAACGTTTTCTACAACGTCATGATAGACACCGTCGTAATAGTTCACAATTTTTTATAAAGGTTGTGATATACTTTACAACGTTTTCTGCAACGTCATGATAGCCGCCGGCATAATGGGTCCCGTTTAGACAACAATTTTAAAATGTTGTAAAAATTGTAAATGTGTAATTACTATATTACAATGCTTTTTGCAAACGTTGAATCCTTTTTTTACAACATTTCTGGAAATGTTTTTTACAACATTTTTGAAAATCGTTACGAAAAGTATTTTTCATAAAAAAAAATTATATTCCACTTTCATTACCACTTCTTCCCTCAAATTCAAAATTGACCACATATGCTGCAACAACTAATAGAGAAACAACAATTACACCAAATGCAAATAATTATTTCATGTTTACAATTAATTCCACATCCAATTCATTAAGAAACAAAATTGTAACCGAAAACTAACATAAGAGAATATTCCATATCTCGTCCTGTATAAATCAGTTTCAAAATAAAGAGGAATAATGGTATAAGTCATGACATTAAGGACAAACAACTTTAAGAAATATGGCATTGGCGGCCCCTCTTATCGAATTGAGCAAACCCTTATTTGTCAAAATATGGAGAGGCTTAGAGTTAGGGGTTACTTGCGAGAGAACAATTCTACATAACGAAGAAACCACCATGACCGTCAACTGCTCTGAACTCTTACAGAATCAAAATTACTAGGGTTTATCTATGACCGCATATGAGAATGGGGAGAGGGAGGGGGGAGAGTTGGCGGTAGTTGGGGAAAGTAACATTAGATGAGACGTGGGTGAAGGAGAGCGGTGTTTTGGGGGTTTACTCTTAGGTTAAGGTAATTTAATTCGCAACAATATTTAGGTTAGAATGATTAAAACAATACCCTTAAGCAAAAAAAAACTTATGCCAATAATAATTAATTTTAATTTTGGATTACACAATCTTATAAAATGTTGTAATACAAATACTACAACGCTTTTCTAAGAAATGTTGTAAGTAGGTACAACCTTTGTGAAAAACGATTGTAGTAAAACACTATGAACAATGTTCAAAGTAAAAATGTTGTATTAACACAACTTTTTTCCAAAATTGTTAACTAATGTAGTTTAACCACAACATTTTCAGAAAAACAGTGTAAAAACGTTGTTGATGAGCTTTTTTATTGTATATCTCTCTCCCTTTCTCTCTCTCTCTCTCACTCACTCACTCACTCTCTCTTCTCTCTCTTTTTTGTACACTTTCGGCCAACCACCGGTCACTCCTATGGTGCCCCTCCATCAGCCTCTTATCTCTTTCCTTATAGATCTGAAACAGATCAGTCCACATAGATCTGGAACAGATCAGTCCACATAGATCTGGAACAGATCAGTCCAGATCTTCCCCCAAAGCATCAAACACAAATCTTTAGCGCACTTCTCTCTTGCGATCATAAATACCATCTCGTCGAAAATTCACTGTTGTCTCTCTCTCTCTCTCCTCTTACTCATATATTCGCCTTTGTCCATTTCTGACTTCATCATAATAAGTAACCCTGTAAGTCAGCAGCGCCATCTCAGCCGGCGCCATCGCCTCAGACCCATAAGTTAGCGCAAACGACGTCTCTCCAGTTGATCCCTTTACAGTCGTTCTTACATACCACAACGCCGTTGATAATTCCTCCAACCAGAATCCACCTCTTCCTTCCAAATTCTTGCACAGGGCGGCAATGATTTGCTTGTTTGCCGCCTCGGCATGCCCATTGCATTACGGCCTATAAACTGCCGACTTCCAATGTTCACATTTAATCTCTCACACTCTGTTGAAAACTTTTTGCCAAACTGCATTCCATGGTCAGAAACAATTGCTCTTGGTAATCCATAACTACACCATATATTCTCTTAGACAAACTTCACATCTTCACTTATTGTCGCCAATGCCTTCGCTTCTGTCCATTTAGTAAAGTAATCCACCGCGACAACCACATGCTGGCATCCGCCTTTGGCTTTCGTAAAAGGCCCAATCAAATCTATTTCCCACATATCAAACGACCATGTCGCCACAATGGGAGTTTGCTTGTCGCTGGCTGCCTGGGAATATTACCATGTCTCTAGCACTTTTTCACATAATTTTCTGAATCTCGCCTCAAACTGGACCAATAATACCCATGAAACCAAACTTTGTCAGCCAACGTTCTCGCCCCTGGGTGACCTCCACAAACTCCCTCATGTATTTCAAACAAACTTTCCCCACCATACTTGGCTCAATGCATCTCATGAGCGGCTTTTAAAAAGATCTCCTGTACAGAATCCCATCTTGGACTGTAAATGATGTGGCGTATTTCATACTATCTAATTCCTATATTTTCCGTGCTTTTTATGTTCAATTTCCATGTATTTCGTATAGGGTTGATGTAATAGGGAGAGTATTTTGTATTGTGAGAAATTATTGAGAAACAATGTAATTCGAGGGAGATTTAGAGAGTTATACCTTGTAATCGAATCATCAATCAAGTGAAGAAGCTCAAAGGCATCAATTCTACATCAAACGAGGATCAAATCGAGTCAAGCAGGCAAGAGAAAGTGGAGAAAATCTGAAAAAATCATTCAGGGGACGAGTCGTCTTGGCAGCCACCAAGTCTTCCCCCAGCCATGGACGACAGTTTCAGAGATGCCGAGGATGGGGACGAGTCGTCCCAAGCAAATCCAATTCTTCCCCATAAAAGGGACGACTGAATCAGAAGAGGAAGCAACGGGGACGAGTCATCCCCCGTAAGACGAGTCGTGGCAAAGGCAGCGGCAGAAAAAGAAATCAAGCGACGTAATTTTTGGTATTTTGTTTTAATTTATTTTCTTTCCTTTTTAACCTAGGTTAGGAGAGAGAGTATATATACTCTCTTTTTATTATTGGAGGAGGAGAAGACAGACGGCTGTAACACACGGCTGGAACACCAATTTGCTTAGAAACAATTTCAAAAGTTTGATTATTTCATGGAAGCTTAAACTTCCACCACTTTGGATAATAAATCTTGATCTGTTTTGAAGATCAATTGAGGTTTTATTCTTCTTTCTCTTTCTCCCTAATTATAATTTTACTCGTGTTTATAGTTAAATCGATTTCTAGGATTTTGAAACTTGATCAATTTCTTAATCTTTTTAATTGGTTTTTGCTAGAATTCCCTTTTATCGTGTCGGACTAGGGTTTTCATTGTAGCAATTTCATAGTTCTTGTATGTGTCATCTTGAATTGTGATTGGGGTAAAATTAGTTTTATCTTCTATTTGAAAAATAATAGAAACCATCGTAAGTTGGATCGGTACCGTTCCAGGAAGATGTTACTGATCTGATCCCAGGTGTGGCGATCCGCAGGCTTGACCCTTAGAAACCATCGTAACGCTGAACCTTTGAGCGTATGCTGGAAGTGGTCGGCCATTTGCTGGAGGGTTGCTCCTTTCGCTCTCATGCCGAGAACGTGGGTGTCGACATGCGTTTGAGGACATTCGGTTCCGTCGAATCGGTCCATCTCCGGCATTCTGAACTTGGCAGGGAGAGGCGTGACCATTCCCAAATCTGTGGATTTGAGCGTTTCCTGCTTTGAGCTGCTCATGGTGGCTTTCAGGTCTTTCATCTGTTCGACCATCCAGGCTAAGGTTGGGTCCAGTGGTGGACTGTGAGGCTCGGCGCCAGGTGCTACCATGTGAGCGATAGTGATTGGAGGTGGAAGGCTTGATATATGTGGATATATGGGGGCCTTTTCTGAACTGTATCGGGGTTTGTCCCCGGTGTTTTGGGATTCGTGTATAGGCAATGGGATGAACCCAGGAGGGTATTGAAGGATATTGGCATCTGTTTGAGATGGTCCAGCGGTGCGCATGTGGTATTGAGTGACGGGAGTAGCGCTGGCCTGGCCAAATATGGCAGGGTTGCCCCAAGAGGTGGCAACGTGGAGCCTAGGCGGCTTGTTTCCTTGGTTCGAAGGCATCCCGTAAGTTTGCGGGGAGGAACCTGGTTGAAGGTTTGAGGAGAGCTGGTTTCGGGAATCGTCATCCTCGACCAGTGACAAAAGTACCGTCCCGATGGCGGGGATAGCTGCTATACCTCGCTCATTCGGAAGATGTACCACGAAATTCGCCGATCTTCTTTCCGCCTCTTGTGAACCTCACAAGCCCGGATGGCTTCTTCCAAAGTCATATACATTACCGATGGCGGGGTCCTTCCCCGTCACGATTTCTCGGTGAGCTAGACATGTCGGAAATTCTCAGTGAGGGCGAGGGAACCGAAGAACTGCTCGACGCCGCCGTAGCAGTGATTCCCGGCAAGGCACCGACCCGGAAATCAACCGGTTTGCTCGCGAGGAATGAAAGGCAGGGTTTAGGCTTCAGAAAAGGGGGATTTGGATCAAGGTTTCGGGCTTGTGCAATGTGAAGTTACTGACTAATGTTTACTTAAAGCGCGTTTTCTTAGAGTCCTAATTGGTTGGAAAAGAGCAAGTCTTCTTTTTCGCAACTAATCCTAGAGCTCTAATCAGTGGATCTCGTCACTACGCTTATAAGCCCCTCGTTTCCATTTGTAGATCATCTTTCTCGGGACGGACTATCCCGAGCGAGGTCCTATAAGGCAAGCGAGTTCCACCGACAAAGGAAAAAGTGAACTTAAGGCTAACTGATCATGCAAACTTCCAACAGATGTGACGCACGGGCCACAGTCGAAGTCAACGTCCTTAAGTTAAGGCGGGGATCGTGCCAAAATTTCGGCATGACCTCTCCTGACTCGCTTGTGCGAGGGACCTTAGCTTTTGGCGTTGGCCAAGTTGTGGCTGGCAGGGTGAATACGGTGAGGTTTGGTGGCACGGCGTCACATTGAACCTTCGGGCATATTTTTCGGCCGAGCTCCGCGTCAAAGTCAAGGCTGAAAAGCTCAAGACTTCGGGTCGGGAACGACCTTCGGTCTCAACCTCTCGAGCTTGACTCGTGGCGGAACCCGGCATAAAAAACATACACTTAGGCTTTATGACACGAGCTAAGCCAAAAACCAACCAGGGTCTTGGACAAAGTGTGACACAAAGAGTGCATGGCTTACACGGGCTAGGATGGGCTATTTGGGACGACCCCGTGCGCCCTCAAAAGGTGTCTGGCAGACCAACCGAGGTGCAACTGATAAGGCCATCCTGGGTTACGGGTCGTAGTGTGCAGTGTACCGAGGCAGCAAGTGCACGTGGAGTGCGGTGTACCGAGGCAGCAAGTGCGAGTAGTGTGCACTCACTAAAATTCTTTTTCTGAGTAAAAACAGAGTTTTTTTAGAATGTGTCTTAAAGAATTTTGAAGCGCAGTTCAAAAGATAGCAATGAAAATCAAACATGAATGGGGATGCACAAACATGGTATGATTTTGAGAAGATGACAATGTAATGCCTTTGAAAAAACCGTTCGAGGTTTAAAGTAACACACGCACACGAAAATGAGGAAGGGTAAACGAAAGTTTGAACCACGGAAGGGTCTTTAGAAAACATCGGCAGTTTTGAAAAAAGTATCCACGTCCCCAGCGGGGTCGCCAACTGAAATTACCCGGATTCGCGCGAGCGAAGCGGTTGTCTTTCGTGGAGGGTTGGTGTTTGAGACCTCGCTTCTTGGGAAGGAATGAGGAGTCGCCATGCGGTTTTTGTATTTTGAGCCCAAACGTTGAGAAACGGCTTCAGTGAAAATGGTGTCGTTTTTATTGGTAGCAAAAACTTAGGAAAAGGCTTTGAAAACAGGGGATCATTTTTATTGGTAGCAAAAACGAGTAAAAAGCTATTTGGTACCAGAGATTGTTAGGTTCGGAGGTCATGTTACGTTTCGGTAAGAGTATTACGAGATCACCCGAAACGCCTCGTATGACTGTGATGTACCCGATTTTTTGAAATCAAACGGAGTCGCCACGCCATTTTTGTTTTAAGGGCCAAAACTTTGAAAAATGCCCGGAATCAAGAGATTCGAGTTCGGAGGTCACGTTACACGCCGGGAAGGACGTTAGTGTGCACCCGGAATGCCTCGTAAAACGAGTCTTCCAAGCTTAAAAACCATTTGTTTGTGTGTGTGTGTGTGTGTTACTTTGGCCAAAATGAGTTGAAACTGAGGAAAGTAAAAATTGGGAATTCTTTATTAGACTTTGGACAGATCCCATGATTTTTGGTGTGATTTTTGGGTTGAGTTTTGATACTCAAAAGATTTTTGGAAGTTGGAAACCATTTCTGCCAGAATGAAAAAGGCAGTGGACACTTGATTTTGAAATGGACTTTAGGGCTTAAAAACTTCAGAATCTGGGAAAAGTCCGAGAATGAAAAATGTTTAAAACACCTTAAATAGTGTTTATTTAAAAGAACTTTTCATTTTGGAGATGATTTGAGGGACCAAAAGTTTCTGGAAACCTCAGATGTGAAATCTGGATTTCCAGAGACTGATGAACTGACCTTTAAAGGAAAATTTGAAAAAGGGAGTTTTACTCACGCAAAAAATAAAGTAAAAATATGTCTGGAAAGCTCTGGATGTCGGCTACAAAAAGTGTTTTGTAGTCAACACCAAATTCCAAGTTTATCTGTGTCCAAAAAATTATACCATGGACTGGGGTCTTAGAAAATTGCTACTGGACAGCAACTTCTCAAGAAGGAAAACATGATTTTAAAAGGGGGGTTTGGCATCCATGCTTGTCCCCATTTCCCTAGGTTTTGATTAGTGATCACTTGACATTTTAGTGGTGAATCAACTATATCAAACCATCCTTGGGGTACATTAGGACTAAGCACTTCATTTGCTTGGGAAGGGGAATTTTATCCTTTGAAAATGAGATTTGATGTATGAAAATGATTTTTAGGGTTTTGAAAATGTGTTTTCTTTGTAAGTAAGTAAGAACACTTTGAAGAGAATGTTGATCCTTGTAGAAGATCAACCATGGAGATGAACTTCCATGGTGATCTTCTTGGATCTAAGGCAAGAAGGTGAATGAACTACATTTTGTAGCTTGAAAATGCATGCATGGATGAGAGATTTTTAGGGTAAGGAGAGGGGGGTTATACCTATCTTCCTTGTGTTTTGTGTTTGAAAGGCTTGAATGTGTTTAGGGCTTGAAAGTTTTTAGGGCTTGAAAGTGTTTAGGGTTGATGATTTGAGTTGGTTAAAGAGAAAACAAGTAGATAACAATGAAGTCCTCTATGTTTTCTCTCTAATCCTCCTCCCAAGGGGTGATTTGAGCTTGGATTGGTGTATGTATGAGAGTATGTATGAGAGTGATTTGAAAGTATTTTGAGTGAGTGGGATTTGGGAAAGATTGGAGAGAAAATGGTGGCAATTCAAGTGAATTCCCACTGTTTTCTCTCTATTTTTCGCCAGAGTGCAGTTGCTGTGAGTGATTTGTGTTGTGTAAACTGAGAGAGGAGGGTTCAATTTATAGCCCTCTGAAATTGACAAACATGTCCGCGCGGATAGGATTGTAAACGTGCACTGTTCATTAAATGCAGCTCCAGGCTTTGGACAGGAAGAATAATCTTTTGAAAATTCAAACTGGTTATGTTTTTCAACTTACCAGATTGGGTTTTTTCAATTTCTTTTGCTTTTTTAGATTCTTTTGTAGGTTTAACCTTAAATAACAATGCCCACTTTGCCCTTGCTTGGTTAGAAAAGTTAGGAATGTTAGGAATTGTTAGAAATGTTATAACTTTCGTTAATTTTCTAACGAAAATACTAACAAGCTCAAATTGGAGCACTTACAGTAGCCCCTCGGCGACGGCACTTTCAAAGAAAGCGGGGTCGTCGATAAGAGTAAGGCTCCATATTTGGCAGGATGATCAAGTGATCGAGTGGCTGAACCTATTTAATAGGCTACCTACGTATCCTTAAGAGGAATCAAGCCGGCCGTAGTTCGGGTCTTTGACCCTAGAGTGACTGTTTTAGGGTGTCAACCTAAGATTTGACTATTTTTGGGAAGTCGCCCTAAGATTTGACTATTTTTGGGAAGTCACCCTAAGGTTTGACTATTTTTGGGAAGTCGCCCTAAGGTTTTGACTATTTTGGGAAGTCGCCCTAAGGTTTTGACTATTTTGGGGATGTCGCCCTATGGTTTTGACTATTTTGGGGAAGTCGGCCTAAGGTTTTGACTATTTTGGGGACGTCGCCCTATGGTTTTGACTATCTTGGGGAAGTCGCCCTATGATTTTAACTATTTTGGGGAAGTCGCCCTAAGGTTTTAACTATTTTGGGGACGTCGCCCTATGGTTTTGACTATTTTGGGGAAGTCGCCCTATGGTTTTGACTATTTTGGGGAAGTCTCCCTATGGTTTTGACTATTTTGGGGAAGTCGCCCTAAGGTTTTGACTATTTTGGGGACGTCGCCCTATGGCTTGACTATTTTGGGGAAGTCGCCCTATGACTTGACTATTTTGGGGAAGTCGCCCTATGATCTGACTATTTTTGGGAAGTCACCCTAAGATCTGACTATTTTTGGGAAGTCACCCTATGATTTGACTATTTTGGGGACGTCGCCCTATGGTTTTGACTATTTTGGGGAAGTCGCCCTAAGGTTTTGACTATTTTGGGGAAGTCGCCCTATGGTTTTGACTATTTTGGGGAAGTCGCCCTAAGGTTTTGACTATTTTGGGGACGTCGCCCTATGGTTTTGACTATTTTGGGGAAGTCGCCCTATGGTTTTGACTATTTTGGGGAAGTCGCCCTAAGGTTTTGACTATTTTGGGGACGTCGCCTATGGTTTGACTATTTTCGGGAAGTCACCCTATGATCTGACTATTTTTGGGAAGTCGCCCTATGGTCTGACTATTTTTGGGAAGTCGCCCTATGATCTGACTATTTTTGGGAAGTCGCCCTATGATCTGACTGTTTTTGGGAAGTCGCCCTATGATCTGACTATTTTTGGGAAGTCGCCCTATGATCTGACTATTTTTGGGAAGTCGCCCTATGGTTTGACTATTTTTGGGAAGTCGCCCTAAGATCTGACTATTTTTGGGAAGTCGACCTATGATCTGACTATTTTTGGGAAGTCGCCCTATGATCTGACTATTTTGGGGAAGTCACCCTGGTAATGGTTTCGGTTTTTAGGGGATGGTTGCTTTCCTCGTGTTGTGTGTGATAGCGTTTTAGGTGCCTCAAACCTTAATGATGGCATCTTAGGTGCCTTGAACCTTGACGATGGCGTCTTAGGTGCCTCAAACCTTAATGATGGCGTCTTAAGTGCCTCGAACCTTGATGATGATGGCGTCTTAGGTGCCTCGAACCTTAATGATGATGGCGTCTTAGGTGCCTCGAACCTTGATGATGGCGTCTTAGGTGCCTCGAACCTTGGTGATGGCGTCTTAGGTGCCTCAAACCTTGATGATGGCGTCTTAGGTGCCTTGAACCTTGATGATGGCGTTTTAGGTGCCTCAAACCTTGATGATGACGTCTTAGGTGCCTCGAACCTTGATGATGATGGCGTCTTAGGTGCCTCGAACCTTAATGATGATGGCGTCTTAGGTGCCTCGAACCTTGATGATGGCGTCTTAGGTGCCTCGAACCTTCGTGATGGCGTCTTAGGTGCCTCAAACCTTGGTGATGGCGTCTTAGGTGCCTCAACCTTGATAATGGCATTTTAGGTGCCTCGACCTCGATGATGGGTGATCCGGGAGGTGACAACTTGTTTTGAAATGATTTCCTTCGATGTTCATATCCTTTCGTTAGGGACAGACTTCGAGGGGATAGACAAATTTTTTGGTGGATTTCATTTGAAGGGATCGGTCTTACGTTTGCTACCGGAGGTGAAAGAGACGGAATTCCGTTGGCTTTTGTCAGGGATGAACCTAAGTTGAGGTTTAGTTCTATTGTATGAACCTAGATCGAGGTTGAGGGAGACTATTCGAGGGCATTCTCGCAGGGAAGATTAGAGCTTACGATGATTATCGGGGAAAAGGGTGACCGTGCCTGGCCAAGCGGCTGGACCTATGGTAGGCTACCTACGTATCTCGAGTGGGAATCAAGCCAATCGTAGTTCGAAATCGACTGGATAGTTAGGAACATGTTCAGGATCTTGGGTTTTTTGATAATTCGGAGGCAGTCACCTTAAGGAATTAAAGCTTACGTCGCTATTTGCGGAGATAGAGATAGCTAAAGTTATGGGTAATCATGCAACATTTGTGGATGTATGCATATTTTTGAGATATGTTGAGGGACTAACGTACCTTTGCTGTGCTTACCTGCAGGAGAGCAAGTTGCGGGGGCTATGTGGTAGCTGATAGTGTTGAGAGTCTTGATGTATCTGATCGGGATTTTGAGACATTTAGGGGCGTGAGGTACCTCTGACCGATTGGCATTTGAGAACTTGGCGTCCCTGGCCTACTTGCCTTTGAGAACTTGATGTCTCTGATCGATTTGCATTTGAGAACTTGGTATCCCTGACCCATTTGCATTTGAGAACTTGGCGTCTCTGACCGAATTGTATTTGAGAACTTGGCGTCCCTGAACGATTTGCATTTGAGAACTTGGCGTCCCTGACCAAATTGTATTTGAGAACTTGGCGTCCCTGACCGATTTGCGTTTGAGAACTTGGCGTCTCGGACCGAATTGTATCTTGAGAACTTGGCGTCCCTGACCCATTTGCATTTGAGAACTTGGCGTCCCTCATCAATTTGTATTTTGAGAACTTGGCGTCCCTGACCGAATTGTATTTGAGAACTTGGCGTCTCTGACCCATTTGCATTTGAGAACTTGGCGTCCCTGACCAATTTGTATTTTGAGAACTTGGCGTCCCTGACCGAATTGTATTTGAGAACTTGGCGTCTCTGACCCATTTGCATTTGAGAACTTGGCGTCCCTGACCAATTTGTATTTTGAGAACTTGGCGTCCCTGACCGATTTGCATTTGAGAGCTCGGCGTCTCTGACCGTATTGTATTTGAGAACTTGGCGTCCCTGACCGATTTGCATTTGAGAGCTCGGCATCTCTGACCGAACTGTATTTGAGAACTTGGCGTCTCTGACCGAACTGTATTTGAGAACTTGGCATCTCTGACCGTACTGTATTTGAGAACTTGGCGTCTCTGACCGAACTGTATTTGAGAACTTGGCGTCTCTGACCGATTTGTAGACACTGGAGGTGATCTGCACATGTTTTGCCCGGAATCATCTCTTGCCGAAAAGGGGGATTTGATTTCTTGCAATTTTGTTGAAACCATTGATTTTGAGCTTTGGTAAATATCTCCCTTGTTGAGGGTAAGTCTCAATGGCGAAGGAAGATGGTCTTTCACGTTTGAATTCCTGCATTGGTTAGTAGAGAGGAAGATGCATATATGACATTCATGATGACAGATGCATGCATAGAACCAAAAATGATTGTGAGAGTATCACTGCGTATGTTCGCGAGATGATGCATTTACTTGCTTTCGAAGATGCACCTAGCCTAAGCTTTTGGTAGGGAAATTATGATTTATGATTTTCAATCACTTAGGATTTTTCCTATTGATTCAAGTTTTGTGCATGCTACATGAGCCCTGGGGAGATTTTTGTGGGGATGCAGGTGGACTGTTTGGGACAAGCTTTGTGCAGGTGGGGTGATATCCTTTGGTCGCGGACTGAATTGCATGTCATTGATGAGGTCAATTTTGATCTTGGGGTGAAGTTGGATTTGAACCCCGGGTCTCGATTGAAATTTCTTTTCGCTCGAACATTTGAAGCCGATGCCGATGTGTTCTAGCATCAAAGTATGTTGATATGAATGAACCCTCTTTCGCTTGGGTTAGTTGTGACTTGACATGACTTGGCGAAATGCCGATATGAGGAGATTCCCGCTTTCAACCTTTCGATGATGCAGGAGTTGCCATATATCAAGTTCTAAAGCCGAAACTCCAAGATAGTTGTTGAGGTGACTAGGCCTTTCTTCGAAGATAGGTATGACTTGATAAAGCCCCATTCCGTGGAAAAGACATGGAGAAAGCCACGACGCTTTCGATTTGATGAAGCCCTGTGTTCGACAAAACGTTACTACAGGGGTCCAACCAAAGGTTTGACCGTAAAACCGACATACCGATGAAGTATCCACCGATCGATCAACGTGAGAGACCTCGAGGTGAAGTTGATGTGACCCTGCACTCGCACAAGATTACGTCATGGAGTGAGAAACCCATCTTTGATAACAACTATGCAACTAGAATCCTCCCTTCGAAGGGCGTCTTCCATATGGGAACCGTTAGCCATAGTGGCACTTGGCTTGTTCATGGCTTCGATCATATTCACCCTATGGTTTTTCTTAGGGAATGGATTGATGATCGTGTTGGGCCCTCGGGGTATCCTTTTCGATCGCTCTCACACCGCCCTTTTTCAGGAGCATACTAGTGGGGAGCACAGAGTTTAGTTGTGTCTAAAGGGACACCGGGATCCATGGGCTGATGGTTGTCTGGTCAAACCTTCCTTCACAAATCCCTGAAAGACGTCGCTCAAAGGCACTCCGAAATCTTCAAGCTTAAAGCTTCGCGACTTGGGCACATCACCTTTCCTTGGCACGAAAGGAGTGACATTTTTGCAATCCCGTCCCGAATAGGGTCAAGGTGAGTCGTGGCCTGAGGTGGAAAAAGCCCGATCTGTAAAGGTGTGCAACAACTTGCCGCCGATTGTAAGTCCTCTCAAACTTAGCCCCGGAATTGACCATTGCCCGCAGATCCGGATAGGGAAATTGCCGAGGGAGGCTCTCGATGTGGTTTCGTGCATGACCGAAAGATGCCCAGTTGTTCCTCTTCAGAAGGAGGGGTTGCCATTTCGCTAAGCTTCGGGTTCCAATGCTCATAAAAATCCCCGATGTTCTCGTCGGGATGCTGCACTGTTGTCTGCAAGTCAACTCTATTTGTTTCCCACTCCAAATTAGCTTTATGCTTCTCTGTAAAGGCACTGGTGATCTGGTCCCATGTAGCCCTGGCCTCGGGTTTTAAGCGGAAGAACCACTTCAAAGCACTAGATTTCAAAGAGAGGTCAAATAGTCCGCCAACCGCCGATTGGCGCACCCTTGGCCTTCATTGCCAAGGTATACGTGTCCGATGGGTTTCCAGCATGCAGTCCCATCAAAGATGTCCAGATTTAGGCATCACGAATTTGTGGGGCAGGGGAACAATGGAGTCCTGTCCGTGGGCCTAAGGCGTACTTCTTAGCGGTCAATTCAAAGAATCTACGCTTTCAATTCCTTATGCTGTTCCATGAACCAAAACCGATGAGGGTCCGTGGTGTAACCAGAGTGTTCAAGCCGACGACCGAGCTAGAGAGAGGAGCTACCACCGGCGGCATCGCGGAGGGAACGGTCGATCCGGGGATGTAGGTGAAAACCCGTCCTTGGCCCGAATTACCCCGGGAGTGTGTGTAGGAGCCTCGGTTAAAGGGATAGAACCCAAGGGCTTGCCGTTAACTTCCAATTGGCAAAGAGGGTGGTGGTAGACCCGATGTAGCCGGTAGCTTGGATTTCCTGACCGAGGCCCATAAGTAGGCTTAAGTGCGGGCTGCTGTCCCTGGTTGTTGAATTGCATGGCTGCCTGTGGCGAGGGTGTATAACCCGGGGGGTACTGCGGTCCTGGTGATTTTGATGAAACCGGGATGGAGGCTTGGTAACCCATCGAAGCCTGAGTGAGAAATGGATTTGTGAAAGCCGTGCGAGGAGCAAACAACTAGCATCATTTTGTTTTCCGGACCAAACCGTGGTGGCATCCCTAACCGTTGTCATGCGGCACTCTAAACTGTTGTTGTGAAGGTTCGGCTTGATCGTTTCTGAACTGAGACGGGATCCCAATTTGCTGTGGCATTCCAAGGTACCCCCAACCATGAGAATATATTCCGTACTGATTTTGTTCCTACTAAGGAACTGCGAACTGATTCGTCCCGTCAGCCGTACGGATCCAAAGTGGTCCGTAGCCGAGGAGCCGGGCTGACCCAAAGATTGAGGAGATGGTACCATAGGAGGCTGGTGGTGGCATCCTGGAGTAGCCTGGGCAACCGAGAGTGGGATTGGGGGTTTGCTGTCCCATTGAGGCGGTCATGAAGGGATCTTGTGAGACTTGTGCGGTGCCGGGGACTGGCTGTCTTGAACTGGGTTGCTGTCGAGGCATTCCAAACTGCTGGGGCTGAGAAGTTCAAACTGATCTATAGTTGACCGCCGTCCCAAGCCCAACTGAGAAGTCATACCAAGCTGATGTAACTGAGAAGCCCCTGCTGAGGCATACCAAACTGCTGCGACGTACCGAGCTGACCCCAACTGTATTGAGGCACACCATACTAGCCCAAATCGGGCTGAAATCAATTTGTTTCCCCAAACGACTATCCTGCATCGAACTTTGAATGTATACCGCATCGAGGCCGAAAGGATGACTCGATTCATGTGCCGAGAAGAGTGTGGCCCTGGAGGTTCCATGTAAGGAAGGTGGTGGCATTTGGCGATAGTCTGTCTGGCCGGGATAGGGATGGGGATCCTCTTCCTCTTCTATCGTGAAAGTCCCATCGGGGTTGAGGGCAATCGCCAAACCAAAATTCCTGACACCTTCCAAAATTGATCATCAACACCTCATCCTGATTGGCCCAAGGAGATTTTATGGACTCGGATTCCAATATTAGCCATAGAAATATGATGAATCCCTGGTTCTGATTAAAATTCCGTTCTCGACCTTGGACATTAAAGAACTGTACTTGACAAACCCATGACCAACATGGGGATCAAATCTCACTTTGCTTGGCGAGGCCTTGGTCTGAAGAGATGTGTTTGCGAAGTCTTGATTTTGAAGAAGCGACTTGGTAGAGCCTTTGTCTCATGATTGTGAATCTGACACAAACCTGGTAAGCATTGCAGACTGATACTGAGATGAGTCTAAACAAAGACCCAGCCCATCTTGTAGCAAAAGCGAAGAACCGGCGTGACCAGAGAAGCCCCACTCTAAACAAATGGCTTGACGAAAGTCCTCCCTCAAAGAGTACAAGGCAAATGCACTCTAATGCAAATTGAATTGTCATGTAGCAAAAGAGGCAACCCATCCTTCTATATTTACTTTATTATTTTCTTTAGTCAATTAGTCAACCGGAAGAAAATGTAAAAGAAAGACAATTTAGGAATGTATACCTGCAGGGGCATATTTTTTCGAAAAGTGGGGATGAATCCCCGATTTGTATTATTTGATGGCCTCATTTGATGAAGGCACAAAAGAACTTGCTTTGGGCTTGACTCTTTTGAGAGAGCATAAGTTTAGAAAGGTTTGTAAAAGTGTATGGAAGCCCCTGCTGACAGAAAATTAGTGTTTAGCTCTATTTTTCCTATAATGTAGAAAAAGAAGACTTGTCGAGACATCTGAAAACATGTTTTATTCAAAATGATCACAAGATTGCTTAAAACCCTTTATTAATGTTCGGGTTACTCAAACCCCTAATCTCGATATGAACAAACATTTTGACTAATCATGAGGAGAAAGTCGACCAATACCAGGGGTAAAGTTGGCGAATTGTGAAGAAAGATTGTGCATAGGAGAGGCCATTGATGAGACCAAATTTTCTTTGGATTTGGATGTGTTTATGACCGGACCCTTTCTGGTTGCCTACGTTCCCTCCATTATGAAGAGCTCAGATCGCCGTAGTTCGGGCTTGAACTGTGTTTGGCTTTGGAAAAGGGGTATGAATATTTGTGGTACTCTTGGTGAAAAGGTTCGGATAGGATGTTTGGATGATAAGGTACGGGCCTTGAGGTGATTCCTCGACAAGTCGGCTTGATGTATTTTGGCGATTCTGTTGCTTCTTAATCGTCGTCCTTCATCGGGGGAGAAAGATTTCGGATGCAGCTTAAGGGCTTATGATATGTTTTTGCCGTTGCTTTAACTGCTCCCTTGTTGTCGACAACTTTTGTTCTTCGGGCTTTAATTTTGCCCATATGTCAAGCCTTTGATCGGAGGTGCTGGGTCCTTGGCCTCATTTTTTTTTTTTTTTAAGCTTTTGTTTTTGCTCTTTTTTTTGAAGCTTTTGCTTGAGCTCTTTTTTTTTTTGCTTGAAGCTTTTGCTTTTTTTTTTCTTTTTTTTGAAGCTTTTGCTTGAGCTCTTTTTTTTTTTTTGATGATGAAGGCAAGCCTCTGCTTGAACTTTCTTGATGCACGGGAGGCGGAGGCAAGCCCCCGGTTTTTTGTCGACATGGGGTCAATCTTCCGATGGTGAGTGACCTTTTGTTGTTCTTTGATGCTGCCGCCGTCGTTGCCTTGGTCAAGGTGATGATGGGGACATGTTTTGGAAAGTGTATGGCTTGATGGAGGCCCTTGTGAGGTAAGGAAAGTGTATAGGGAGGGCATTAGTTGACTTTCTCGCACCAATTAATTAAAATCTTAATCATTTCCAGAGATTATTTGTTGAGCAATGCGAGTGATCATTTAAAATAAAACCATTTCATTAAATGTAATGTAGGTGTGCAAATAATGTCTCAAGTCTAGCAAGAAAAGAAGAAGTCTTTTTTTTATATAAAATTTAAGATTAACTACAATGTCCAAGGAGGACTTGATTGAACGAAGAAAGAGTACTAGAACCTACGAAGGTTGACTAAAAGATTGTTTTAACATTTTAATTTAGTATGAGGATAGGTAGCCCCTAGTCTAGCTACTCTTCATTGTTGGACTGCCAGAACGCTTGAGCTTTCCCTTTTCTGTTAACTTCTGAACTCCATATCGCAGACCGAGGTAGTGATCAGTTATGTGCCCACGATACTGGTGGAAATGGAGGGATTTGAGGCCATGGAGCAGCTGGAGCAAATACAAGTTGTTCGAAGAAATGGGTCGGAAAAGTCACGGGAACGAAACTTGATGACTGAGCATATTGAGAGAAGGAAGTGAATACTGGAGGATTTTGATGGTTATCTGGATTTGTTTGAGAGGGTTCAGCAATGCGCTGGTTGTTTTGAATGAGAGTGATAGAACCGACTTCAAACCTTTCTGTTCGAACCGCTTGTGAGACGACAGAGTTACTTGACTGTACCATTCTCGAGGAGGAATACCCGACCGCCGTTGAGGGGCGCCGAATCGACTCCATCCCTGACTGCTGCCCTAGATCAAACTGTGACTGCAGCATTCCAGACTCTTGCTGGGAAGACCCAAAATAACCTTTACCAAACTGCAGAGGCATCCTAACTTGCTGTGGCGTTCCAAAGTCACCGAAACGTTGACGTCGTTGTCTAGGGGGACCACTGTACACATAGCTCGTTTGCATTGGCCCACTAGGGCACTTGAGCTTGCCTTCTTTAATCAGCCCCTGAATTGCCTTTCTCAAAGCTGTACAGTTGTCGGTTATATGACCGTGATACTGGTGGAAGGCACAATGCTTAGTGGTGTCCAAAGGGATTTTAGGATCCTTGGGCTGATAGTTTCTCATGGGTTCGAGGAGACCCTGCTTTAGCAAGCTATTTAAAACTTTGCTTAAGGGAACACCCAAATCCTCGGGATGGGGTTTCTCCTTTGAGGGAGAATAAACTCTTAGTGCTCTTTGATTCGAGATTTGGTCATTGACTTGGTCACCATTCTGAACAGGGTTTTCCGGTTTTTGTCCATTGGGGCGCTCAATCTTGCCCGCTTCGATCAACCCTTGAACCGCTCTCTTCAAGACGGTGCAGTCGTCGGTCGTGTGGCCATAATGATCATGGAAGGCGCAGTGCTTACTCATGTCGAGGGGTGCATTTGAGCTCCTTGGATGGTAGTCCCTGAGAGGCTCCAAAAGGCCTTCCCTTACTAAGCCCTTGAAAATCAAGCCCATGGGCATCCCAAAATCATCAAAATGTTCTTGTTGTCTTAGAGGACCACCATTTCTTGGCTGCTTTTGGATGCCGTCGACTGTACACAATGCCTTCTTTCCTTTACTGGATGTTGGAGCCGTGTTGGAAGGGTAAGGTTTATAGCGATGGGACATGTTCCGACCCGTAGTGCTTCCCCGTGCACGAACCCTTTTGATGTAATCATCGATGTAATCGTCGAGATTTGACCTTTTGTAAAACTCATTCGTGTCGATACACAAGATTGGTATGGTGAGATGGCCCGAGTCGAGCGATCGTCGATACTCTCGTTGCTAGGCTTTTCTTGTACCTCCTTAATTGGTTCCACCAATAATCCATCGACGAGTCAATAGGAACACTAGATCGCACGACACCGCCACAAGATTGGCATCGCAAATGAAACCACAAAGTAGGAAGTACTCCTGGGTGGGAGGGATGACAGCCGAGCATTAAAAGCGCGACCGTAACCCTCCTCATAAGGCCCGGCAGCTTGCCGAGGATGAGGATATATGGCTTGTAATGGTTGGATACCAGGAGCAAATGAGTGCGGATCCAAAAGGCCGCCGAAGACATGAGGTTTGAGGCATCGTAATAAAGAGGACCGAACGTGTCTTGACCACACCGAGGAACGTGACTACAAGGGTAATGTGCATACCGTACTTGATGAGCAGGAGCAACTTGCGTAATGTACCGGGTGGAGAATTTGATGAGGAGCATTTGACCTTGTCGAACTTCCCAACCGGAGGGGCGAGGTAGAGCTTGGAGGATGTTGTGAATACGGTAAACCTGATGAAGTGGTGATAAGAGCCTGGTGGCCCATGTGATCTTGCAACATCATAGGGGCAAGTGTGCTTTGAGAATTGGAGGAAGCAAGCCGGGCCCCCTCTCGAACCATGGAGCCCGAGAAGAGAATCGTCCCAAAATGGCTTGCGAGCCATGTCAAATTGCTGGGCTTGAGAAGTCGTGAACCGACTCCATTCCGAGATGATGACCCGAACCCGACTGATGTTGTGAAGTAGTAAACTGACCCCTTCCAAGCTGTGGGGCGAAAGCCAACTGATTCAATCCTGGTGGTAAGATCTGAGAGGCACCGGGGGCAGGTTGACCTAGATCGGACTGTTGAGGAGTATCGATACAATGAGGCCGAGAGGCAGGCTGAGTGATAGGTTGGGGGATGCTTGGCCCATTAGTAGTTCCACACGAAAGGGAACAGGGCATTTGATGGTAGTTGGCATGCCCGGGAGGGTAATTAGTTCCAATCTTCGCATCAACCGTAAAGGTTCCATTAGGGTTGCGAACAATTGTTAGCCCCCGGGTTCTCGATACCTTCCAATAACTGACTGATCTGAGCCTCTTGATGTTGTCTTATCTGTTCCAACACCTGATTCCACTGCTCGGCATTTTGCGGATTTTCGGGGTGCGGAGTTGTACGTCCCCCACAGTTCTCCTCTGAGTTGGCCATTCTGAAACTTTGAGCTGGAGCGAAGGATGAAACCAATGAAGTGTCTGACTCCGGAATGACTGAGCTGAACAAACGATGACCCGGGGGCTTGATCCAAACTTTGCTTACTGTGAAAGGCGCAAAAGGGTGTGGTTCAGACTCGGGAAAGTGAAACAGGTTGGTGTTTGGGCTTAGGGCTCATGCAACATGCGATTATTCGTTTAAATTTACTTAAAACATCTTTTATTAAACCTAATCGGTTGGAAAAGATTGCTCTTGTTTTTTGCAAACTACTCTGGATTCTGGATCAGTGGGCCCCGTCACTACGTCTATAAGCCCCTCGTATTCCACCTGTACTTCGACCTCCCAGGGTGGACAGCCCCGGGCGAGGGTCCTATAGGGCAAGCGGGTCCCACCGACCGAAAATGAAAACGATCCTAAAAGTCTGGCGGGTAATCGAGTCTTAACGAGCATTCGATGTAAATTACGGACAAAGCTGACGTCAAAGTCAAGATCATGTCCGAGGGCTCGATAAAAAGTCGGCATGATTTGGACTGATAAATGTCCACAATTGATCTTGACTTGTCGTCAATTAGGCCGTAATTAGGCATGGAATAATCATTAATCCTTGATGACTCAGTGTCATCTTTGGGAGTCGGTGTATAATTTGTGCCGCCGAGTCAAAGTCAAGGCGCCAGTCAATATCTGGTCAAAGTCCGTGATGGAAAACCGGCAGAACTTCGACTGATTAGGGTCCCCGAAAGATATTGACTTGGTATGCCGACTAAGGCTTGAAAGGAAAGGTCTATACACAGGCAGGGCATGACACAGACCAGACTAAAAACCAACCGGGTCTCGGACAAAGTGTGTCACGAACAAGTGCATGGTCGACACGAGGCTCCATGGGATATTTGGGTAGTCCTGTGCTTGCACCGAGAGGCGTAATAAGACCAAACGGGCCGCGACAAGGATTTCCCCGGGTTAGGGACGTAGTGTGCAGTGTAAGGTCACGTGCGCGTAGTGTGCAAGCAGTCTATCTTCTTTTTCTGAGTAAAATAGAAATTTTTCATGTGTCTTGAAAAGTATGATGCATGATTTTTTTTTTTGAAAATTTTCTCTTTGAAAAATCTTTTTTTTTTGAAATAATTTTTTTTTGAAATTTTTTTTTTGAAATTTAATGAACACATAAGCACATAAGCACAAAAATTCCAACAGTTAGGGACATGATTCCGACAGTCAAAATTTTGAATTTTTCCGAGGCGGCCAAAACAACACGAGAATGTGCAAAAAATCAACACACACAACAAATGATTTTTAATGCCGGGACGGAAGCTTGACCCTCAAAAGCTTTTCCTTTTTTTTTTTTTTGAAAACAATGATACCGGTACGTGGGATTGTTAAACCACAATTTATCCCCGACTCGTGTTAGGAGGCGATAACGGGAAATTTAATGGTTTCCACCAATATACCAAATACCATTTTTTTTTTAGAAAAAGCTATTCCCCAGCAGAGTCGCCACTGTGATGTACCCGATTTTTTGAAATCAAACGGAGTCGCCACGCCATTTTTGTTTTAAGGGCCAAAACATTGAAAAATGCCCGGAATCAAGAGATTCGAGTTCGGAGGTCACGTTACACGCCGGGAAGGACGTTAGTGTGCACCCGGAATGCCTCGTAAAACGAGTCTTCCAAGCTTAAAAACCATTTGTTTGTGTGTGTGTGTGTGTGTGTGTTACTTTGGCCAAAATGAGTTGAAACTGAGGAAAGTAAAAACTGGGAATCTTTTATTAGACTTTGGACAGATCCCATGATTTTTGGTGTGATTTTTGGGTTGAGTTTTGATACTCAAAAGATTTTTGGAAGTTGGAAACCATTTCTGCCAGAATGAAAAAGGCAGTGGACACTTGATTTTGAAATGGACTTTAGGACTTAAAAACTCCAGAATCTGGGAAAAGTCCGAGAATGAAAAATGTTCAAAACACCTTAAATAGTGTTTATTTAAAAGAACTTTTCATTTTGGAGATGATTTGAGGGACCAAAAGTTTCTGGAAACCTCAGATGTGAAATCTGGATTTCCAGAGACTGATGAACTGACCTTTAAAGGAAAATTTGAAAAAGGGAGTTTTACTCACGCAAAAAATAAAGTAAAAATATGTCTGGAAAGATCTGGATGTCGGCTACAAAAAGTGTTTTGTAGTCAACACCAAATTCCAAGTTTATCTGTGTCCGAAAAATTATACCATGGACTGGGGTCTTAGAAAATTGCTACTGGACAGCAACTTCTCAAGAAGGAAAACATGATTTTAAAAGGGGGGTTTGGCATCCATGCTTGTCCCCATTTCCCTAGGTTTTGATTAGTGATCACTTGAAATTTTAGTGGTGAATCAACTATATCAAACCATCCTTGGGGTACATTAGGACTAAGCACTTCATTTGCTTGGGAAGGGAAATTTTATCCTTTGAAAATGAGATTTGATGTATGAAAATGATTTTTAGGGTTTTGAAAATGTGTTTTCTTTGCAAGTAAGTAAGAACACTTTGAAGAGAATGTTGATCCTTGTAGAAAATCAACCATGGAGATGAACTTCCATGGTGATCTTCTTGGATCTAAGGCAAGAAGGTGAATGAACTACATTTTGTAGCTTGAAAATGCATGCATGGATGAGAGATTTTTAGGGTAAGGAGAGGGGGGTTATACCTATCTTCCTTGTGTTTTGTGTTTGAAAGGCTTGAATGTGTTTAGGGCTTGAAAGTTTTTAGGGCTTGAAAGTGTTTAGGGTTGATGATTTGAGTTGGTTAAAGAGAAAACAAGTAGATAACAATGAAGTCCTCTATGTTTTCTCTCTAATCCTCCTCCCAAGGGGTGATTTGAGCTTGGATTGGTGTATGTATGAGAGTATGTATGAGAGTGATTTGAAAGTATTTTGAGTGAGTGAGATTTGGGAAAGATTGGAGAGAAAATGGTGGGAATTCAAGTGAATTCCCACCGTTTTCTCTATTTTTCGCCGCAGTGCGATTTGTGAGTGATTTGTGTTGTGTAAACTGAGAGAGGAGGGTTCAATTTATAGCCCTCTGAAATTGACAAACATGTCCGCGCGGATAGGATTGTAAACGTGCACTGTTCATTAAATGCAGCTCCAGGCTTTGGACAGGAAGAATAATCTTTTGAAAATTCAAACTGGTTATGTTTTTCAACTTACCAGATTGGGTTTTTTTCAATTTCTTTTGCTTTTTTAGATTCTTTTGTAGGTTTAACCTTAAATAACAATGCCCACTTTGCCCTTGCTTGGTTAGAAAAGTTAGGAATGTTAGGAATTGTTAGAAATGTTATAACTTTCGTTAATTTTCTAACGAAAATACTAACAAGCTCAAATTGGAGCACTTACAATGACGAGTCTTTCTACCTTTCTTGAAATCGTGTGTGTGTGTGTGTTTTGAAATGGGGGCTTGAATGACAAGCTTAATCTTGGTTTGAATGTCAAACGTTGATTAGGTGACCTGTTTGAAAAGGCGAGCGTTTGAATGACAAACGTCGGTTTTGAGACGGAAATGAGCGTTTGCGTGGCAAACGTCGATTTTGAGTTTGAAATGAGCGTTTGCATGGCAAACGTCGATTTTGAGTTTGAAATGAGCGTTTGCGTGGCAAACGTCGATTTTGAGCTTTTTGAAAGAGAGTTCGAAGGACGAACTCCGGTTTTGAACCGGACATTACATTGTTAACGATTTTTACGGGAAAAACATATTAAATGTTTTTGAATGTCAAAAGTTTGCTTTTAAGTTTGAAGATGAGCGTTCGGATGCCAAACGTCATTTTGCGCTTTTGAAAGAGAGTTCGAAGGACGAACTCCGGTTTTGAACCGGGCATTACATTGTTAACGGTTTTACGGAAAAAACGTATTAAATGATATGCAATCAACGAATCGGGTTGCGACTCGGACTTTGAAAAGTAAATACTATCACGATCCAAATGGGTCGGACTTGTAAATGACAGTATTTAAATGCGGTATCGACTGAATCGAACGATCCGGAGTTGTAAATGACGATCGACGAGCCAAAACGGCTCGGAATTGTAAATGACGATCGACGAGCCAAAACGGCTCGGAGTTGTAAATGACGATCGACGAGGCAAAACGGCTCGGAGTTGTAAATGACAGAAAAGTAAATGACGATCGACGGATCGATCGATCCGGAGTTGTAAATGACATAAAAAGTAAACGGAACGGGGTCGGAATGCCGTTTTAACCCGAGATTACTTCTCTTACGGGAAGAGAAGAGGATCTAGGGGCTAAAACGTATCGGACCCCGTTAGACGGAGGCTTCTACATTTCAAAGATGTTGTTCGAAACGGTTGTAGCGACTGGCGCGTAAACCGAGACGAAACGAGAGATTAGAGAGAGGGAGTTATACCTATGGCTAGGGTCGACTCCTTTGGCTCGGGGGGTGTATACGGGATTCGAAAAGTAGTTTGGAACGGTGTTTCGGAGTGGTGAGGGGCGTATTTGATCGATATACGGAAGTTTCACGCGAATCGAGACGAAACGGGAGCTCGGAAAGGGGTGAAACTCAGTTGGGCCGTGGCTATGGTGAAAATGGAGAGTAACTTTGTTCTCTCTAATGGCTTTGACAGCCCTTTTATTTATAGGTGAATTTTCAGCATGAGTCCGGTCGGACTTAGACGGAAATCCAGGGGGTTTTGTGGTATTTTGGAATTTTGAGGGACTTACTGGCAATTTCTCATAACCTGCAAATGAGTTCGTAGGACTTGGTACTCGCAATCCAGGGGTATTTTGGTCATTTGGCCTTGATTTCTGATTGAAAGGTGACTAGAGGGAGGTGGCATGCTTGCCACGCGTTCCATGACTCACCATTTGTGTGGGAGTTCGTTTCCGGGTCCCGGTTTTGTCCGTTTTTAAAATAACAGTCCGAAAAATGTCCGAAATGCCCCCGAAAAGTGCCGAAAAGTGCGTTTTTCAGGGAAAGCCGTACTTTTACGTGCGATGACATGTGTTAAGTACGCTTCGACGTTGGGATGCTCGGGGCAGTCCCGGGACGTCTCGTTGGCTTGGCAACGGGGAGCTTAACGGGTTCCGGTTAACCTGGAGCGGGCCAGTTAACGGATTTTGGTTAACTTTCTAACGGATTTTGACGATCCGGATTTGGGTACTTACACCTAGATCCAAGAGGATCTCCATAGAGTTCATCTCCATGGATGATTCTCTACAAGGATCTACATTCTTTTAACTTTTTGTTCCTCTTCTTACATTAACTAGTTGTTATTTGATCTCTTGGTCTAAAGTGTGGTCACCTTGGAGTTTATCTCCATGGATGATCACACTAAAGGGTCCATATCCTTATTTTCATCTTCTTTTGTGATTTAGCTCTTACTTGCATACTTGACCTAAAATGTGGTCATCTTGGAATAAATTTCTATGGATGACCATTTCAAGTGGTCTAAATTGTTTATTTCCTTGTAAATGTTTTTCCTTATCCTAAGATCTCCACCTTGGAACAATTTCTATGGATGAAGGTCACTAAGGCTCCTAGGTTACAAAAGGATGAAGTTGATACATTGAGTTCAAAGATCTCAAGGATGGTCATCTTAATGACCACCTTAGAAATCCACTCTAAAGTTGATACACCCTTAACCTAAATTCAAATTTCACGTATTAATCTTTGTTTTATGTCAAATCTCCCCATCCCAAGCAAATGAAGTGCTTCTAAGTCCTAATGTACCCTAAGGATGGCTTGATATAGTAGATCACCACTAATCATGTTTAGTGATCACTAATCAAAGCCTAAGGAAAGTGGGGACAAGCATGGATGCAAAACCCAAAAATGTTTTTACTTATCATTTTCTGTTGCAAACTCCAGTTCTGATTCTGTAACTCCAGTTGACATTCTGGAATTTACAGAATCAGACTGGAAAGCTGCCAAAAAAGAATATTACTGTCCCATCCGCGCGGACAGGATTGAGCCTTGGCCTGATCCGCGCGGACAGGAATGTAAGGGACAAATATTTTTGTTTTCAGTCTTTTCTCATTCACAGAAAAACACTGTTTTGGTAAATTTCAGTCCAGTCCAGTCAAAACTCTTATTTCCAGAAAATTCCTTTTGCAAAACACACAACACACACACACAAATGGTTTTAAGTTAGGAAGACTCGTTTTACGAGGCATTCCGGGTGAACACTAACGTTCTTCCCGGAGTGTAACGTGATCTCCGAACTCACTTCTCTCATTTTGGGCATTTTTCAAAGTTTTGGCCCTTAAACTAAAAATGGTGTGGCGACTCCGTTTGATTTTTCAAAAAAAAAATCGAGCATCATCACAGAACTACATCACCGTCCGCGATGCCGTCAATCGCACCCGAGGATTCTAGATCTATGTGACATAGTGTGAGGATGACTAGGTTCCTTTATTTATGAAAAAGATTTTTTTTATTTTTTTTTTTTATTTTTTTATTTGAAAAGGGGTGATAAAAGGAAAATCAACACACACACCCCACAGAGATACAATAGTCAAATGATCATGAACTTTGATCAGGGGGATTGCCCACAATCACAACCTGTACAAAGGAGATCAACATCATGCATAGTTGTGAATGTGTGCCCAAATTTGGATTCACGCGAGTTTGAAGACATCCGGTTTAATTTGAAAAACGGAGTCGCCACGCCATTTTGATTTCCTCAAAACTTTGAAAAAAAGGTTTTTATGGGTTCGGAGGTTAAGTTACCCCTTGGGAAGAACGGATCGTCGTTCACCCAAGGTGCCTTGCCGTAGCAAGTCTCCCTAGATTTCGTTTATTTTGCTTGCTTGCGTGCTTTCTTGTGTGCATGTGTTTGAATAAAAGGGGAGGGAATGTCCCAAGTCGTCTTCCGGACATACAAACCATTTATTGGTTGTCGCTCGGGATTTCTTGGATTTTATGTATTCGGGATTTTGATCCGGTCCTCATCTTGGACTTGTGATCATCGCTTTTTAACCTCGGGACTTGCGTGATCGAGAGAATGACTCCCTTTATAGTCAAAGATGAGGTTCTTTAGAAAAGGAGGGTCCTTAGCCCATCAATCCTACGCTTTAAGATGGTCGAGCTCATATAGATGCTTCATACTCGTCTTAAGCGATAATTGGAGATATAGGGTTCAAGGTTGTCCCTTTCTAAAGAGATCATGAAACCTTTAATGAAAGAAACGATGTAAAGATAGGATCTTTACACCGGTCCGTTCCAAGGTTGCTAATGGGGACACGGGGGAAATGCATGATTTAATGACATTTTTAGTGAAAAGATGACATTTTTGGGTTGCAAAGGATGCATTTGATTTAAAGAAGTGATCTTTATTGCAAAGGATGCTTTTTTAATGTAAAGACATAATTTTTATGCAAAGGATGCATTTTTATGATAAAGACTTGATCTTTATATGCAAATGATGCATAAAGATGATATTTTTATGTAAAAATGGGGTTTTTAGGGGCAAAGGATGCACCTTTATATATAAAGATTACATTTTTAATGGAAAGGGATGCCTAATGCATGCAAAGGGGAAGGGGGGATGATAAAGATATGATCTTTAAACTACCAAGTCCCAAGCAAGGATAATAACAATATATGCAATGAGCAATTAAATCATGTAGAGCAATTACGATGCAAGGTTAGGGAGTGAGAGGTTACCAATGGTGGCCTCTTCTTCTTTGGGGTGGAGCTAGGAGGAAGGATTGATCTTGGGATCGTCAAGGAGGAGGGAGGTGGTTTCTTGGCCTTCTTCTTCAACCTTCTTGGACTTCCAGCAGCCTTTTGGAGTGTATTCTTCGTATTGTGGTGATATTGTGTTTTTTGTTGATGATTAAAATGGGTAGAGGAGGGCTCTATTTATAGGCAGTCTGGGAAGAGCGAATGAAGCTGTGCGGCTAGGGGTCCTTGGCTAATGCATCCGTGCGACATTATCCACAATGACTCAGCACTTCTAGAATCATGCAAGGTGGCAAATTCTAGATCTTTTCTCCCAATTAAGAAAAACGTGTTTCTTAATGGATAAGCCTTCCTTTCAGCCCTTAATTAATTTGGAATAGTTTCGGAATATTTCCGGAACACTAGGAAGGTCCGGGGAATTATCGGAAAACTTACCGAAATTGCCAGAAAGTTTAACCGGAAGGCATGAGCCAGATTTGGGTACTTACAGAAGCCCCTCGGCAACGTCACTTGCAAGGCGAGTGGGGTTGTCGATAGAAAAGGATCCAATCTGGTGAATGCCGAGACGGATCGAGAGACCGAGGTGGTCGAGTGGCTGAACCTTCGGAAGGCTACCTACGTATCCCGAGTGGGAATCAAGCCAGGCCGTAGTTCGGAAAAGATCCGCGGCGGGAATGGGGAAGAGAAAAGCGGTCTCTTCTTTGGGAAAATAGAAGAGGAAATGACCTAGGAGGTCAGGCAATTGATCCTACTGGGGATATGCTAGAAATGACCTAGGTGGTCAGATAACAAAGTCTCTATGAGGGACTACTTCATCACTGAGGAGTAACGAAGAAACAGGGTGACCAAAGTGGTCGAATGCCTGGACCTTTCATAAAAGGCTACCTACGTATCCCGAAGGAATCAAGCCTTGATCGTAGTTCAATCATCACTAGATAGTTAGGAACGATGTCTAGGATCCTTGAAGGTTTTGACAATTAATGGAGGTTGTCACCTGATTGACAATTAATGGAGGTTGTCACCTGATTGACAATTAATGGAGGTTGTCACCTGAGGAAACTAGAGCTTACGTCACCATCGAGTGGATAGAGGTAGCTAGAGTTTGGGATAACTTGAGCATACTTCACTATTCGTGATAGAGGTAGCTAAAGTTAGAAGAACTTGAGCGTACGTCACTATCTGTGATAGAGGTAGCTAAAGTTAGAAGAACTTGAGCATACTTCACTATTTGTGATAGAGGTAGCTGAAGTTTAGAAGAACTTGAGCATACTTCACAATTCGGGATAGAGGTAGCTTAAGTTTAGAAGAACTTGAGCATACTTCACTATTCGGGATAGAGGTAGCTTAAGTTTAGAAGAACTTGAGCATACTTCACTATTCGTGATAGAGGTAGCTGAAGTTCGGATTTCGACAATTCGGAGATTGTCACCTAGCGTTATCCCGTTATAACGGAATTAACGGAGGCGACTGGGAAGAAAGCTTAATTGCTTAGGAGATAAGGGATATCTTCTTAAAAAGATGTTATCTTAGTTAAAGGATAACGGGAATTGGATGCCCAAGTGGAAAGTCCAGGGGCAAAATTGTAATTTCTGCTCAGAGCGAAAGAAGCCGCCCGGCATGAGAGGGAGGCAAAAGAAGCCGTACGGCTGGAAGATTAATTTTTCCAGATTATTTAAAATCAGATTTGAACCGGCTATTGGGCATTACTGCCGCCCATTCAGTAGAGAGAGAGAGAAGAGAGGAAGAAAATTCGAAATTCTTTCAATCCCCTTGCTTCCTTTGATCAAGAATGGATCCGGTGCCAAGGCAAGCGAGGAGGAATATCTTCGCGGCCGCTCAGAGGAGAAGAAAGGAGCTCGTTCGTACGGATAGGAGGTACGACTTTCTTACACCTCCATCGGAGCTCTATCCGGGGAGAAGGGAGCACAAATCGACGAACCCGCGATCGGTTGGGGTAAGCATTCTTATTTGGCTCAATTCCGTCGATTTTGATTGAGTATTGATTGACTTAGGGCTTGACCCGAATTTTAAGAATTTTCTAGGATTTTCCTAGGATTTTTTGAATGATTTTGAGACATTGATGAATAATCTACGAGGCTAAGAACATGCATGTGCAATTTATTTGACAAAAATAATGAGAATGACCCACTTTTTTTTTTCGAAAGTAAAGTAAGAATGATAATTATCTAAAGTGAGACGAAGTCCTTGCATGTGCTAGAACTAGGTCAAAATTTTGATTATCAATGAGAAAACAGGATTTTGGAAGATGAAAAGGATTCATGCATGCCACTTTGTTGAAAAATAATGCTTATGTGCAAAGAATTTTGAAAATTGTGATTTTGTGCTTTAGGAAAGCAATGTGATTTGACATGACGTGTTTCAAGTGATGAAAGACGTGTTTTCTATGCAAAGGATGCTAGAAAGATTTTTATACGTGCACTTTTTGAACATATGCATGCTTTTGAAATGAGATGAAGGACTGACACATTTCTTTGGTGTGCTTGTCTACAGGAGAACAAATCTAGAGGGCCATCTGAGATTGCCGTGAGGCTATGGGAGAGGATGCCAGATTTCGAGAAGAATAGGGCGAACCCCAAGCAGCTGGTGCTAGCTATCGGCCTAGATTTATTCATTAAGGCGATCGGCAGGGGGATCCACATTACCTCAAAGAGCAAGGGCTTGGTCCAGTCCCTTTCACAGTTCTGGTGGGACACCACCCACAGCTTTCATCTTAGATGGGGGGGAGCTGACGGTGACTCCGGCCGATTTTACAGCTATCACTGGCCTACAGTTCACTGGGAGGCCTGTGACTTGGAGGGACCACATCACAGCGGAGGAAATCAGAGCTTTGGTTGGGTTTGAGCTGATTCCTAAAGGACTGGGGATGGAGACCAGGAACGTTGAGGTGGCGATCGTAAGCGCATGCGAGAGTTTGCTGCTAATGATGTGACCGCCCACCAGCTTGCTAGAGCTTTCGTGTGGTTGATGCTGTCGGTCACCATCTTTGCAAATTCTGGGACTCTGGCCATGACTTGCCTCCTCGACTCTCTGGAGGATGTTGGCGGGATTGGGACGGTCTCGTGGGGCGAGGCCGGATTGGCAGAGCTATACTTCTCTCTGGATATGTACAGCCGGAACAAGGCTGCCTCCATGGACTGCTTCTCATTTGCCCTTGAGGTAGTCTCGCTTTCTTTTCTCTTTATTTTCTTGTCTTGAGACTTTTATGAAAGAAAAATGACCCTTTTGATGTTTTGAACATGCAGGTCTGGTTCTGTGAGGTGATTGGGTTCTTCCCGTGGAACCAACAGAGCGATGCTACCATCTTTCCCGCTATGGTCCGCTGGAGGGGAGATGCGAGAGATAAGTTCACCGGGAAGACCCGGATCACCTTTGATTATAAGATGGTGAAGCCAGTCATCAACAGGGATGGGCATGACGGAGTGGACTTCTACCCTTGGGGCAGGTATCTAGAGATTTTGCTAGGAGAGGCCATTGAGGCGACGAGGCAGAGGAGATGGGCGGCGGGGCGACATGTGATGTCATCTATTTGGGGACCGTTTCTCGAGGTAGCATGGCTATGTCCCTCCATTGGACGCCATTACTCCCCATGATCCTCCCGGCCACGGATGCTACGGCCCGAGGATTGGCGGGCGAGATGAGATAGCTAGGTACCGAGGAGGTATAGCCGCGAGAGGAGTATTTTGACATGGATACCCCCTACGCTGTGTTTGTGGAGCGGCGCCGAGGACGCCACGTAAGGCGATGAAGGCTGGCGGTCACTCAGGGATATGGGGAGGACGAGCCTTCTGACCCGCCGATCCCTCCTGCGCACATTTCATACGTAGTCCACGGAGTTCCAAGGAGGATGAGGATTCCTGTCCCCGACACTAGGGAGCCCCAGTATACTTTGCCGCCTGACAGCACTGTAAGTACACTTTAGGGTCTTTTCCCTCTTTCAGATTTCATTGCTTTTTTGCAATTCTGAGATTTTCTGAGATTTTTCTCTTCTTTTTCTCAGGTTCCAGCTCGCACTTTTGATAGGCTGGTTAGGCAGAACAGGGGCTGGAAGGACATGTGCCGGTCTCTTCTGAGGAAACTGGCCTGCACTTCAAAGGCAGCGGCAGACGCACAGGAGCCCGGGCGCAAGAGAAGGCATGTCGGGGGCACATCATCCTCCTCATCGGCTTCGGAGTACTCTTCTAGCGTCAGGCCTCGGGGACGAGGACCTAATGCTGACATCTTGGAGCAGCTGGCTGAGTACGAGCACGACAATGTCCATCTTTCTGATGTGAGTGACCCGGAGGACTTGATGAGAGAGGCTAGCGTTTATGAGCTGAGCAGTGATGAAGAAGAAGAAGAATCGGAGGCCTAGGAGGTCTCTAGAGTGGATTAAGAACAAAAACAATCAATGGACAAATTTGCACATTTTGTTTATTTTTTGCTTTATTTGGGCGCCGATGGGGCGAAAACAATGTATTACTGTTTTATTTGCTTTTCTATTTATGCCTTTATTAATTTGCATATTACTTGAGCCTCGGGGCGGTTTTTTGCTCGGAATCGGGGCTGAAACTGGGCCAAAATGATATATAATGATGCATAAATGCTTGGATGGTCTTTGAAAATGTTTTTGTACAAGTCTTGGTTGAGAAAGTGGGGTGAAAACTCCCTTGGGCAGCAACTTTGGTTGCTGCAGATTTTTTTTCCGCAGATGGCAAATGTAGCCGTGCGGTCCAGTCTCTGGAGCAAATGAAGCCGTGCGGCTCACAGTTCTGTCTGGACTGGTCATTTTCTGAATAAAAGCAAGGCTTGGCCATTTCACTTCATTTTCAACTTAGACTTGTCCCAGCTGTTCCCAGAGCACATTTTGGACTTAAAGACATCATCTTTGGTCATTTTGCAATGGAGAAGCCCGTCAGATTGCAAAAGGGGAAGCGAGACCGTTTTCTGTCCGATCTTCAATCTTGGGTGAAACACAACTTCCAATTTCACAAGGGGCTGCTTGATTCTTCCTTCAAGATCAAGTCTTTATGGCATTTGAGGGATCTCCCGCCCGATTGGGACCTTTTGAGAGCAGCAGCAAGGTTTTGGGACGTCCGGAGACACGTTTACTGCTTTTCTTACAACGAGATTGTCCCAACGCATTAAGACTTCCAAGCCTTGATTGGGGGTCCCGAAATTGAGGCTATATCGATTCTTCTGATCGAAGACGTGCCGGTGGCGGCAAAGCTTGCATCTTTTCTGCAGATTTCTTTGGAAGAGGTTGAGGGGATGATGATAGCCCCGAACAGGATTGACCTTTCTGATATCCCGGGCAGGTTTGGGTCTCCGGCTATGGCTGCGACCACGGTAGCTATGGATGCCTTTATTCTCTGCATATTTTCTGCTCTGTTCACCGCTGAGTCCGTGGGGATCTGTCATGGTGGTCTCTTGGACATGGTCGAGATTGTAGAGTGGGAAGGACATTGTCCCCTTTGGTTTTGGGAGAGACATTGCATGGCATTGACGGGATGGCTAGAGGAGACCGTTTCATGAGGTGCAGGAGTCCAGTATGCGACTTTATGGCTGCGGGGAGAGGCTCGGGGCTTTGCCGGAGGCTTTGCCGACTCGGTGCCCTTGGGTGATTTCTCGGAGAGGTGCACCAAGGCAACGGGACCGGGGTAGGCTGGGAGGCGATGATGGCTAGGCTATCCACTTCGGACATCCGTTGGTGGATACCTCATTGGAGGTTACGAACCAGAGGATATTTCAGGAGTCCTATGCTGTGAGGGTTCCAGGATTCTGCTGGTCATCCTTCTACATACCCTGCTTGGTATCCAGGCAGTTCGGGGCTTTACAGGAGCCATTGAGTGATTGGGAGGACATCCGGACCATGGAGGTGATGCCATTGGATATGAGGGATCCAGCCAGCTTCTCATTCTTCTCGAGGGCTTGGACATACACTGCTTTCCCACCCAGGACTATCTTCAGGAGCAGGAAGAGTACCATCTTGACCACTGTCTACTTGGATTGGTACGAGAGGGAGATGGGAGCGACCCAGGTCATATTGGGGGAGAGACGTCAAGCTTTATTGGGGGCTGACTGCGACTCGAGTAGGACTACGGGGAGGCGAGGCTAAGGCGAGTCGCCATAACCAGTCGGGTGACCTGATCAGAGATATGGAAGCTCGATACAAGAGATTGTCCGAGGTTTCTCCTTTGACTGAGGCTCAGAGAGAGGAAGTGCGGACTCGTGCTCAGATTGAGAGGGCACTTATTGACACGGGTTTGGTGGAGGCTCCAGTGAGGATACCGGAGATCGGAATGAGGGATACCGACATTATAGAGAAGAAGAGAAAGAAAACTCGACGGGGTCGAGGTAAAGGGAAGAAGACCAAAGAAGACTCAGTGAATGACGACTGACAGATCTTTTCATAGGATTCCCTTATTGCCATTTTGCAAACACATTAGTTTATTTAGGAATTTTTTGTATTTTAGATTTTTGTAGCAGGTTAACAGAGTCAAGAGTAGACCGTGCTTGAACTCATCAAATGTCTTATTGCTTGGGACCCGTTTTATGAAAACTGGAATGCCCTTTATTTTTATTTATTGTTTAGACCGAACTATATATGGCTGCCTACGTTCCCCTTTTACAAGAAAGACTAAGGGGCTCAGGTCTTCGTAGTTCATTACGGTGAACTCTTTTTATGTGCGGCCACTGTTTTTGCCTAGACCACCCTTTTTGGTTTTCGGCCTAGCCGGGCATTACTCTTTTTGCACTAATATTTTTTTCTTTTTTTTTTTTATTTTTTTTTTATTTCTTAGACATAGTACCTTTGGAGCTTATCACCGTTGGTTTGGGTGGACAAAGGGATTGCCGTCCAGGTCTGCAAGCTTCATGGCTCCTCCCGATAGTATCTTTAGCACCACATAAGGGCCGATCCAAACGGGTTCCCATTTTCCCAGGGGGTTGTCTCTGGTAGGGGGCTTTACTTTCAGCACTAAGTCACCCTCTTTGATGTCCCTGGCCTTGACCTTTTTGTCGAATGCTCGGGCCAATCGCCTCTGGTAGGCTCGGGTGTGCTCCATGGCTTTAAGCCTTCTTTCGTCGAGCAGGGCCAACTCATCATGCCGGCTACGCAACCATTCTACTTCGTTGATACTGTTTTCTAGGAGGACCTTTAATGACGGGATTTCCAACTCCACTGGTAACACTGCTTCCATCCCGTAAGTTAGGGCAAAGGGAGTTTCTCCTATGGCATTCGACGGACGTTACGTAGCCCCGAGTGCCAAGTGCGGCTTTTCGGGCCAATCACGACCACGGGTGGCCATTTTCCGGATGATCCGTTCGAGCGTCTTATTAGCGGCTTCTACGGCTCCATTAGTCGAGGTGCATACGGGGACGACTTGTGGCGAGTGATCCACGAATTCGACGGCAATCTACCGCAGTCCCCTTCAAAGTGTGACCCATTATCAGAAATGATCTCATTGGGCACCCCATATCTACACATTATGTTTTCTTTGATAAACTGGGCAACCTTCTTGGAAGTGAGGACCTTGTAGGACTTGGCCTCTACCCACTTGGTAAAGTAGTCGATGGCTACTAGCACAAATTCATGCCCATTGCTTCCTGTCGGGGCTATTTTCCCTATCACATCAATACCCCAGGTTGCGAACGGCCAAGGAGTCGTCATGCAGTACAGGTCATGAGGCAGGATATGATTGAGGTTGGCAAACCGTTGGCATTTGTCGCATGCTCGGACGTGCTGGACACAGTCTGTCTCCATGGAAATCCAGTAGTAACCCATTCTGAGGATCACTTGCATTAGGGCTCTGGCATTCATATGAGGACCGCAGGGACCATTGTGGACTTCGGTCATCAACTCTTTGGCCCTTTCTTGAGTGACGCATAAGAGGAGTGGTCCTTGATACCGCTTCTTGTACAGGTTGCCTCCTAGAATGACATAATGGGAGGCCAACCTTTTCAAGGCTTGCAAGCTCTTGGCTCTGATACCTTCTTTCGGTCTACCTTCTTCGTCTCTGAAAGCTGACTCTCCATCCTTGAGGAACTGGTAAATTTGATTGTACCAAGGTTCCTTTATAGGCTCGGGTCTTAGGTCTACTTCACAACAGAAAGCTGGGGCTTCTCTTCTACCCACTTTGAAGGGTTTTATGGCTTTTCCCTCGGGGATCTCTACCAGTGAGGCTAGAGTAGCTAGGGCATCTGCGAATCTGTTCTTTTCCCTTGGCAAGTAGTGGAAGGTCACTTCTCTGAACTGTCCAGTCAACTCCTCCATATGGGCATGATACCGCTGAAGATTAGGGTCCACAGTCTTCCATTTGTTGGAGACCTGGTTGATGATCAGGGCTGAGTCTCCATATACTTCAAGCTCCTTGACATTCCTTTCTAAGGCAGCTTCCAAACCAGCAATGCAGGCTTCGTACTCGGCGACATTGTTCGTGGCAGGGAAGTTCAGCTTGAGGGATATGGGTGTATGCTCATCTTTCGGGTTGACCAGTAGCATCCCTACGCCATTTCCTCTTTTGTTAGCGGCTCCGTCAAAGAATAATTGCCATCGATTCTCGGGCTCAACTGCAAAGATCCCTTCATGCAGGAATTGGGGTTCGGGCCCTCTGTCTTCATTCTTGGGGAAGTTCGCCGGGTGGTCGACAATGCTTGACCTTTGATGGCCTTTACGGTCACATAGTTGATGTCGTATTACGCCAGAAGAAGGACCACTTTGCCGGACGCATCGAGAGGGAAGGCTTTTCAAAGATGTACTTGATGGGGTCCATTTTTGAGACCAAATTCACGGGGTGGGCTTGCATATAATGCTTCAACTTGCCGACTACCCGGACCGATCCTGCACAAGTCTTTTCACATGCTTTGAGTAATTGAGCTCACTTCCTGCTGACTTCCGGTGACAAAGTAAATGGCATTCTCTACCCGAGAGTCTTTCTTTTCTGAGCAAGCATAGCCCCAGCCGTATCGGTGACGGTGAGATAGAGCGAAGAGGTTTACGTCTATGTGGGTGGCATAGCACCGGAGGATGTACTAAGTCCGCCTTAATGCGGTCAAAGGCATCCTGGCATTCTTCGGTCCATTACGTGTCTACATTCTTCTTCATGAGCTTGAAGATGGGCTCGCACATAGTGGTCAACCGATTGTGAAACGGTGATGTCTTGCAACTTTCCCATAAAGCTCTTGACTTATGTCTGGGTTCGAGGTGGCCTCATGTCCATAATGGCTTTGATCTTTCGGGGGTCGACTTCGATACCTCGCTCCGTGACCATATACCCAAGCACTTTTCCCCTTGTCACTCCGAAGGTGCATTTGGCAGGGATTAGTCTCATGGAATGCTGTCTCAGCCTCTCAAAGAACTTCCGCAGGTCAACAAAGTGCTGCCCATCCTCGCCTTTGGAGTGAATTATCATGTCGTCTACGTAGACCTCAATCTCCTTGTGGATCATGTCATGGAAAAGCGCGGTCGCTGCCCTTTGATAAGTAGCCCCGGCGTTCTTGAGCCCAAATGGCACTACTGTATAGCAGTAAGTTCCCCACGGCGTGGTGAAGGCTGTCTTTTCTTGGTCTTCTTCGGCCATCTTGATCTGATTGTAGCCTGTAAAGCCATCAACGAAGGATTTGACTTCGTAGTTGGCGGTGGAGTCCACCAGGATGTCTATGTTTGGCAAAGGGTAATCATCTTTGGGGCTGGCCTTGTTCAGATCCCGGAAATCTACACAGCAGCGCACCTTCCCATTAGCCTTGGTTACGGTCACAATGTTGGACAACCATGTCGGATATTCGATGACTCTGATGAATCCTACCCGTAGTAGCTTCTCAATCTCTTCTTTGACCTGTAGAGACCATTATGGCTTGATCTTCCTTAGTTTACGCTGCGGCTTAGCATCCGGTGCTAGAGGGATTACGTGCTCTACTATTGAAGCCCATGCTAGCCCCGGCATATCCTTGTACGACCACGCAAAGACGTCCATGTATTCTCTGAGCAGATTTACCAGTCTGTCCTGTTCAACCCCCTGGAAGAAGTTTCCAATCTGTGTCTCTTTAGGTTCCTCGACAGTACCCAAGTTCACACTTGTCAAAACCTCCTCGGCAGCTTGGGCCCGGTTTTCCTCTTTTTCTATAACATGCTTAAAGATTTCTTTAATGTATTGTTCATTTAGTGTGTTTGCATCTTGTTTAAATGATTCATTATTAACTGTTTGTAAGTACCCAAATCTGGCTCATGCCTTCCGGTTAATTTTCCCGACATTTCGGTAAATTTCCCGGTAATTCCCCGGACCTTCCTAGTGTTCCGGAAATGTCCTGGAACAGTCCAAATTTAAATTAGGGCTGTAAGGAGCCTTCCTAATTAAGAAAACACGTTTTTTTTAATTAGGGAGAAGCTTCTAGAATAATGCCACCTTGCATGGTTCTAGAATGCTGAGTCACAATGGATAAGACCGCACGGCCTCATTTGCAAAGGGCCTGCAGCCGCACGGCTTCATTAGCCTTATCCAGACTGCCTATAAATAGAGCCCTCCTCTACCCATTACAACAACACAACAACAACACAAACAATCACACACACACACTCCATAGCAGTCCAGACGTGAAGAAAACCCTTGAAGGCTCAAGAAGGCGAAGAAGAAGCTCAAGAAGCCATCTCCCTCCTCCTTGAAGACCCAAGAAGAACCTCTCCTCTTAGCTCCGTCCGAAGAAGCGAAGGAAACGATTGGTAACCTCGCACGCCCTAACCTTGCATTTTAATTGATATACTTGCTCATTGCATTCATATATCTTGCTTGGGACTTGGCATTTATTCATAAAGATCATATCTTTATCACCCCCTTTCCCCTTTGCATGCATTAAGACCTCATTTGTCATAAAAATGTAGTCTTTTTCATAAAGGTGCATCCTTTGCACCTAAAATCCCTATTTTCCAATAAAAAATGTTATCTTTATGCATCATTTGCATACAAAGATCAAATCTTTTTTCAATAAAAACGCATCCTTTGCATCAAAACCCCTTTTTTCAATGCATCATTTGCATAAAAATCAAATCTTTATGCATCATTTGCATAAAGATCATTTTCTTTAAATCAAAAAGCATCATTTGCTAAAACCAAAATGTCATCTTTTCATTAAAGAGTCATTTTTTTATCATGCATTTCCCCTTTCCCCAACCTTGGAACGGACCGGTGTAAAAGTTCTCATCTTTGCATCGTTCCTTCCATTAAAGGTTCATGATTTCTTTAGGAAAAGGATAACCTTGAACCCTATATCTCCGATTATCGCTTAAGAATGAGTATGAAGCCTCTATACGAGCTCGGCGGAGTCTTAAAGCGTAGGATTGATGGGCTAAGGACATTCCTTCCTAAAGAACCTCATCTTTGACCCAAAAGAGAGTCATTCTCTCGATCACGCAAGTCCCGAGGGTCCCGAGGTTTAAAATGCGATGATCATAAGTCATAAGGTGAGGACGGGATCATAATCCCAAATACATAAATTCCAAGGAATCCCGAGCGACAACCAACAAATGGTTTGTACGTCCGGAAGACAACTTGGGACATTCCCCCCCTTATTTTCAAACACATGCACACAAAGAAAGCACGCAAGCAAACATGATTAATGAAATCTAGGGAGACTTGCTCCGGCAAGGCACTTTGGGTGAACGCCAAACGTTCTTCCCAAGGGGTAACTTAACCTCCGAACCCATAAAACCTTTTTTTCAAAGTTTTGAGGTAATCAAAATGGCGTGGCGACTCCGTTTTTCAAATAACTCGGATGTCTTCAAACTCGCGTGAATTCCAATAAACAAAAGAATTTGGGCACACATTCACAGTTTGGCGACTCCGCTGGGGATATCCCAAAGGAGAAAAGCTTCTATTTTCAAAACAAACTAAAATCGATACTCGGTATATAGGTGGAAACCACTTACCCTTCCTGTACACTCCCTGACGTGGGAGTTGGGATAACCGGTGGTTTAACAATCCACGTACCAGTATCCCTTTTCGAAAAACAATTTTGAAAAAAATAAAAGAAAGCTTTTCCCTTTGAGCGGGTTAGACTCCCATCGCCGATTTCATTAATCGTGCTTGCTTTCTTTTACCATGCATTGCATCATTTGCATCTTGGAATCTGTGCATACTTTGAACGGGAAACAACCCGAAAAAAATAGCAAAAGGAGTGGAACCTGGAAAATTGATCCATGCAGTCGTACGGCTAATCCTCATAGGATTCTGACCATACGACCTCAGTGGCAATTCCACCAGGAAAAATCATGGTTAATCTGGCAGTCCTAGCGGCTTGGGGCTATTCGGCTCCATGGCGACAGGGCTCCCGAGAAAATTTACGTGCTTATGTGTTGCATTTTCCCCGTCCCGAAAATCATTCCTTTAAAACACATTTATGAAAATCTCTGTTTTAACTCAAAAGGAACATTTTTAGGAGACCGCACACTACGCGCACTGATATATCACTGTACACTTTTGCACGCACATCCTTCAAACCCGAGGGTGGTTCAGTGCGATCCACGGACTGGCCTTACGATGCTCCGGGCGCGCACGGAATCATCCCAACCTCCCCATGGCGGCCGGTGTCGACCAATGCACGGTCCGTGTCACACGTTTCAAAAATCCGTGACTTTTGGTTGGTTTTGGTCTAGTCCGTGTCATATAGCCCGGTTGCATACCCACGTAAAGGTCAAGCCTTAGCTCATAACGGAAACCAAGATTTTCGCTCAAGCGAAATTCTGCGAAATTCCGACAAGGAAAAATCGGTGGGATCTTGACTCCGACATTGACTATTGACCTTGACCCGCACGGAATGCGTAAGAGTCAAGACCCAGTCTTTGCCAAAATCAAAAGATCTTTCGCTCAAACGAAGCTACTGCCAAAATTCCGACAAGGAAAAAATTGGCAAGATCTTGACCGGCATTGACTTCGATTCCGACTCACGCCTTTGCGTATGCAACGAAGTTCAATGTGACCTTTGTGTCATCCGGCTTTTGCCGCCCGACCCATGCCTATTATATTCTCGGACATTACCGAAAGTCAAAACTGTCATTCGCTCAAGCGAAACTCGTCGAAGATCCGTCGAGGCGAGAGACGAGACTTTCACGGTATTGCCTTGACTATAATCCGCATCGCTCGTGCGTTGAAAGGTCCTATGACCCGCTAGACCCGATAGGAGCGTTCTTTACTCTCGGTCGGTGGGATCCGCGTGCCCTATAGGACCCTCGCCGGGCTGTCCACCACAGGAGGTCGAAATACGGGTGGAATACGAGGGGCTTATAGACGTAGTGACGGAACCCGGCGATCCGGGATCTAGAGTAGTTGTGAAAAAGAAGGGCGAGAACCCCTTTTCCAACCAAATAGATATTAATAAAAGACAACATTTTAAGTAAACTTGAAGATTCTAATTTGCATATTGCACGAGCCTTGACTAAACACCTACCCGAGTCTAAACCTTTCCTATCCCTTTCCCGCGGCGAGAAAGAAGTGGGTGAGAACACCGGGTCGGCGACTTGTTAGCGCGAGAATCCTCGAACAGGTTCGCGAGAATCCTCGGTTTCCTCGGTTCGAGAGTCGAGAATGACCGATTTGACAGACTTGATCTTGGTTTGGGTAACCGAGATGACTAGGGAAGAGGAGCTAACCTTAGCCACGGAAAACGGTCGTAAGGCCCATGAGGAACAGCAAGCCACGCTCATCGAAGCGCTTCGTCGTCATGGAGTTCAAATAGTGGTCGAGTCAGCGGTTCCTTGGTGATGATAGAAGATGAGCCTTGAAGCGGCCATCTCGGCTCCATCCACCTATAACCAATGCCCTCCTCCATCCTCATACGATCCCTTATCCGGGATTACCCCTCTTGAGTCCTTTCCAACATCCCAAGCCATCGGGATCCCAACACCCTCACCTCCTCAAGTGAGACCTAGCTTTGTCCCCTACCAACGTAAAGCAAACGCCTCGGCTATCCCGGTTACGCGGCCTCTGCATTACCCCATGGGATTCACTCCCTCTCCTCGGTATGGGCCATCCCGAGCATTCCCTAGGCCTCAAAATCAGCTCAATGACCCTCTCAATTCATGTCACGCCACGGCGGATCTTCCACCTCCAACTTTGCCCACGGGACCCCGGGAGGTTCCGTATCCTTTTTCCTACTTCGGAAATTATGAGCCTAATTCCTATGCCTCAGGCCGATCTCACGGGAACACGGGACCTGGTCAAGTTTACACTTACTTCCCCTCCAAAGATCCCCAAGCCTTGGTACCGGCTACCACTATGCCACCCTTTGTCCTTCCACCCAAGTCGAGATAAGCCTTCTCAGGAATCGAGCAATCCTAAACCATCCCCCGACTACGACATGGCTTGGCTAAGGGAACAAGTTAGGTCCATGCAAGAGAAGTTTGGGGAAATAGACACCAAGAGGACGGCATACCGGATCAGATCCCAACAAAGTTGTCCCTCTCCCTCCAAAATTCCGAATGCCGAGAAATTGAAAAGTTCAACGGCAGCGATTGTCCCCGGACTCACATTGAAAGCTACATTCTTGCCATGAGAGCCAAAGATTGTACACGGCAACAAATGGCCGATCATTTTCAGTTATCATTAAAAGGTTCGGCTCTTAGGTGGTTCTGCATGTGAAACCGAGAGGCCCGAGCTACTTGGGACCGAGATCAAAGAAGCGTTCCTAGAAAAGTATAAAGCCAATTTGAATTGGGAAACCAGTAGGAATGACCTACGGGGTACCCTACAACGTTCGAGATGAGCCGGTAAGTGAATTCTACAAGAGATGGAATTGGAAGCTCGGTGAAATGATGACCCCACTCAATGAAGAGGAACGGATGGAGATCTTCCAATCTTGCACGAAACCTCAACTAAGAGTTCAAATTGGCAATTACTACTATCTGACCTTCGGGCAATGGTAAATGCCGGCACCAAGTTTGAGAATGCCTTGATATGGCCCGGCCACGAGGCAGCCGGTTCTTATCGCTACAAAGCACCGGTGTCAAATGCCCCAGTGTCACCGTAAAAGGAAAAGAAGTGATTGGCGCTGTTAATTACATTGAGAATGAGAAAGCGGGACGGAATGCGAGCCAAGGCTGGCTGCAAAGCCAAAGCTCCCTTTCTATACCGTGAAGATTTCGGAATGCCACTAGAAAAGGTCTTCGACGGTTTGGTAGCCCAAGGACTCATCGGACCTTTGGAAAGCTGGAAACCCGAAACCCCGATGTCGAGAATGGACGAGACCAAACACGTCGCTTTCCACAATTATCATGGCCATAACACTAATGATTGCACCTACACGAAGCTCACGATCTCTCGCCTAGTTGAAGAAGGCAAGTTAGAACCACCTCGGGGTCCCAATGTGGTCAAGAATCCTCTTCTGCTAACAACCGAGTCAACATGATCGAGTTCGGAGGAACAAATGGAAATGGTTTTGGAAATCCGGCGGTCATAGATATCCTGAAATTCAATGTTCCTTATCTTTGAATTACAAGGGAAATGGAAAGATCGATTAATGCCGCCGCCATGGAGGGACGGTTTGGACCCATAGTCGGGCTGATTTCGTTAATGTTGTCGAGCTCGGCCTCTTTTCTACGACATCGAACCGGTAACCATGGTCAAGATTACGAGAAGAAAGGCTCACTTATGAAGGCTGCGAGTTTGAAGTAAAACAATCCATGTTAATGAAAGTCTCTCCGAGAACCCTTCATTACCCATGACGAGCATAATGTGTTTGTAATGGCTCTTACTACTCCAGAGGATCATTCCCAAACCCCTGTTTGGGAAAAGGTAGAGAGAAGAGTGAACAAGCCGGAAGACTTTTGGGATGAAGAGAGGCTGTATCTCGAGATGCCGAAAGCACAACCGGTCCTCTTGCCCGGAGGTACAAATGGATGAAGTTAAGTTCGAAAGGAGATTCTGTCAAATCGGTAGAGTACTTCCTATGGAATTGGCATCGACAAAGGCAATAATGATCCGCGAGTGCACAATCAAATGACAACGCCGGCAAGGCTGCTACTCCCGGGGGCAACGGCAAGAAGGAGTGAGATCCGGTCCAACCCTTGTCAAGTTCCCCTCGAGTCAATAAGTAGTGTAGGGTCCGAGTCTATGTTGTCTTTTCGGTTGAGTCGGGAATCTTCGAATTCCGGTCCTCGAGTCATCCGAAGGCCTCACGCTGAGGATTATGAAAAATGTAATCGATGTCATCTTTCCCCTTATCTTGAATGAAATGACAAATCTTTACGATTATCCTCTTTATTGCCAACTTAACAAATGATAAATTAACTCAAAACTTAACAACGGTTAATGATGAATCATTTGAACAAGATGCTGAAACACACTAAACGAACAATACATTAAAGAAATCTTTAAGCGGGTTTCGGAAAAAGAGGAAAACCGGGCCCAGTGCCGAGGAGATTTTGATAAGTGTGAACTTGGGTACTATTGAGGAACCTAAAGAGACACGGATTGGAAGCTTCTTCCGGGGGGTTGAAAGGGGCAGATTGATTGGTGCTTTCGAGAGAATACGTCGACGTGTTTGCATGGTCATACAAAGATATGCGGGGGCTAGACGGTTCGATAGTAGAAAGCACTGAGAATCCCTCTAGCACCGAGATGCTAAGCCGGTAAAGCAAAAGCGAGAAAGATCAAGCCGGAATGGTCTCTACGGGTCAAAGAAGAAATTGAGAAGCTCTTGCGGGTAGGATTCATCGAGTTATTGAATACCCGACATGGTTGTCCAACATCGTGACCGTAACCAAGGCCGATGGGAAGGTGCGGCTGTTGTGTGGATTTCAGAGATACGAACAAGGCCGGCCCAAAGACGACTACCCTCTGCCAAACATAGACATCCTGGTGGACTCCACTTTGCCAACTACGAAGTCAAATCCTTCGTTGATGGTTTTGCGAGCTACAACCGAGATCAAGATGGCCGAGGAAGACCAAGAAAAGACGGCCTTCACCACACCGTGGGAACCTGCTTGTTATACGGTAATGCCATTCGGGCTCAAGAATCTTTGGGGCTACTTACCAAGGGCGGCGACCGCACTTTTTCATGACATGATCCACAAGGAGATTGAGGTCTACGTAGACGACATGATAATCCACTCCAAAGGAGAAGGTGGGCGGCACTTTGTTGACCTACGAAAATTCTTTGAGAGGTGAGACGGCATTCCATGAGACTAAACCACACCAAATGCACCTTCGGAGTGACAAGGGGAAAAGTGCTCGGGTACATGGTCACGGAGCGAGGTATAGAAGTTGACCCCCGAAAGATCAAAGCTATCATGGATATGAGGCCGCCTCAAACCAGGACAGTCAAAAGCTTCATGGGAAAATTGCGGTACATCGGCCGTTTTGTCAATCGGTTGACCACTATGTGCGAGCCCATCTTCAAGCTCATGAAGAAGAATGTGGACCTGAGAATGGACCGAAGAATGCCGGGACGCCTTTGACCGGATCAAGGCATACTTAGTACATCCCCGGTACTATGCCCCCACATAGACGAAGCCTCTTACGCTCTATCTAAGCATCGCTGAACACGGCGGTTGGGGCTATGCTTGCTCAAGAGAAGAAAGACTCTCGGGTAGAAAATGCCATTTACTTTGTCGGTAGGAAGCTACAAGGGAGTGAGCTCAATTACTCGGCGTGTGAAAAGACACGTGCGGGGTAGTGCAGGTAGTCGGCAAGTTGAAGCATTATATGCGAAGCCCACCCTGTGAACTTGGTCTCGAAAATGGACCCCATCAAGTACATCTTTGACAAGCCTTCCCTATCGATGCGTCTAGCGAAGTGGTCCTTCTTCTTGGCGAGAATACGACATCAACTATGTGACCGAGAAAAGGCCATCGAGGGTCAAGCATTGTCGAGATCACTGGCGAATTTCCCGATAATGAAGACGAGAGGGCACAGAACCCCAATTTCCGAGATGAAGGGATCTTTGCGGTTGAGCACGAAAATAGATGGCGATTGTTCTTTGACGGAGCCGCTAACAAAGAGGAAATGGTGTAGGAATGCTATTGGTCGATCCGAAAGATGAGCATACCCCCATAGCCCTCAAGTTGAACTTTCTGCCACGAACAATGCCGCAGTATGAAGCTGCATTCTTTGGTTTGGAGGCCGCCTTAGAAAGAAATGTCAAGGAGCTCGAAGTTTACGGAGACTCGGCCACGATCATCAACCAAGTCTCCAACAAGTGGAAGGCATAGACCCTAATCTGCAACGGTATCATGCCCGTATGGAGGAGTTGGCGGACGGTTCAGAAGTGACTTTCCACTACTTGCCGAGGGAAAAGAACAGTTCGCGAGATGCTCTAGCTACTCTAGCCTCATTGGTAGAGATCCCCAGGAAAAGCCATAAAGCCCTTGAGTGGGTAGAAGAGAAGCCCCGGCTTTGTTGTGAAGTGGACACGGGACCCGAGCCTATAAAGGAACCTTGGTACAATCAGTTACCAATTCCTCAAAGACGGAGAGTCGGCTTTCGAGAGACGAAGAAGGTAGACCAAAAGAAGGAGTCGAGCCAAAAGCTTGCAAGCCACGAAAAGGTTGGCTTCTCGGTATGTCATTCTAGGAGGCAACCTATACAAGAAGCGGTATCAAGGACCACTCCTCTTATGTGTCACTCAAGAAAGAGCCGAGAGAGTTGATGGCCGAAGTCCACAATGGTCCACTGCGGTCCTCACATGAATGCGAGCCACGATGCAAGTGATCCTCGGAATGGGTTACTCTTTGGATCTCCATGGAAACGGTGCGTTCAACACGTCAGAACTGCGACAAATGCCGGCGGTTTGCCAACCTCAACCATCTCCCACCTCATGACACATCTTGCATGGCGACTCCTTGGCCGTTTGCAACTTGGGGCATTGACGTGATAGGGAAAATATCCCGGCGAGGAAGCAATGGGCACGAGTTCGTGTTGGTAGCCATTGACTACTTCACCAAGTGGGTAGAGGCCAAGTCCTACAAGGTCCTCACTTCCGAGAAAAGTGGCCCGGTTCATCAAAGAAAACATAATGTGCGAGATATGGGGTGCCCAGCGAGATCATTTCGATAATGGGTCACACTTCGAAGGAAGGCTGCGATAGGCTAGCTGTCGAGTTCGAGTTACTCGCCACAAGTCGTCCCCGTACGGACCTCAAACCAATGGAGCCGTGGAAGGCTGCTAATAAGACACTCGAGCGGATCATCAGGAAGATGGCCACCCGTGGTCGTGATTGGCCCGAAAAGCTGCACCTAGCACTCTGGGGCTCTGAACGTCTGTCGGAAACGGCCACGGGAGAAACTCCTTTTGCCCTAACTTACGGGATGGAAGCGGTGTTACCGGTGGAGTTGGAAATCCCGTCATTAAGGGTCCTCTGGAAAACAGTGTCAATGAAGTGGAATGGTTGCGCGGCCGGCATGATGAGTTAGCCACCTTGACGAGAGAAGGCTAAAAGCCATGGAACACACCCGAGCCTACCGAGGCGAATGGCGGGCGTTTGATAAAAGGTCAAGGCCGGAGACATCAAAGAGGCGACTTAGTCTTTGAAAGTAAAGCCCCCTACCGAGACAACCCCACAGGAAAATGGGAACCCGTCTGGATCGGCCCTTATGTGGTGCGAAAATGCGTCGGGAGGAGCAATGAAGCTTGCGAGACTTGGATGGCAATCCCTTTGTCCACCCGGTCAACGGTGATAAACTCAGAAGATACTATGTTTGATAAAAAAAAAAAAAAAAAAAAAAAAAAAAAAAAAAAATACCCATAAGAAAAAAAAGGGCGGTCTAGGCAAAAAGCACATACATAAAAAAAAAAAAAAAAAAAAATCTTAGTGCAAAAAGAGTAATGCCCGGCTAAGTGAAAACCCCAAAAAGGGCGGTCTAGGCAAAAGACGGGTGCACATAAAAAAATTATTAGTTCACGAGAATGAACTACGAAGACCTGAGCCCCTTAGCCTTTCTTGTAAAAAGGGGAACGTGGCGCGGCCATATATGGTTCGGTCTAAACAATAAAAAGGACGATTAAGTTTCCATGAAATGTGTCCTAAACAATAAAAAGGACGATTAAGTTTCCATGAAATGTGTCCTAAACAATAAAAAAGGACAATCAAGCTTCCATGAAGTGCGTCCTAAAAAAATAGTAAAGGGTATTTCAGTTTTCATAAAACGGGTCCCAATCAATAAAGACATTTGAATTTCCATGAAATGTGTCTTGATTAATTTCTAAAATAATATTTCTTGTTCATTACAAGTTAAAAACTTCTTGATGAGTTCAAGCACGGTCTACCTCTTAACTCTGCTAACCTGCTAAAAAGATCTAAAATACAACAAAATGCCTAAATAAACTAATGTGTTTGCAAATGGCAATAAGAGGATCTTGAGAAAAGATTTGTCAGTCGTCATTCGCTGAGTCTTCTTCAGTCTTCTTCCCTTTTCCTCGGCCTCGTCGAGTCTTCTTCCTTTTCTTCTCAATAATGTCGGTATCCCTCATCCCGACCTCTGGTATCCTCACTGGAGCCTCTACCAACCCCGTGTCAATGAGCGCTCTCTCTATACGAGCACGAGTCCGCACCTCCTCCCTGCGAGCCTCGGTCGAAGGAGCAACCTCGGACAATCTCTTGTACCGAGCCTCCATATCCACGACCAAGTCACACGATTGGTTATGGCAGCTCGCCTTAGCCTCGGTCTCCCTCGAGTCCTACTCGAGTCACGGTCGGCTCCCAATAAAGCTCGACGTCTATCCTCCAAGATGACCTAAGTCGCTCCCATCTCCCTCTCGTACCCGGTCAAGTAGACGGTGGTCAAGATGGTGCTCTTCACTGCTCCTGAAGATAGCCACAGGTGGGAAAGCGGTATGTGTCCAAGCCCTCGAGAAGAAAGAGAAGGCTGTTTGGATCTCTCATGTCCAATGACACCACCTCCATGGTCCGGATGTCCTCCCAATCACTCAATGGCTCTGTAAAGCCCCAAAGCTGCTGGATACCAAGCGGGGTATGTAGAAGGACGACCGGCGAGAATCACGGAACCCTCACGGCATAAGACTCTGAAATATCCTCACAGTACGCAACCTCCGGTGTGGTATCCACCAACGGATGTCCGAAGTGGATAGCCTAGCCATCATCAACTCCCGGCTACCTGTTCTGTTTGCCTAGGTGCACCTCTCCGAGAAATCACCCAAGGGCGGAGTCGGCAAAGCCCCAGGCAAAGCCCGAGCCTCTCCTGCTGACCACAAAGTCAACATAGCCGGACTCCCGGACCTCATGAAACGGTCTCCCGAGCCATCCTATCAATCCCATGAAATGTCTCTCCCAAAACCGGCGGGACAATATCCTTCCCGGCCACTGCGGTCTCGACCATGTCCAAGAGGCCACTATGACGAGTCCCCACGGACTCGGCGGTGAACAAAATAGAGAATACGCGAGAGAATGAAAGCATCCATAGCCACCGTGGTCGCAGCCATATCTGGAAACCCAAACTTGCCGGGATATCGAAAGGTCAATCCTATCAGGTGCTACCATCATCCTCTCGGCCTCTCCCAAAGGAATCTGCGAGAAAAGATGCAAGCTTTACCGTCACCGGCACGTCTCCGATCAGCGGAATAGATATAGCCTCGGTCTCGGGACTCCCAATCAAGGCTCACGAAGTCTTCGTGCGTTGGGACGATTTCGTTGTAAGAAAAGCGATAAACATGTCTCCGGACGTCCCGAGAACTTTCTTTGCGGCTCTCAACGAGATCCCAATCGGGCGGGAGATCCCTCAAATGCCATAAAGACTTGATCTTGAAGGAAGAATCAAGCAGCCCCTTGTGATTTTGGAAGTTATATCTCGCCCAAGATTGAAGACCGGATAGAAAATGGTCTCGTTTCCCCCTTTGCAATCTAACGAGCTTCTCCATCGCAAAGTGATCAAAGATGGTGCTTTTAGGTCCAAAATATGCTCTGGGAACAATTGGGACAAGTCTAGAGTGAAAATGAAATGAAATGGCCAAGCCTTGCTTTTATTCAGAAAATAACCAGTTCGAGACAGGCGTTAGCCGCACGGCTACATTTGCCCTCAAGGCCATGCCGCACGGCTACATTAGCTCTGCGAGAAAAATTCTGCGGCAACCAAGATTGCTGCCCAAGGGAGTTTTCACCCCACTTTTCAACCAAAACACATGCGAAACATATCCAGAAGCCATTCAAGCATTTATACACCATTATAAATCATTTTGGCCCGGTTTAGCCCCAATTCCAAGCAAAAAAGTCGCCCCAAGGCTCAGATAATATGCAAATTGAAAAAGCATGAATTAGAAAAGCAAATAAAACATAAATACAATGTTTTCGCCCCATCGGCGCCCAAATAAAGCAAAAAATAAACAAAGTGTGCATCAAATTGTAAATTGTTTGTTTTTGTTCCAAATCTATTCTAGAGACCTCCTAGGCCTCCGATTCTTCTTCATCTTCATCGCTGCTCAGCTCATAAATGCTAGCCTCCCTCATCGGAGTCCTCACAGTCGCTCACATCGAGATAGATGGACATTATCGTGCCCGTACTCGGCCAGTTTGCTCCCGGAATGTCGGCGTTGGGTCCCCGCCCCGAGGCATGGCCTTTGGAAGAGTACTCGAGGCCGATGAGGTAGGCTATTTGTGCCCCAGACGTGCCGTCTCTTGCGCCCGAGCTCCTGTGCATCCATTGCCGCCTTGAAGCGCGGGCCGGCTTCCTCGAAGAGGCAGGCACATGTCCTTCCGGCCCCTGATTACACTTTGACCGGCCTATCGTAAGTGCGAGCTGGAACACGAGAAAAAAAGAGAAGAGAAAAATCTCGGAAAATCTCGAGAAAATTGCAAAAGCAAAAAATGCGAAAGCTAAAAGGGAATAAGACCCTAAGAGTACACTTACGGTGCTATCGGGCGGCAAGGTGTCTTGGGGCTCCCTAGCATCGAGGGACGGTATCCTCATCCTCCTCGGCACTCCATGGACCACGTAGGACGGATGTGCGGGAGGGATCGGCGGAGTCGATAGGCTCATCCTCCCCATATCCACAGGTGACCGCCGGCTTCACAAGCTCACGTGGCGTCCTCGGCGCTGCTCCACAAACACGGCGTAGGGGTGTCCATGTCAAAATACTCCTCCGCGGCTATGCACTGCACAGTACCTAGCAATCTCATCCGCGGCCGGTCCACAGGCTGCGGCATCCCGTCTTTGGAGGGTCGGAAGGAGTAATGGCATCTAGTGGAGGGACATGGCCATCTTGTCTCGAGAAGCGGTCCCAGTAGATGACATCACATGTCAGCCCGGTAAGCCACCTCCTCTGCCTCGTCACTTCTATAGCATCTCCCAACAAAATCTCACGGATACTGCCCCGGGGGTAGAAGTCCACTCCATCGTGCCCATCCACTGTTGATGACCGGCCTCACCATTTTGTAGTCGAAGGTAATCCGGGTCTTCCCCGTGAATTTATCTCTCGCATCTCCCCTCCGGCGAACCATAGCGGGGAAGATGGTGACATCACTCTGCGGTTCCAAGGGAAGAACCCGATCACCTCACAAAACCAGGCTGCATGTTCAAAACATCAAAAGGTCATTTTCTCTCTCATAAAAGTCTCAAGACGGGGAAAAGAGAAAAGAAAAAAAGGAGACTACCTCGAGGGCAAAAGAAAAGCGATCCATCGAAGCAGCCTTGTTCCGACTGTACATGTCCAACGAGAAGTAGAGCTCCGCCAATCCGGCCTCTCCCCAAGAGACCGTCCCAATCCCATCAACATCCTCCGAGAGAGTCGAGGAGGCAGAGTCATAGCTATCGTCCCGGGAATTGGCAAAGATAGTGGCGATAGCATCAACCATATGAATGCTCTAGCCGGTGGCAGGCGATCACATCATTAGCGGCAAAATTACGCATGCTAGTACGAGCGCCACCTCGACATTCCGTGTCTCCATCCCGGCCCCTTGGGAATCGGCTCAAACCCTACCAAAGCACGGAACTCCTCCGCGGTGATGTGGTCCCTCCAAGTCACGGGCCTCCCGGTGAGCTGTAAGCCCGTAATAGCGGTGAAATCGGCGGGAGTCACTGTCGGCTCTCCCGGCTCGGGTGAAAGCTATGAGTCTTGTCCCACCGGAACTCGAAAGGGCTGGACCAAGCCCTTGCTCTTCGAGGTGATGTGGACACCCCGGCCGATAGCCTCTACAAATGCATCCAGGCCAGTAGCCCTCACCAGCTGCTTGGGATTCACCCCATCCTTCTCAAAATCCGGCATCCTCTGCCAAAGCTTAACCGCAATCTCCGACGGTCCTCTAGACTTGTTCTCCTGTAGACAAGCACATCAAAAGAAGCGTCAGTCCTTCATATCATTTCAAAAGCATGCATATATTCAAAAGTGCACATATTTTCAAAAGAAAAGCATTCATAAAAGTTTTTCTAGCATAACTTTTGCATCAAAAACGTGTCTTTCATCACTTGAAATGCGTCATTGCTTTCCTAAAGCACAAAATCACAATTTTTTGCACATAAGCATTATTTTTCAAAAAAAAATGGCATGCATGAATCATTTTCATCTTCCAAAATCATGTTTTCTCATTGAAAATCAGAATTTTGACCTAGTTCTAGCACAAGGCAAGAACTCCGTCTCATATTTTGAAAAAATTCTTATTTCATTTTGCGAGAAAAAAGTGAGTCATTCTCATAATTTCTGTCAAATAAAATTGCACATGCATATTCTTAGCCTCATAGGTTGTTCATGCATCTCAAAATCATTCAAAAAAAAAAAAATCATTCAAAATCCTATAATTCGGGTCAAGCCCTAAATCATTCAAAAATCAAGCAAAATCATCGGATTTGAGCAAAATGAGAATGCTTACCCCAACTGATCGCGGGTTCGTTGATTTGTGCTCCCTTCTCCCCGGATAAAGCTCCGATGGAGGCGTAAGGAAGTCATACTTCCTCTCCGTCCTCACGAGCTCCTTCCTCCTCCTTCTCGCGGCCGCCGAGATGTTTCTCCTTGCTTGCCTTGGTATGGGATTGCCCTCCGGATCCATTTCAAATCAAAGGAAGCAAAAGGGTTGAAGAATTTCGAAATTCTCTCTCTCTCTTCTCTCTCTCTGCGTTCTTGGCGGCAACAAGTGCCCAATGCCCGTTCAAAACCTGATTTTAAATAATGCGGAAAAAACAGGCTTCTAGCCGTACGGCTTCTTTTTCTCCATCTCATGCCGGGCGGCTTCATTCGCTACGAGGAGAAATTACAATCCACCTTTGGACCTTCCACTTGGGCATGCAATTTCCGTTATCTTTTAACCAAGATAACATCTTTTCGAAAAATATCCCTTATCTCTTTAGCAATCAAGCTTTATTCCCGGTCGCCTCCGTTAATTCCGTTATAACGGGATAACACTAGAGTGACAACCTCCGAATTGTCGGAACTCTAAACTTGTGCTACCTCTATCCGCGAATAGTGAAGTATGCCCAAGTCATTCCAACTTGTGCTACCTCTATCCGCGAATAGTGAAGTATGCCCAAGTCATTCCAACTTGTGCTACCTCTATCCGCGAATAGTGAAGTATGCCCAAGTCATTCCAACTTGTGCTACCTCTATCCGCGAATAGTGAAGTATGCCCAAGTCATTCCAACTTGTGCTACCTCTATCCGCGAATAGTGAAGTATGCCCAAGTCATTCCAACTTGTGCTACCTCTATCCGCGAATAGTGAAGTATGCCCAAGTCATTCCAACTTGTGCTACCTCTATCCGCGAATAGTGAAGTATGCCCAAGTCATTCCAACTTGTGCTACCTCTATCCGCGAATAGTGAAGTATGCCCAAGTCATTCCAAATTGTGCTACCTCTATCCGCGAATAGTGAAGTATGCCCAAGTCATTCCAACTTGTGCTACCTCTATCCGCGAATAGTGAAGTATGCCCAAGTCATTCCAAATTGTGCTACCACTATCCGCGAATAGTGACGAATGCCCAAGTCATTTCAAATTGTGCTACCACTATCCGCGAATAGTGACGTACGCTCAAGTTTCCCAACTTAAGTTACCTCTATCTCCGTCATAAAGAGATAGTGCCATAAGCTCTAGCTTCATCGGGTGACGACCTCCGAATTGTCAAAATCCCAAGGGTCCTAGACATCGTTCCTAACTATCTAGTGATGCTTGAACTACAATCAAGGCTTGATTCCTCCGGGATACGTAGGTAGCCTTTTATAAAAGGTTCAGCCATTCGACCACTTTGGTCAACCTGTTTCTTTGTCACTCCTCAGTGATAAAGCGCCCCCTCATAAAAGTTCAAATATTCGACCACAGGTCACTCCTAGCATGTCCCCGGTAGGATCAATTGCTTGACCTCCTAGGTCATTTTCTCTTCTTTTTCCCGGCAAGAGACCGGTTTCTCTTCTTCCTTCCCCGGCGGATCCTAATTCCGAACTACGGCTGGCTTGATTCCTCAGGGATACGTAGGTAGCCTTCCAAAAGGTTCAGCCACTCGACCACCTCGGTCTCCCAATCCGTCTCGGCATTCGCCAGATCGGATCCTTTTCTATCGACAACCCCACTCGCCTTGCAAGTGACGTTGCCGAGGGCTTGTAAGTACCCAAATCGGCTCATGCCTTCCGGTTAATTTTCCCGACATTTCGGTAAATTTCCCGGTAATTCCCGGACCTTCCTAGTGTTCGGAAATGTCTGGAACAGTCCAAATTTAAATTAGGGCTGTAAGGAGCCTTCCTAATTAAGAAAACACGTTTTTCTTAATTAGGGAGAAGCTTCTAGAATAATGCCACCTTGCATGGTTCTAGAATGCTGAGTCACAATGGATAAGACCGCACGGCCTCATTTGCAAAGGGCTGCGGCCGCACGGCTTCATTAGCCTTATCCAGTGCCTATAAATAGAGCCCTCCTCTACCCATTTCAACAACACAACAACAACACAAACAATCACACACACACACTCCATAGCAGTCCAGGACGTGAAGAAAACCCTTGAAGGCTCAAGAAGGCGAAGAAGAAGCTCAAGAAGCCATCTCCCTCCTCCTTGAAGACCCAAGAAGAACCTCTCCTCCTAGCTCCGTCCGAAGAAGCGAAGGAAACGATTGGTAACCTCGCACGCCCTAACCTTGCATTTTAATTGATATACTTGCTCATTGCATTCATATATCTTGCTTGGGACTTGGCATTTATTCATAAAGATCATATCTTTATCACCCCTTTCCCCTTTGCATGCATTAAGACCTCATTTGTCATAAAAATATAGTCTTTTTCATAAAGGTGCATCCTTTGCACCTAAAATCCCTATTTTCCAATAAAAATGTTATCTTTATGCATCATTTGCATACCAAGATCAAATCTTTTTCAATAAAAACGCATCCTTTGCATCAAAACCCCTTTTTTCAATGCATCATTTGCATAAAAATCAAATCTTTATGCATCATTTGCATAAAGATCATTTTCTTTAAATCAAAAAGCATCATTTGCTAAAACCAAAATGTCATCTTTTCATTAAAGAGTCATTTTTTTATCATGCATTTCCCCTTTCCCCAACCTTGGAACGGACCGGTGTAAAAGTTCTCATCTTTGCATCGTTCCTTCCATTAAAGGTTCATGATTTCTTTAGGAAAAGGATAACCTTGAACCCTATATCTCCGATTATCGCTTAAGAATGAGTATGAAGCCTCTATACGAGCTCGACCGTCTTAAAGCGTAGGATTGATGGGCTAAGGACATTCCTTCCTAAAGAACCTCATCTTTGACCCAAAAGAGAGTCATTCTCTCGATCACGCAAGTCCCGAGGGTCCCGAGGTTTAAAATGCGATGATCATAAGTCATAAGATGAGGACGGGATCATAATCCCAAATACATAAATTCCAAGGAATCCCGAGCGACAACCAACAAATGGTTTGTACGTCCGGAAGACAACTTGGGACATTCCCCCCCTTATTTTCAAACACATGCACACAAAGAAAGCACGCAAGCAAACATGATTAATGAAATCTAGGGAGACTTGCTCCGGCAAGGCACTTTGGGTGAACGCCAAACGTTCTTCCCAAGGGGTAACTTAACCTCCGAACCCATAAAACCTTTTTTTCAAAGTTTTGAGGTAATCAAAATGGCGTGGCGACTCCGTTTTTCAAATAACTCGGATGTCTTCAAACTCGCGTGAATTCCAATAAACAAAAGAATTTGGGCACACATTCACACTGTTGTTAAGTTTTGAGTTAATTTATCATTTGTTAAGTTGGCAATAAGGGGATAATCAGAAAGATCTGTCATTTCATTCAAAGCAAAGGGAAAGATGACATTGATTACATTTTGATAGTCCTCAGGCGTGAGGCCTTCGGATGACTCAGAGGACTGGAATTCAAATATTCCTTACTCGACTGAATGGACAACAGGGTGTTTGACACGACTGGGTTGAGAAGGACGGGGTACCAATCCAAGCTCCGCGATCATTTGCTGTCGGCTGGCTATCGGCCCTGAGAATGTCTCCCAATTCTTCAACGACATCTCTGTCTTAGTTACCAAAGTGCGGGGATCGAAAGGATCTTCACCACCGTCTCCAATTACGGCAACTACCTCATCATCCGAGTTGAAGTCGATCAAATCTGGGATCTGTGCTTCTTCATCAAACAATTGTAGCAATACCCATTCATTGTCTTCACTACTGGCAGCTTCTATCTGACTGATCTTTGGAAGAGCTAACTCAAAAGTGGAGAAGTCCATTACCCCGGATGCTGATTCTTTGACGCTGTCTGAATTTTCTTTGAAGACATACTCGTCCTGAACGGTAGTGGTAGCCCCAGGAATGTCTGGCAAGTCAAGGAACATCCTTCGAACAGGATTTGCTGGTTTTCCCCTAACCTTCTCAAGGTTTTTCAGAAGGGTTTTCTTCAGGGAGGTCTGATGGTCATTTTCATCGTATTGAGTCCCACCTTTTGTAAAGTAATGGGTCAGAGATAAACTGTAGGGATAGAGCTGGACCCCTTTAGCTTTTATGCCATCCCGAGAGTTCGGTTTATATCCCAATCCATATATGGTGGTTTGTTCCTTTACATCAATGATGGTATTGCGACCCTGGAGTCTTCTGCCCAATCCAAGCCCCGGAAGATAACCCATTTTTCTCATCATTCTCATGGCCGAAGGAATTTTATCGGAAGTAGTGGTGAGGTCAGTGCAACACACTTGTGCCTTGGACGAAGCTACAGAGAATCCGGTCAAGGCGAACCCTTCATCATCATGCTTAATCTCCAATATCGGGATACCTCCAGTGCTGGTTCCTTCTACCGTGACACTGTCTCCGTAGATGGTTGTGATAGTCCCATCACTTGACTGAAATTTGACGCATTGGTGCAGAGTAGAGGCCACTCCGTTTATCTGGTGGATCCAAGGGCGTCCCAGCAAAGCAGTAAATGAAATAGGGATATCAATCACTTGAAAGTCAACGTCCATGACCTTTTTCCCGAACCACAACTTGAGAGTAGCAATCCCCAAAACTGATCGTGCAGTGGAGTCATAGGCCTTAATAGTCTGACTAGAAGGCTTCAAATCTGTTGGTTTCAGATCTAATAAGTCTATCATCTTGGCTGGCAAGACATTCATTGCAAACCCTCCATCAACTAATACCCATGGCAATCGACGCTCTTCCAACTGGACTGTGATGTAAAGGGGTTCGTTATGACTAGCCCCATACTTTGGCAGGTCCAAGTCAGTGAAGGTAATGATGTTTCCGTAGTGGATACTTCCAATCATTTGGACGACCTCATCTGGGGTGACATCTATGGGCACCATGGTCTTGGCCAAACTTTCTTCTAGCTTCAACTTATGAGGGTATGAAGAGGTTAACAGGGACCACAAGGAGATATTGGCCTGAGTACACTTCAACTGAGTTAGGACTGGATCCTCCTTGTCAGAGTCCGCTTTTCGCCTTCGGTTTATAGGGTCTCTTTGTCTGTTTTGGCTCGTAGACGACATTTCTTTTGTCACCCTTAGGTTGTTAAATACTCATCTGTCCGGACCGAGTCATCACATAGACATTAGACTTCTCCGGGTCATCATTCCTACTGGAGGATTCTGTCAGTTCTTTCAAAGTCAGAGGCGGGCTCTTGCTGGCGTATGGCCAATTCTGCTGATTAATCTGATTAACGGCGCTACTGGAGGCATAGGCTGCTTCTCGAACCTGATCCCAAGTTAATGGCTTTCTGGCCTTCTCAGGGTTCTGACTCTCTAGTTGGCTTAGCAACCGGCTGGTTTCAGCTTTACCTTCTCCGTTTAAAGCCTTCACAGTCTCATTCAAACTTTTCAAAGTCAGCATGCAACAGGAGTTATCACTTTCGGGGTTTGGAGCCTGGCGAATGGCTTTCTCATCCGGACCTAGCAACTTTTTCAACAGAGTGGGATCACATTCCTCATCGCTGTCAAGCATGTCCCTTCTTTCTCTAGGGGTCAACCTTCTGACGGCATCTTTGACGTTGGCCAAACACTTTCTGAAGTGGGAAATTCCATCATCAATAAGGATTTCTGCGGGGTCAAACCTCATGGCGGGTCCCTGTTCTTTACTGTCGGGAAGGTTTTCTGGGCTTTTCGTCTTCTGGGCTAACCACTCCTCTACTGTTCCTTCTGGCACTTCAACTGTGTCTTCATCAGTATCACTACAGTAACTCTCGTGAGAACTTTCATCTTGACTTTGATGACCAATGAGGGCAAAAGCAGGTCGGGATACTTGACGCCATATAAGAGGTATCTTGGACTCTTCCTCTGACTTGGGGATTACCAAGAAAACATCATTGTCATCACAGGACAAAAAGGGGATCGGGGTCGCTTCAAACTTTAGGACTCTTTCCAAGGCATCCATACACTCTTCTTCAGACAAGGTCTCAGGGGTGATTCTCAGCACTGCAATGGAGTCTACTCTTCCGGACGGGGGTTTAGCTTCAACGACGCTTACATGTTCTAGATCGGCGGGTGGAGCCCACTTCCCTCTTTCGGCTAAAGCTTCAATTAAGTCCCTCCATTCACCGACCAAATCTTTGTATGGAGTATTGAACTCTAGGATGTAGGATTCATACGCTGCCTCATCTGAGCTAGCATCCTTTTCCTTTCCCAAGCCTTCACACAGGCTGCAGATACACTTTGAAGTGATTCCATCCCCTATTCCAGGTTTGTGGTTTTCTACCTCATCTTGCCCTTTGGGTTTCACTTTCGCTGACTCCAAGTCCATTCCTTCTACTGAACTGTCATCATCACTGTAAATCCATCCATTCCTATTCTCATTTCCGACTGATTCTTCACTACCACTGTCTGGGAGATAGGCAAATTCACAGGCGTTGACGAAATTAGAGAGGTCAGGCTGGTATTGAGATTCCAGGGTAAGGAGATTTGGATCAGGCTGAAAGGAGGGAAAGGGTCCCATGGGGTAATGCAGAGGCTGCGAGGGTGTCGGGACCCTGACGGCTTGGGATACTGGATAATATGTGGATGGAGGAGGGCATTGGTTATAGACTAGCTCTTCTTCCCTAGTCATCTGGTTACCCAAACCAGTGCTGTTCTCTGTCGAATCGGACATTCTGACTCTCTGAGCTGACAAAACTGAGGATTCTGGCGAACTGTCTGAGAATTCTGCGCTAACAAGTCGCTGACCCGGTGTTCTCACCCACTTCTTTCTCGCTGCGGGAAAGGGATAGGAGAGGTTTAGACTCGGGGTAGGTGTTTAGGCTGAAGGCTCAAGCAATATGCAAATTAGGAATCTTCCAGTTTACTTAAAACAGTGTCTTTTATTAATTTCTATTTGGTTGGAAAAGGGGATTTGCCCTTCTTTTTCGCAACTACTCTAGATCCTGGATTAGTGGGTTCCGTCACTACGTCTATAAGCCCCTCGTATTCCACCTGTATTTCGACCTCCCATGGTGGACAGCCCCGGGCGAGGGTCCTATAGGGCATGCGGATCCCACCAACCGAGAGTAAAGAATGCTCCTAACGGGTCTAACGGGTCATAGGAACTTTTAACGCATGAGCGATGCGAATTATGGTCAAGGCAATACCGGGAAAGTCTCGTCTTTCAGCCTTGATTGAATTTCGGCAGAATTTCGCTTGCGCGATTGACGTTTTGACTTTTCGGTAATGTCCGAGAAGATAATAGGCATGGGTCGGGCGGTAAAAGCCGGATGACGCGATGTCACATTGAACTTCGTTGCATACGCCGGGCGTGAGTCAAAATCGAAGTCAATGTCGGGTCCAGATCTTGCTGATTTTTCCTTGTCGAAATTTTGGCAGAGCTTCGCTTGAGCGAAAGATCTTTGGACTTTTCTTGGCAAAGACTCGGTCTCGACTCTTACGCATTCCGTGCAGGTCAAGGTCAAAAGTCAATGTCGGAGTCAAGGTTCTACCAATTTTTCCTTGTCGGAATTTTGGCAGAGTTTCGCTTGAGCGAGAGACCTTGACTTCCGTTATGAACTAAGGCTCGACCTTTACGGGGATATTCAACTGGGCTATATGACACGGACTAGACCAAAAACCAACCAAAAAAGTCACGGTTTTTTGAAACGTGTGACACGGACTGTGCATTGGTCGACACTGGCTGCCATGGGGAGGTTGGAATGATTCCGTGCCCGCCCGGGAGCATTGTAAGGCTGTCCGTGACTGCAACTGGAACCACCCCGGGTTTGAAGGATGTGCGTGCAAAGTGTACAGGATATATCAGGTGCGTGTAGTGTGCGGTCTCCTAAAAATGTTCCTTTTTGAGTTAAAACAGAGATTTTCATAAATGTGTTTTAAAGGAAGGATTTTCGGGACGGGGGAGATTGCAGCAGATAAGCACGTAAATTTTCTGGGAGCCCCTAGTCAGTCATGGAGCTGAGTATCCCCAAGCTGCCAGGACTGCCAGATTAACCTCAATTTTTCCTGGTGGAATTGCCACTGAGGTCGTCCGGTCAGAATCCAAGGAGGATTGAGCCGTACGACTGCATGGATCAATTTTTCAGGTTCCACTCCTTTGCTATTTTTCGGGTTGTTTCCCGTTCAAAGTATGCACAAATTCCAAGATGCAAATGATGCAATGCAAGGCAAAGAAAGCAAGCAAAATAGACAGAATCCGTTATGGGAGTCTAACCCGCTCAAAGGAAAAAGCTTTCTTTTATTATTTTTTTTTTCGAAAAGTGATACCGGTACGTGGGATTGTTAAACCACCGGTTATCCCAAGCCCCGGGTTAGGGAGAGATACAGGAAGGTTAGTGGTTTCCACATATATACCAAGTATCGTTTATTTTAAAAATGAAAGCTTTTCTCCTTTGGGATGTCCCCAGCGGAGTCGCCAAACTGTGAATGTGTGCCCAAATTTGGATTCACGCGAGTTTGAAGACATCCGGTTTAATTTGAAAAACGGAGTCGCCACGCCATTTTGATTTTCTCAAAACTTTGAAAAAAAGGTTTTTATGGGTTCGGAGGTTAAGTTACCCCTTGGAAAGAACGGATCGTCGTTCACCCAAGGTGCCTTGCGGTAGCAAGTCTCCCTAGATTCCGTTTATTTTGCTTGCTTGCGTGCTTTCTTGTGTGCATGTGTTTGAATAAAAGGGGAGGGAATGTCCCAAGTCGTCTTCCGGACGTACAAACCATTTATTGGTTGCCGCTCGGGATTTCTTGGATTTTATGTATTCGGGATTTTGATCCCGTCCTCATCTTGGACTTGTGATCATCGCTTTTTAACCTCGGGACTTGCGTGATCGAGAGAATGACTCCCTTTATAGTCAAAGATGAGGTTTTTTAGAAAAGGAGGGTCCTTAGCCCATCAATCCTACGCTTTAAGACGGTCGAGCTCATATAGATGCTTCATACTCGTCTTAAGCGATAATTGGAGATATAGGGTTCAAGGTTGTCCCTTTCTAAAGAGATCATGAAACCTTTAATGGAAGAAACTGTTAGTCAAATATATGCTTAGGTTTAGAATTGCTTAAACCCAATCACAACAAGCATTAATGTGGACCCCTAATTTTAATTAGACCCAATAGAATTTTTCTATGTATGATAGGTCCCCTTAGTGCTAGTGCCAGTGTTTTTGTTTCATGTAATTTTCTCAAGACCTTGAAGACTTGAAGATGTGAAGATTTGTCCCTATGTTATTTTCTGTGAGTTACTCGGTTTGCTACCCTAACCGGTTGACTTCCTAACCGCTATGTCAACCTAACCGGTTGCCTACCTAGCTGATGTAACCTTCACAGGTTGTATCTTATTTCTTGCCGGTTAAGGCTTCCTCAGCAAGCTCCCCTCAGCCTGGCCCAACCGAAGCATTTATTGCTCCCAACTACCCAGCAACCCCTTTAGCTAAAGTTGGTAAAGCAAGCATGCTGAATAGACGCTGAAGTGACATTCCTGCGGCTGTCAGAAGCTCAAAATAGATTGTCAAAATGACCAGTACTCACATCCTTCCAACCACTCTACAAGGAAAATCTTCTCTCTCCTATCTCAGGCATTTAATGCAAAAATCCTTCAATTCAAAGGCATGCCTGATCAAGTCATCATTGCAACCTCTTCAAAGACAACGGCTCCTTTTCAAAGTTCACTATAAATAGCTTCCCTGGAGCATTGAAGAAGGTTGGTGCATTTATGATTCTTGAGAGTGAGTTGCTCTGAACTTCCATTCTGCAAACTCCATAGTTCAAAGCATTCAATTCAAGTCCCCTTATTCACTAGACATCTCTGTAGGACTTATACACTGTGCACCTCAATCAATATTGTAGTGTTCCTTCATTAGACTACATTTGGAACACATTGATTGATTCACACACAACACCCTAGAGAAATCAGCTCAACTTGTGAGCACATTTCTAGAAAACACCAGGTCTTTATTGTAGCACGATCCGTTAGTGGTCACCTTTAGTTTGGCAAAATCTTCAATCATTGGCTTGCAACTTGTAATAGGTAGAAACCATTAATATAGTAGTGCACTTTCACAAATCCAAGTTCTGACCAAACTTGGTAGAGGACGTAGCAGTTATTTAACACTGTGAACCTCTTCAAACAATGTGTCATTCTTCTGTGTGTTTGTTTATTTTTGTGTAGTTGTAACTGGTTGACATTCTCTCAACAGGTCACAATCTATTGACTCAACCTACTGCTCAATTTGTTTGTCTTACTTGGAAATATAATTTGTCTTGTTTGCATAAGGATTTTTAACGTACTGCTTTTGAAACTCTACCTAACCGGTTGTAAACCTAGCCTAACCGTAATTCCGCTGTGCAAAACTAATCTAACGGTTAGCAAGTGTGTTTCCTACAACCTTTTACAAAGACTAAGAGATTTTAAGCAAAAAGTTTTATTCAGGCTATTCAACCCCCCCTCTAGCCTGATTCCTACCATTCAGGACCTAACAATTGGTATCAGAGCTAGCAATTTTCAAAAATCATTTTTCCAAGCTTAACCGCTTGAATTGCCAATTCCAAAATGGCGGGAAAAATCATGCAAACATACAACTTGACATTCGTTCCCATGTTGAACGATAACGAATTTCCAGTATGGAAAAACAGAATCATGCGGTACTTGGATTCTATAGATGATAGGTTAACTACCGTAGTCAGAGATGGTCCAATGACACCCCTGAAAATCAATCTTGCAACAAGAGCACCCAAAATTCCTCTCATGGATCATGCAGATAGAGAGTCTGAACAAGACTTTGAGGTTTATGAAACTTATGTGCCAAAACATCGTGAAGAATGGACTGAGGATGACAAACTTTGTGATTCCTTAGACCGAAAAGCATTGCACATAATAACCTCAGGACTTGATGACAGACTGTACAAACAAGTACAATGCTATGAGACCGCTCAACAAGTATGGCAAAGTTTACTCAGATACTTTGAAGGAGATCAAGTGGCCAAGGATAACAGACTCTACAAAAGCGTTGCTGAGTTTGAGTCCTTCAAAATGAATCCTAATGAAACAATGAAGGAAACGTACGACCGATTCTGCGAGGTGAGTAACTCTTGTGCATCTTTAGGTAGAGTCTATACCATGAAAGACCTAAACATGAGATTCCTCAATTCTCTTCGAGACTTGTGGCATGTGAAGGTCACTATTTTGAAAGAATGTCGTGATTTGAACACTACTCATATCCAGAACATTGTGTCTACTTTGTTTCTATATGAGGAAGAGCTCAACCGGCTGAGTGGAGTTCAAAAACAATTTAAAAATCTATCTCTGCCAGCTCAGACCGAGATCTTCCCTGGTTCTTCTATGCTTACTAGCCAAATTACCACCAATGACTCTCCCTCAACATCTCAGCCTCAACCAACTCTAGCTAATACCTCTTCTAACACACCTCTTGAGGTAGAGGATGAATTTGCTGCATTCGCCAGAAACTACAGAAAGTTTAAGGATTTTAAGAAATCCCACAGCAAATCATTTCAACCCAAAGCCTCATCCTTCCATAGATCTGGGAACTTCCAAAAGAAAGGCCAAACCTCAACCTCAACCGACGGAAAGAATGCCCAAGGTGAGCTTGTGTGTTACAATTGTAGAAAACCCGGCCATTTTGCCTCCAAATGCCCTCAACCTAAATATGAATTTTTGAGGAAGAAACCATTCAAGAAATTCCCTAGATCTAAATCTAAGAGCTTAGTTGCCGAGGATGGAACTGAAAAAGCTATGCCAGTTTGGTTTGAGACCGACTCTGAGAATGAAGATGCCGACTATGCTGACTCAGATGAAGATGCTGATGTCAGTTTTGTTGCTATGGATGGAACCTATGAAAAACCCATCTCCCTGCAAACTCCTATTTTTAGACACCCCAACTCCAATGAACAATCATCCTATGTTGATCAGACTCCGCCTATGAGATCTCCCTTGACATTCTTTGATGAACCCATTTCTACTTCCAACGCAGATGCAGGTAACCCCTATAATTTCAAAATTCTAAACATAGGTGGATCCCTTTATGGTCAGTCCAAAACCTTGCCCACTCTTAGACCGCTGATGCAACCAATCCAACCGACCTATCAAACTCAAGCCTTGCCGATTGCCTCCTATCAACCGATGCTTGAGACCCGACCGATTCACTTAAAGCCTCTAACCGAACCGAGCCCTCAACCGATATCTTCACTTCCAAATTTTGATCCCAATTTTGAACCATCATCCTCTTCCTCTCAGCCTACGGTTGACCCTATGCCCAATATGTCAAAGTCTGAAATGGCAGAGGTGATGAATGAGCTCTTCTCCGATTTTGAAAAATTAAATGAAGCTCACAAAATCATGGTTGATAATTTTAAAGTGATCACTACTGAAAATGATTCTTTGAAAGCTGAAATAAAAACTTTGAAAGAAAGTAAGCTAGAGTCAGATCAGTTGAAGAAGGAAAATCAAGAACTCACTGAGAGATTAAACATTTCTGTTTGTCAAATTGTTGATCTTGTGTCAAGAAATAACTCTCTTCATAAGACCATTGACACGTTTTCAAAATCACGAACTGCTGTGGAGACCATCATTCAAGATCAGTTATCTCCTAACCGAGATGTAACTACGGTATAAGTTTTAACTCCAGCGGTGATGACATTGACAAAGAAAGACAAACCGGTTAAGAAGTCGCCTCTCTGAGAACTTGATAGGCAAATTTGATGATGCTCAATCCAAAATGATTAAGAAGGAGTTAACCAAACCTTTCAAATCTGTCCCTCACACCTATTCTAATGGACGGAGTGCAGATGAAAGCCTATTCGAGCAAAAACAAATCTCAATGGACCGAGGTAGGCGATCCTGAGTTAGGACAATATGTCTCACTTAGTGATGGAGACGACAAAGGTGGAATTAAAATTGTTGATCATGTTGCGGAGTCGGGAATCCTCAACCGGTAAGGTAACCGACACCGGTAAGGGTATGACCGATCAGACAACAGTCGCAGGTCACCCAACCGGTAAAGGCAACCTAACCGGTAAAGCCATTCCTAAACCGATGCAACAGGTTAACAAAAGTAAATCCATCACCTTCGTCCCCAAAGGATCTGTTTCTGCTCAATCAGTTAACCCCTCTGTAGCATTGGCAAAATTGAACATCAATTCATCTAAGCCTCCTCAGCCATCTTCTAATAAATGTGTAAACTGTGGTTTTATTGGTCACAAGGCTTATGAATGCCTCTTAAAGCACCTATCTGGACCCACTGAGTCTAAAAGCTCAGGTGGTGGCCAGGTATGGCTGCCAAAGAGGAACTAACTCTTTGGACCCAAAAGAATAAGGGGGACCATAAGCTTACTGTTTTATTTCAGGAATGCTTAATGGCCTCAACCGATGCCGGTAAGGATGTTTGGATTATGGACAGTGGATGCTCTAGGCATATGACTGGTCATGCCGATCTTCTAACCGATCTGGAAGAAGCATCTGGTCCTCCAGTTGTCTTTGGTGACAACGCAAAGGGTAAAATTATCGGTCGAGGATCCATCAAAAGAGGTACAGTAATTGTACAGAAGGTATCTTTGGTGGATGGTCTAAAACACAACCTTCTTTCTATTTCACAATTTTGCGACAAAGGTATGCATTATGTTTTCAATTCTTCCAACTGCTATGTGAAAGACATTGCTACAGGTGAAACACTTCTCACTGGATATAGAAAAGGTAACGTATATGCTATAGATTTAAACAATGTCTCGAATGTTACTAATGTTTGTTTTGTAGCTAAGAACATCGGTGAGAATTCCTGGCTATGGCACAAGAGACTCGGTCACACGAACTTCAAATATCTATCCAAGGCGGCCAATAAAAATCTTGTCGCCGGCTTACCTCAGTGTCTGGCGATCATGGAAGGAAATGTAGAGCACTGCCAATTGGGAAAACAACATAAAGAATCTTTCATGACAAGCCACTGCATGTCCACTTCTAGGTGCCTCCAGTGCTACATATGGATCTGTTTGGCCCCACAACAACTTCCAGTTTGGGGGTAGCGAGATATGCCTTGGTTGTTGTAGACGATTTCTCAAGATATACCGGGTAGAGATGTTTGCTTCAAAAGATGATACATATGAAGTTGCTACAGATTATTCCGTCTACTTCAAACCCAAAAAGAATGTGATATCATCGGTATGAGATCGAGATAATGGAACGGAGTTCAAAAATCTTGGAATCGCTCGCATCTTGTGATGATCACGAAATAGACCACAATTTCTCAGCTGCTGGGACACCACAACAAAATGGTGTAGTTGAGAGAAAGAACAGGACATTGATCAAAGCTGGAAAAACAATGATATCCGAAGCTAGGCTCCCCAAGTATTTTTGGGCCGAAGCTATACATACAGCTTGCTTCACCCAGAATAGATCTTTGGTCAACAAGTTTCACAATAAGACCCCTTATGAGCTGTGGCGTGGCAGAATCCCCAATATTAGTTTCTTCAAGATCTTCGGTTGCAGATGCTATGTACTTTACAATGGTAAAGAGCGCCGAGGTAAATTTGATGAAAAAGATGATGAAGGCATTTTTGTGGGATACGCCAAGCACAGTAAGGCATTTAGAGTTTTTAACAAACGGTTGTTGAAAATTGTTGAATCTGTTCATGTTACCTTTGATGAATTTGATTTGCTAGAGTCTGACAAGGCTCCAAATAGTACTGATGGTTCTGGTGTTTTTGAGACAGGTGAAACAGGTAATCAAAACTCTAATCAATCCACCAGCATCAACGCAAATCAGTCTCCAGCTCAACCGTCAGCCTCTAGTGGTGTAACCTGTAGAGACCTAGTTGATGACTCCTTCTTTCCTCAATCGGTTAGGCAATCAAATAGTCAATCTCAGCCAGCCGATCCCTTACCAACTAGTCCTCATATTACAACTCCCAATTCATCACCTGAAGCTGAACCAATTTCACCCATCAACTTACCATTTCCATCTCCAATTACCGATCACCATCATCAGTCAGCATCACCCTCACCTAACCGATCACCTCAACCGGTCTCCTCTCCCTCAACCGATTCCACTCCTCCCATAGAAACCTTAAGACAGGAATCGGTCAGGCAAGACCTACCTAGGGAAGTGAGATCAGTTAGAAATCATCCTTTAGAAAATGTTATTGGTGATGTCTTTGGACCTAGAATGACTAGAGGCCAATTAAGAAACTTAGAGGAACAACATGGTTTATTTTCCTCTGCTATGGTCTCCAACATAGAACCAAAGAAGACTGATGAAGCACTTGATGACCCCAACTGGGTAGAAGCTATGCAAGAAGAGCTTAACCAGTTTGATAGATGTAAAGTTTGGGAATTAGTGCCTAGACCTAGTGATCAAACAGTAATTGGAACGAAATGGGTTTATAGAAATAAATTGGATGAGTCTGGAAAAATTATAAGAAATAAAGCCATATTAGTGGCAAAAGGATATAGACAGGAGGAAGGAATAGACTATGATGAGACTTTTGCTCCCGTAGCTAGATTAGAAGCCATTAGGTTATTTCTTGCCTATGAATCCTACAAAGAATTTAAGCTATATCAAATGGACGTGAAAAGTGCCTTTCTCAATGGGGAACTTCAAGAGCTTGTTTATGTAGATCAACCTCCCGGTTTTGAAGATCCTAAGAAGCCTAATCATGTCTACAAATTGAATAAAGCTTTGTACGGCCTCAAGCAAGCACCTCGAGCATGGTATGAAACTCTCTCCAAATTCCTACTTAGTGAGAAGTTTGAACGAGGTAAAATCGACACCACCTTATTTATTGCAAAGCATAATGGTCATTCATTGTTAGTTCAAATATATGTTGATGACATAATTTTTGGATCTACTAACGAAAAATTATGCAAGAGATTTGAGAAGCTTATGCAGAGCAAATTTGAGATGAGCATGATGGGTGAGCTAACCTTTTTCCTTGGACTTCAAGTTAAGCAAACCCATGAAGGTATTTTCATCAATCAAGCCAAATATACCAAAGATCTAATCAAGAAATTTGGACTTGATTCCGCTCATCCTCAAAGCACTCCTATGGCCACAAATGTACACTTAGACAAAGACGAATCCGGTAAGAAAGTAGATATGACACTCTACCGAGGTATGATAGGCTCTCTACTTTACTTAACCGCTAGTAGGCCAGATATCATGTTTGCCGTATGTGTATGTGCTAGATTTCAAGCTGACCCTAGAGAATCTCATTTGCAAGCTGTCAAAAGAATCATTAGATATCTTGTGGGAACTGCTAACTTAGGTTTGTGGTATCCCAAAGATTCATCATTTACACTAATTAGTTATTCAGATGCTGATTTTGCAGCTTGTAGGGTCACCAGGAAAAGTACTAGTGGAACTTGTCAATTTCTAGGTAACCGGTTGGTTTCCTGGTCGTGCAAGAAACAGGCATCAATTTCCACTTCTACGACTGAAGCTGAGTATATAGCCGCTGGAAGTTGCTGTTCACAAATTCTATGGATGAAGCAACAACTAGTGGACTATGAAATCCCTCAAGAAGTATGTCCTATTTATTGTGATAATACCTCAGCCATATCAGTCTCCAACAATCCTGTGATGCATTCAAAGACCAAGCACATAGACATCAAATATCACTTCCTCAAGGATCACGTTGAAAAGGGTAACATTGTTCTTTTAAAAGTCCATACTGATTATCAACTAGCTGATATTTTGACAAAACCATTGGACATTAAAAGATTTGAATTCCTTAGAGGAGAACTAGGCATGATTGATATTTGTTAATTTATTGTGCTAACCTTGCTGTCTGTAAAAGCTCTCAACCGATCATGATGGTGCCTCATTTACTTATGCTCAACCGATGCTCTTGACCTACTCTCAACCGGTATGTAAGATATCCTAACCGATTAAAAGCATTCCCTAACCGATGGTCCCTAACCGATGCAAAAGCCTTCTATCTTTACCGACCAATTTTCATTGTCTAACCGATCATGTCCTTGATCGGTCAAGCCTAATGTGGTGACGTCAGCTCAACCGATTGATCATTACCTAGCCGACGAATTGCGGGCGGATCACTATTCACAATCCGTTTCTAACCGGCGCGTCCTAGCCGACAAGTCCCATCAATCCTATCAGTCGTCTACCGCCTTACCCTATATAGACAAAGCATCATTGCTATTCCCTACTCCCTCCTACTACCGTCCTTTTTGTACTTGATGATTGGTCAAATTTAAAATTTTGTGACCAAAAAGGTAACTTCTGTATCATTCCAGTTTATCAAAAGGTTATCTTTTTGTCATTATTGCATTATGGTTTAACTGCTGCACACACGTACCTAGTTTTTATCCCTCATATTTAAAATCGTGTTCAATATCTTTTTAAATATCTGTGCCATGCAGTTGAAACGTTTTCTTTATTACAAGAAACCTTTCCATCTTCTATCTCTCTCTACTATATAAGGAAATACAACACTTCATTCAAGCTTTCCGATTCCCTCTCTCTGCAAAAGCTTAGAACTTTCAAGAATTCAAATTCCATTCTCTCTTTGTTCTTCGAACTCTAATCCTTTCTGGTAAAGTTTTTCTAAATACTCAAATTCTTTTAACTTGAAGAACTAGAACTATTTTCAAAATCATAACCTCACTTACATTGTTTTCTTTTGAAATGTTTTCTAACTTAGAATGTTTTTGATTCTTAAATCTTTTGACAGATGGCTCCCAAACCAACTAAGAAAGACATTTTCGGAGGTTACATTCTACCAAGCTTCTTCGAATCTGAAGAAGGGAAGATCCTCCAAGCCATGCTAGTTGCTTCCGGGTTGTTGCCGTTCTTGATGCCAGAGGGGAATGATGATATTCTGTATGAGCTTGTCAATGAGTTCTTCAACAATGGCGTTGTTGATGATAATCCCAAGCCCGGTGTTGTTTCTCACATTACTTCTTCAGTTGGTGGTTTCTCTGTTGATTTCTCCCCATCCTCCATAGCCGAAGCTTTCCCTACTCTTCCCTCAACCGGTTCCTCTTCTGTCACTTCGAAGGATATGGAAGCCGCCTGGGCTACCGTTCGTGGAACCGATCCATTCGTGACCGGTGAAGGGAACAAGAAAGCTGATTTGGATGCTGTTCATTATGCCCTAACCGAAGTCATTGACCGATGTGTGATATGCCGGTCTGGTTCCCATCATTGTATCACTATGATACAATGGGAAGCCATGGCTGCTGTTATGCTTCAAAGGAGATTCAACTGGTGCTCCTTCATCTATCGTGTTATCCTCATCACCGTCAAGAAATTCCAGAAGGAGAAGCCCTTGTCCAGATCTAACAAGGCCAAGCCCATTCATTATCTCTTAATGAGTAGAATCCTCATGAGAATTCCTTCTATCTTTACCATTTCTGGTGGTCAGCCTTCTGTTCCTAAGTCCTTTGTCAAAGCTTTCGACAAGGCCGATCAAGCAAGAATTCTTAGAGAAGCCAAACCGATGGCCCCCATTGCTGCTCCAACCGAAGCCCAACCGGCTAAGAAGAAGACCTCTCAACCGAAGAAGAAGCAGTCAACCGATACCTCCAAACCGGTCCTCAATCTTAGCCTTCTCAACCGATCCCCTCTCCGGCCAAAAGAAAGACCCTTAACCTGATGTTGGTGATAATGAACCCATCTCCACTGTTATCCGACCTAAAAAGTCTGCTAGAAAATCCTCCAAACCAGTTACTCCTCCTCCAGCCACTTCAAAATCAAAACCAATCCCAAAAACTCCTTCCCAAATAGCCAAGGAAAATGCAGAAAGAAGAAAGAGAATTGAAGCCGATATTTCTTCATTCATACCCTTTATCCCCAACCGATTACTTAGCCATGATACCTTGACCGATGACATACCTATCACCGGTCACGCCTCTAATCCCTCTTACCGACGATGCCAACCGATCAGAAATCCTACCTTCCACATTTTCCACAACAATCCATGGGCTATCAACCCTCGCCCGCTCCCTCTCCTAGTTGGGTTTATCCTATTGATCATTTGCCGCCGTTTATTCGGAAGTTGCTTCAATTCCATGAAATCAACAAGTCTTCCGTACCGGCTGGCAACATCCAAGACTATATTGATTTTGGAAACCAACATGTTGAGAAGGGTGTTTATTTCAGCAGACCTTGCCGTCTCAGAGACTGTGATCTTTCAGCTTCCAGGCGTAGTCTCATCAAACAATTCACCAAAAATTTTTTGATCGCCTTCCTCAAATGGAATGCTGTTTTCTTAGCTCAAGATAGAATGAGGCAGGACATGATGGTCCAAGCTGTATGGGCAGATTTTGCCATTCTTTATGGAGCTGAAGATACGTTGATTGAGACTGACTATTACCAGTCTGGGAGATATGAAATGGAGTTTGACTCTCTCCCAAACTTTGACTCTGAACCGGTTTGCCTTGGCCCAAGGAAGAATCAACTTATCGTGAATGTGATGGATTTGTTGGATAATTTACGGATATGGACAATGAATTCAAGGCTACTGGAAATATTTCCTTAGCCGATTTCTTTTCTGAGCTTCACCCACCTCCACCAAATGGCCTACGGTTACTGATGAAGAGATTGATGCCATGTTTGAAGATGAGGAGGAAGAAAAGGATAAATCTGAAGAAGTTGCTGAGTCTAGTTCTAGTTCAGACTCTAGTTCATATGGAGATGATAGGCCTGACCGAATGATAAGCTCAGATCAAGCCTTCACCACTCCTCAACCGATGGCAACAGTTAGAAGCTTGGGAGGAGGCATTACCGATACGTCACCGGTTACCCCTTTGGGAGGAGGCTCTACCGACATCCCAGCCTCTACTCAACCGATGATGCCTCCACCGGTTTCAATCCCTCCAACCGTTGTATCTTCTGAACCGGTTAGAGTTTCTCAACCGATTGATCCTGATGATATCCTTCTGCAGCAAGGCGCCGCTAGCCTATTTGATGTAGAGGAAAAGCGGCTACAAGACCGAGCCGATGCTCTTGCCACTGCTCAAGCTCTTCAAGCTTCAATTCTTGACAGTCAAGTAAGAGAAATTCAGTCTATGCTTTCTAGCCCTCCAAGAGTTGAGGAGGAGACTCGGTCCGTACCTCCATCTTCTACTATTCCTACTTCTGATGCTCCTGATGGAGATTCTGATTTCTTTGTGGAAGAAATTTCTGATGAAGAAGAATTTAATATCTTGGATCCTGCTGTCCCACCGGCTTATGCTGATCCTTGCGTTCTTCAAAAAGACATCTTCTCTCCCTTAAACTATTATACAACCAGATCTTCCATTCCTCGAACCCCTCATGGTATTCCACTCTTTGAACCCCATGAGAAGATTACTAGCCGTGCTGAGTATAAGTTGGTTTCTGATCCTCCTCCATTTTCCCAAGAACTCAAAAAGTTGAAAGAAAAAGAGGTTGATGTTCCTTTCTACCTGTCCAGAACCGTTGGCCCTGGAGAAACAAGTTTCAAAGCCCAGAAACCGGTTGCACTCAAACTTCGCCTTCGGTTTCCTCCACCCAAGGGTCAATCGGTCAAGCCCTCCAAAACCGATCAACAGTTGATCACCAAATTCCCTTCCAAGCAGAAACCGACAGTCTCTCCTTCCAAATCTCAAAGGCTTCGTCATATCAGAATTCAAGGGGGTGTAGCTCAAATTGATTTTGGACCGATAGAGTGCACATTTTCTTCTGATAATATTTTCATGCGTTATCTTTCAGTCAACAATCGTATTACTCAGGTTTTGGAGCTGCGAATTTTGAGATGGTGCTACGAAGTTACTCACAGAGTTGGGTTATTGCCAAATGTGCCTCAGCTTTCTATTTTGAGAAATGGCAATCCTAGGCCATGGAGCAACATTCGGCAAGCATCCCTTCTACTCATAGCTCTCAGGGTTATTCCTTTGATTCGATCAAGGCAACATGCTTTATCATTGGCCCCTACTGCTGCAGATCTTATTGCCTCCGCATTTGATGAAGCCCATGATATTCAGAATGCCATCACTCTTAGCCTTGAATCTGACTCCCTGATCTCTTCTGACCCCAATGATTTCCTTGTGTTCAGTCCCTCTATTGCTTCTTCCGTATCTGTTGATGAGGAGATTACATTTTCTCCAACCGGTCAGGTCTCTAGGATCGGTCCAGTTCATGTCAGCTCTCCAACCGATTCTTCAACCGATGCCTCTACCGGTTCTCCAACTCCATCTCTTACCGGTCGCTCTATTCCTCTCTCTGCACATCTAACTGAGAAGCCTCCTACCATTCCCCTTTCTCCACCAAATCCTTCCCTTGCCATCCAAGTGTTCATTCCCCAACCGGTTCAAGCCTTGACAGTTGTTACTGCTCCTCCAACTGATCCTCCAGCTATATCGGTCAGCTCCTCAACCGGTGGCTCTTCTACCGATAGTGATGCCGATCCTTCCCCTGGTGCTCCTCAACCAGTTCCTGAGGAAGAACTCAACCGACCTGTTGTAGTTCGTGATCTTTGTGAACTTTATGATGCCCTGGTTGCGAGTATGGTTAAGTCCAATCAGGAGGAGGAAGAGAAGAGGTTAGACAGAATGGAGCACGGTTATGCAAAGGACCTAGCTAACTATGTGGCCGATTTGTTTGATAAAGATGCCAAGATAACTGATCTCTCCACTCAGCTAGGTGCCTTGACCCAGTTGAACAAGGAACTCCTGAACACTGCCAAGGATGCCCAAACCGATCTCAAGCTTGCAACCGAAGAAATCAAGAAGCTGAATCAGAAGCTAGCCGATCAAGCCTCATTATTTAGAAAGACCAACACTGAGAGGATCAAGCTTAAAACTGAAAATGAAGTCCTCAAGAAGATGCTAGCTGACCGTGATGCTGAGAAGTCTGCTAGGAAGAAAAGGAAGAGAGATGAAAAGGAAGCCAAGAAGTCAGCCAAGAAATCTCGCACTCAACCGGCCAGTCCATCGGCTACCCCTCCTTCAGCCCCCAAGGATTTGCCTCCAACCGATGATCCCGCCGCCCTGGGCCTAGAATGTAACCGATGAGGAACTTGTCTTTCCATCTTTTGCTTAACCGGTTGAAGACTAATCAATGAGATTTCCTTAACCTCAAACTCTGTTGTTTTGAATGACTTGTCTTTCCTTATTTTCTTTTAATTATTTTTGAATGTTCAAACTATTCTAACTATTTCATTTTGCAGGTTTACTCATTCAAAAATATTTTACTTTAACTTGTTTTAAATTTCTAAGCTTTCAATCTATCTGTAAGCTTTATGAGGTTACATCTATGATGTTACTTGACTTAGGGAATGACATATCTAAAAGATAAATATTTAGTCATTCTTTTACTAAGTCAAAGATGATGCTAACCTAGGGTGATTGGACTTAAGCAATTAGGAGGAGATTGTTAGTCAAATATATGCTTAGGTTTAGAATTGCTTAAACCCAATCACAACAAGCATTAATGTGGACCCCTAATTTTAATTAGACCCAATAGAATTTTTCTATGTATGATAGGTCCCCTCAGTTCTAGTGCCAGTGTTTTTGTTTCATGTAATTTTCTCAAGACTTTGAAGACTTGAAGATGTGAAGATTTGTCCCTATGTTATTTTCTGTGAGTTACTCGGTTTGCTACCCTAACCGGTTGACTTCCTAACCGCTATGTCAACCTAACCGGTTGCCTACCTAGCTGATGTAACCTTCACAGGTTGTATCTTATTTCTTGCCGGTTAAGGCTTCCTCAGCAAGCTCCCCTCAGCCTGGCCCAACCGAAGAATTTATTGCTCCCAACTACCCAAAGAATCCCTTTAGCTAAAGTTGGTAAAGCAAGCATGCCGAATAGACGCCGAAGTGACATTCCCGCCGTCGAAGCTCAAAATAGATTGTCAAAATGACCAGTACTCACATCCTTCCAACCACTCTACAAGGAAAATCTTCTCTCTCCTATCTCAGGCATTTAATGCAAAGATCCTTCAATTCAAAGGCATGCCTGATCAAGTCATCATTGCAACCTCTTCAAAGACAACGGCTCCTTTTCAAAGTTCACTATAAATAGCTTCCCTGGAGCATTGAAGAAGGTTGGTGCATTTATGATTCTTGAGAGTGAGTTGCTCTGAACTTCCATTCTGCAAACTCCATAGTTCAAAGCATTCAATTCAAGTCCCCTTATTCACTAGACATCTCTGTTAGGACTTATACACTGTGCACCTCAATCAATTTTGTAGTGTTCCTTCATTAGACTACATTTGGAACACATTGATTGATTCACACACAGCACCCTAGAGAAATCAGCTCAACTTGTGAGCACATCTCTAGAAAACACCAGGTCTTTATTGTAGCACGATCCGTTAGTGGTCACCTTTAGTTTGGCAGCCTTCAATCATTGGCTTGCAACTTGTAATAGGTAGAAACCATTAATATAGTAGTGCACTTTCACAAATCCAAGTTCTGACCAAACTTGGTAGAGGACGTAGCAGTTATTTAACACTGTGAACCTCTTCAAACAATGTGTCATTCTTCTGTGTGTTGGGGTATGTTTGTGTAGTTGTAACTGGTTGACATTCTCTCAACTGGTCACAACCTATTGACTCAACCTACTGCTCAACTTGTTTGTCTTACTTGGAAATATAATTTGTCTTGTTTGCATAAGGATTTTTAACGTACTGCTTTTGAAACTCTACCTAACCTGTTGTAAACCTAGCCTAACCGTAATTCCCTGCAAAACTAATCTAACGGTTAGCAAGTGTGTTTCCTACAACCTTTTACAAAGACTAAGAGTTTTTAAGCAAAAAGTTTTAATCAGGCTATTCCCCCCCCCCCTCTAGCCTGTTTCCTACCATTCAGGACCTAACAATTGGTATCAGAGCTAGCAATTTTCGAAAATCATTTTTCCAAGCTTAACCGCTTGAATTGCCAATTCCAAAATGGCGGGAAAAATCATGCAAACATACAACTTGACATCCGTTCCCATGTTGAACGATAACGAATTTCCAGTATGGAAAAACATAATCATGCGGTACTTGAATTCAATAGATGATAGGTTAACTACTGTAGTCAGAGATGGTCCAATGACACCCCTGAAATCAATCTTGCAACAAGAGCACCCAAAACTCCTCTCATGGATCATGCAGATAGAGAGTCTGAACAAGACTTTGAGGTTTATGAAACTTATGTGCCAAAACCTCGTGAAGAATGGACTGAGGATGACAAACTTTGTGATTCCTTAGACCGAAAAGCATTGCACATAATAACCTCAGGACTTGATGACAGACTGTACAAACAAGTACAATGCTATGAGACCGCTCAACAAGTATGGCAAAGTCTTCTCAGATACTTTGAAGGAGATCAAGTGGCCAAGGACAACAGACTCTACAAAAGCGTTGCTGAGTTTGAGTCCTTCAAAAAGAATCCTAATGAAACAATGAAGGAAACGTACGACCGATTCTGCGAGGTGAGTAACTCTTGTGCATCTTTAGGTAGAGTCTATACCATGAAAGACCTAAACATGAGATTCCTCAATTCTCTTGGAGACTTGTGGCATGTGAAGGTCGCTATTTTGAAAGAATGCCGTGATTTGAACACTACTCATATCCAGAACATTGTGTCTACTTTGTTTCTATATGAGGAAGAGCTCAACCGGCTGAGTGGAGTTCAAAAACAATTTAAAAATCTATCTCTGCCACTGCACCGAGATCTTCCCTGGTTCTTCTATGCTTACTAGCCAAATTACCACCAATGACTCTCCCTCAACATCTCAGCCTCAACCAACTCTAGCCAATACCTCTTCTAACACACCTCTTGAGGTAGAGGATGAATTTGCTGCATTCGCCAGAAACTACAGAAAGTTTAAGGATTTTAAGAAATCCCACAGCAAATCATTTCAACCCAAAGCCTCATCCTTCCATAGATCTGGGAACTTCCAAAAGAAAGGCCAAACCTCAACCTCAACCGACGGAAAGAATGCCCAAGGTGAGCTTGTGTGTTACAATTGTAGAAAACCCGGCCATTTTGCCTCCAAATGCCCTCAACCTAAATATGAATTTTTGAGGAAGAAACCATTCAAGAAATTCCCTAGATCTAAATCTAAGAGCTTAGTTGCCGAGGATGGAACTGAAAAAGCTATGCCGCTTGGTTTGAGACCGACTCGAGAATGAAGAAGCCGACTATGCCGACTCGGATGAAGATGTTGATGTCGCTTTGTTGCTATGGGTGGAACTTATGAACAACCCATCTCCCTGCAAACTCCTATTTTTAGACACCCCAATTCCAATGAACAATCATCCTATGTTGATCAGACTCCGCCTATGAGATCTCCCTTGACATTCTTTGATGAACCCATTTCTACTCCCAAGGCAGATGCAGGTAACCCCTATAATTTCAAAATTCAAAACATAGGTGGATCCCTTTATGGTCAGTCCAAAACCTTGCCCACTCTCAGACCGCTGATGCAACCAATCCAACCGACCTATCAAGCTCAAGCCTTGCCGATTGCCTCCTATCAACCGATGCTTGAGACCCGACCGATTCACTTAAAGCCTCTAACCGAACCGAGCCCTCAACCGATATCTTCACTACCAAATTTTGATCCCAATTTTGAACCATCATCCTCTTCCTCTCAGCCTACTGTTGACCCAATGCCAAATATGTCAAAGTCTGAAATGGCAGAGGTGATGAATGAGCTCTTCTCCGATTTTGAAAAATTAAATGAAGCTCACAAAATCATGGTTGATAATTTTAAAGTGATCACTACTGAAAATGATTCTTTGAAAGCTGAAATAAAAACTTTGAAAGAAAGTAAGCTAGAGTCGATCATGAAGAAGGATAATCAAGAACTCACCGAGAGACTAAACATTTCTGTTTGTCAAATTGCCGATCTTGTGTCAAGAAATAACTCTCTTCATAAAACCATTGACACGTTTTCAAAATCACGAACCGCTATGGAGACCATCATTCAAGATCAAATATCTCCTAACCGAGATGTAACTACCGGTATAAGTTTTAACTCCAAAGAAGGATGACATTGACAAAGAAAGACAAACCAGCTAAGAAGTCTGTCTCGAGAACTTGATAGGCAAATTTGATGATGCTCAATCCAAAATGATTAAGAAGGAGTTAACCAAACCTTTCAAATCTGTCCCTCACACCTATCCTAATGGACGGGTACGTATGAAAGCCTATTTGAGCAAAAACAAATCTCAATGGACCGAGGTAGCCGATCCCGAGTTAGGACAATATGTTCCACTTAGTGATGGAGACAAAGCAAAGGTGGAATTAAAATTGTTGATCATGTTGCAGTCAGAATCCTCAACCGGTAAGGTAACCGACACCGGTAAGGGTATGACCGATCGACAATCAACCGCAGTCACCCAACCGGTAAAGGCAACCTAACCGGTAAAGCCATTCCTAAACCGATGCAACAGGTTAACAAAAGTAAATCCATCACCTTCGTCCCCAAAGGATCTGTCTCGCTCAATCGCTAACTCTCTCGAAGCATTGGCAAAATTGAACATCAATTCATCTAAGCCTCCTCACCATCTTCTAATAAATGTGTAAATTGTGGTTTTATTGGTCACAAGGCTTATGAATGCCTCTTAAAGCACCTATCTGGACCCACCGAGTCTAAAAGCTCGTGTGGTGGCTGTATGGCCGCCAAAGAGGAACTAACTCTTTGGACCCAAAAGAATAAGGGGGACCATAAGCTTACCGTTTTATTTCAGAATGCTTAATGGCCTCAACCGATGCCGGTAAGGATGTTTGGATTATGGACAAGTGGATGCTCTAGGCATATGATCGGGTCATGCCGATCTCCTAACCGATCCGGGAAGAAGCATCTGGTCCTCCAGCTTGTCTTTGGTGACAACGCAAAGGGTAAAATTATCGGTCGAGGATCCATCAAAAGAGGTACAAGAATTGTACGTAAGGTATCTTTGGTGGATGGTCTAAAACACAACCTTCTTTCTATTTCACAATTTTGCGACAAAGGTATGCATTGTGTTTTCAATTCTTCCAACCGCTATGTGAAAGACATTGCTACAGGTGAAACACTTCTCACCGGATATAGAAAAGGTAACGTATATGCTATAGATTTAAACAATGTCTCGAATGTTACTAATGTTTGTTTTGTAGCTAAGAACATCGGTGAGAATTCCTGGCTATGGCACAAGAGACTCGCCACCCGAACTTCAAATATCTATCCAAGCCGGCCAATAAAAATCTTGTCGCCGGCTTACCTCGTGTGTCCGCTGATCATGGAAGGAAATGTAGAGCCCGCCAATTGGGAAAACAACATAAAGAATCTTTCCGCAAAGAAGCCCCCGCATGTCCACTTCTAGGTGCCTCCACCGCTACATATGGATCTGTTTGGCCCCACAACAACCGCCAGCTTGGGGGTAGCAGATATGCCTTGGTTGTTGTAGACGATTTCTCAAGATATACCCGGGTAGAGATGTTTGCTTCAAAAGATGATACATATGAAGTTGCTACCAGATTATTCCGTCTACTTCAAACCCAAAAAGAATGTGATATCATCGCATGAGATCGATAATGGAACGGAGTTCAAAAATCTTGGAATCGCTCGATCGTGATGATCACGGAATAGACCACAATTTCTCACCCGCTGGTACACCGCAACAAAATGGTGTAGTTGAGAGAAAGAACAGGACATTGATCAAAGCCGGAAAAACAATGATATCCGGCTAGGCTCCCCAAGTATTTTTGGGCCGAAGCTATACATACAGCTTGCTTCACCCAGAATAGATCTTTGGTCAACAAGTTTCACAACAAGACCCCTTATGAGCTGTGGCGTGGCAGAATCCCCAATATTAGTTTCTTCAAGATCTTCGGTTGCAGATGCTATGTACTTTACAATGGTAAAGAGCGCCGAGGTAAATTTGATGAAAAAGATGATGAAGGCATTTTTGTGGGATACGCCAAGCACAGTAAGGCATTTAGAGTTTTTAACAAACGGTTGTTGAAAATTGTTGAATCTGTTCATGTTACCTTTGATGAATTTGATTTGCTAGAGTCTGACAAGGCTCCAAATAGTACTGATGGTTCTGGTGTTTTTGAGACAGGTAATCAAAACTCTAATCAAACCACCAGCAACAACGCAAATCAACCTCCAGCTCAACCGTCAGCCTCTAGTGGTGTAACCTGTAGAGACCTAGTTGATGACTCCTTCTTTCCTCAATCGGTTAGGCAATCAAATAGTCAATCTCAGCCAACCGATCCCTCACCAACTAGTCCTCATATTACAACTCCCAATTCATCACCTGAAGCTGAACCAATTTCACCCATCAACTTACCATTTCCATCTCCAATTACCGATCACCATCATCACCATCACCCTCACCTAACCGATCACCTCAACCGGTCTCCTCTTCCTCAACCGATTCCACTCCTCCCATAGAAACCTTAAGACAGAATCGGTCGTGCAAGACCTACCTAGGGAAGTGAGATCAGTTAGAAATCATCCTTTAGAAAATGTTATTGGTGATGTCTTTGGACCTAGAATGACTAGAGGCCAATTAAGAAACTTAGAGGAACAACATGGTTTATTTTCCCCTGCTATGGTCTCCAACATAGAACCAAAGAAGACTGATGAAGCACTTGATGACCCCAGCTGGGTAGAAGCTATGCAAGAAGAGCTTAACCAGTTTGATAGATGTAAAGTTTGGGAATTAGTGCCTAGACCTAGTGATCAAACAGTAATTGGAACGAAATGGGTTTATAGAAATAAATTGGATGAGTCTGGAAAAATTATAAGAAATAAAGCCATATTAGTGGCAAAAGGATATAGACATGAGGAAGGAATAGACTATGATGAGACTTTTGCTCCCGTAGCTAGATTAGAAGCCATTAGGTTATTTCTTGCCTATGAAGCCTACAAAGAATTTAAGCTATATCAAATGGACGTGAAAAGTGCCTTTCTCAATGGGGAACTTCAAGAGCTTGTTTATGTAGATCAACCTCCCGGTTTTGAAGATCCTAAGAAGCCTAATCATGTCTACAAATTGAATAAAGCCTTGTACGGCCTCAAGCAAGCACCTCGAGCATTGTATAAAACTCTCTCCAAATTCCTACTTAGTGAGAAGTTTGAACGAGGTAAAATCGACACCACCTTATTTATTGCAAAGCATAATGGTCATTCATTGTTAGTTCAAATATATGTTGATGACATAATTTTTGGATCTACTAACGAAAAATTATGCAAGAGATTTGAGAAGCTTATGCAGAGCAAATTTGAGATGAGCATGATGGGTGAGCTAACCTTTTTCCTTGGACTTCAAGTTAAGCAAACCCATGAAGGTATTTTCATCAATCAAGCCAAATATACCAAAGATCTAATCAAGAAATTTGGACTTGATTCCGCTCATCCTCAAAGCACTCCTATGGCCACAAATGTACACTTAGACAAAGACGAATCCGGTAAGAAAGTAGATATGACACTCTACCGAGGTATGATAGGCTCTCTACTTTACTTAACCGCTAGTAGGCCAGATATCATGTTTGCCGTATGTGTATGTGCTAGATTTCAAGCTGACCCTAGAGAATCTCATTTGCAAGCTGTCAAAAGAATCATTAGATATCTTGTGGGAACTGCTAACTTAGGTTTGTGGTATCCCAAAGATTCATCATTTACACTAATTGGTTATTCAGATGCTGATTTTGCAGCTTGTAGGGTCACCAGGAAAAGTACTAGTGGAACTTGTCAATTTCTAGGTAACCGGTTGGTTTCCTGGTCGTGCAAGAAACAGGCATCAATTTCCACTTCTACGACTGAAGCTGAGTATATAGCCGCTGGAAGTTGCTGTTCACAAATTCTATGGATGAAGCAACAACTAGTGGACTATGAAATCCCTCAAGAAGTATGTCCTATTTATTGTGATAATACCTCAGCCATATCAGTCTCCAACAATCCTGTGATGCATTCAAAGACCAAGCACATAGACATCAAATATCACTTCCTCAAGGATCACGTTGAAAAGGGTAACATTGTTCTTTTAAAAGTCCATACTGATTATCAACTAGCTGATATTTTGACAAAACCATTGGACATTAAAAGATTTGAATTCCTTAGAGGAGAACTAGGCATGATTGATATTTGTTAATTTATTGTGCTAACCTTGCTGTCTGTAAAAGCTCTCAACCGATCATGATGGTGCCTCATTTACTTATGCTCAACCGATGCTCTTGACCTACTCTCAACCGGTATGTAAGATATCCTAACCGATTAAAAGCATTCCCTAACCGATGGTCCCTAACCGATGCAAAAGCCTTCTATCTTTACCGACCAATTTTCATTGTCTAACCGATCATGTCCTTGATCGGTCAAGCCTAATGTGGTGACGTCGCCAACCGATTGATCATTACCTAGCCGACGAATTGCGGGCGGATCACTATTCACAATCCGTTTCTAACCGGCGCGTCCTAGCCGACAAGTCCCATCAATCCTATCAGCCGTCTACCGCCTTACCCTATACTGACAAAGCATCATTGCTGTTCCCTACTCCCTCCTACTACCGTCCTTTTTGTACTTGATGATTGGTCAAATTTAAAATTTTGTGACCAAAAAGGTAACTTCTGTATCATTCCAGTTTATCAAAAGGTTATCTTTTTGTCATTATTGCATTATGGTTTAACTGCTGCACACACGTACCTAGTTTTTATCCCTCATATTTAAAATCGTGTTCAATATCTTTTTAAATATTCGTGCCATGCGCTTGAAACGTTTTCTTTATTACAAGAAACCTTTCCATCTTCTATCTCTCTCTACTATATAAGGAAATACAACACTTCATTCAAGCTTTCCGATTCCCTCTCTCTGCAAAAGCTTAGAACTTTCAAGAATTCAAATTCCATTCTCTCTTTGTTCTTCGAACTCTAATCCTTTCTGGTAAAGTTTTTCTAAATACTCAAATTCTTTTAACTTGAAGAACTAGAACTATTTTCAAAATCATAACCTCACTTACATTGTTTTCTTTTGAAATGTGTTCTAACTTAGAATGTTTTTGATTTTAAATCTTTTGACAGATGGCTCCCAAACCAACTAAGAAAGACATTTTCGGAGGTTACATTCTACCAAGATTCTTCGAATCTGAAGAAGGGAAGATCCTCCAAGCCATGCTAGTTGCTTCCGGGTTGTTGCCGTTCTTGATGCCAGAGGGGAATGATGATATTCTGTATGAGCTTGTCAATGAGTTCTTCAACAATGGCGTTGTTGATGATAATCCCAAGCCCGGTGTTGTTTCTCACATTTTTTCTTCAGTTGGTGGTTTCTCTGTTGATTTCTCCCCATCCTCCATAGCCAAAGCTTTCCCTACTCTTCCCTCAACCGGTTCCTCTTCTGTCACTTCGAAGGATATAGAAGCCGCCTGGGCTACCGTTCGTGGAACCGATCCGTTCGTGACCGGTGAAGGGAACAAGAAAGCTGATCTAGATGCTATTCATTACGCCCTAACCGAAGTCATTGACCGATGTGTGATATGCCGGTCTGGTTCCCATCATTGTATCACTATGATACAATGGGAAGCCATGGCTGCTGTTATGCTTCAAAGGAGATTCAACTGGTGCTCCTTCATCTATCGTGTTATCCTCATCGCCTTCAAGAAATTCCAGAAGGAGAAGCCCTTGTCCAGATCTAACAAGGCCAAGCCCATTCATTATCTCTTAATGAGTAGAATCCTCATGAGAATTCCTTCTATCTTTACCATTTCTGGTGGTCAGCCTTCTGTTCCTAAGTCCTTTGTCAAAGCTTTCGACAAGGCCGATCAAGCAAGAATTCTTAGAGAAGCCAAACCGATGGCCCCCATTGCTGCTCCAACCGAAACCCAACCGGCTAAGAAGAAGACCTCTCAACCGAAGAAGAAGCAGTCAACCGATACTTCCAAACCGGTCCCTCAATCTTAGCCTTCTCAACCGATTCCCTCTCCGGCCAAAAGAAAGACCCCAGAACCTGATGTTGGTGATAATGAACCCATCTCCACTGTTATCCAACCTAAAAAGACTGCTAGAAAATCCTCCAAACCAGTTACTCCTCCTCCAGCCACTTCAAAATCAAAACCAATCCCAAAAACTCCTTCCCAAATAGCCAAGGAAAATGCAGAAAGAAGAAAGAGAATTGAAGCCGATATTTCTTCATTCATACCCTTTATCCCCAACTGATTACTTAGCCATGATACCTTGACCGATGACATACCTATCACCGGTCACGCCTCTAATCCCTCTTACCGACGATGCCAACCGATCAGAAATCCTACCTTCCACATTTTCCACAACAATCCATGGGCTATCAACCCTCAGTCTGCTCCCTCTCCTAGTTGGGTTTATCCTATTGATCATTTGCCGCCGTTTATTCGGAAGTTGCTTCAATTCCATGAAATCAACAAGTCTTCCGTACCGGCTGGCAACATTCAAGACAATATTGATTTTGGAAACCAACATGTTGAGAAGGGTGTTTATTTCAGCAGACCTTGCCGTCTCAGAGACTGTGATCTTTCAGCTTCCAGGCGTAGTCTTATCAAACAATTCAACAAATTTTTTGATCAGCTTCCCCTCAAATGGAATGCTGTCTTCCTAGCTCAAGATAGAATGAGGCAGGACATGATGGTCCAAGCTGTATGGGCAGATTTTGCCATTCTTTATGGAGCTGAAGATACGTTGATTGAGACTGACTATTACCAGTCTGGGAAATATGAAATGGAGTTTGACTCTCTCCCAAACTTTGACTCTGAACCGGTTTGCCTTGGCCCAAGGAAGAATCAGCTTATCAGGAATGTGATGGATTTGCTGGATAATTTACTGGATATGGACAATGAACTCAAGGCAGCTGGAAATATTTCCTTAGCCGATTTCTTTTCTGCAGTTCAGTCCACCTCCACCAAATGGCCTACGGTTACTGATGAAGAGATTGATGCCATGTTTGAAGATGAGGAGGAAGAAAAGGATAAATAAGAAGAAGTTGCTGAGTCTAGTTCTAGTTCAGACTCTAGTTCATATGGAGATGATAGGCCTGACCGAATGATAGGCTCAGATCAAGCCTTCACCACTCCCAAACCGATGGCAACGGTTAGAAGCTTGGGAGGAGGCATTACCGATACGTCACCGGTTACCCCTTTGGGAGGAGGCTCCACCGACATCCCAGCCTCTACTCAACCGATGATGCCTCCATCGGTTTCAATCCCTCCAACCGTTGTATCTTCTGAACCGGTTAGAGTTTCCCAGCCGATTGATCCTGATGACGTCCTTCTGCAGCAAGCTGTGGCTGCTAGCCTATTTGATGTAGAGGAAAAGCGGCTACAAGACCGAGCCGATGCTCTTGCCACTGCTCAAGCTCTTCAAGCTTCAATTCTTGGCAGTCAAGTAAGAGAAATTCAGTCTATGCTTTCTAGCCCTCCAAGAGTTGAGGAGGAGACTCAGTCCGTACCTCCATCTTTTACTATTCCTACTTCTGATGCTCCTGATGGAGATTCTGATTTCTTTGTGGAAGAAATTTCTGATGAAGAAGAATTTAATATCTTGGATCCTGCTGTCCCACCGGCTTATGCTGATCCTTGCGTTCTTCAAAAAGACATCTTCTCTCCCTTAAACTATTATACAACCAGATCTTCCATTCCTCGAACCCCTCATGGTATTCCACTCTTTGAACCCCATGAAAAGATTACTAGCCGTGCTGAGTATAAGTTGGTTTCTGATCCTCCTCCATTTTCCCAAGAACTCAAAAAGTTGAAAGAAAAAGAGGTTGATGTTCCTTTCTACCTGTCCAGAACCGTTGGCCCTGGAGAAACAAGTTCCAAAGCCCAGAAACCGGTTGCACTCAAACTTCGCCTTCGGTTTCCTCCACCCAAGGGTCAATCGGTCAAGCCCTCCAAAACCGATCAACAGTTGATCACCAAATTCCCTTCCAAGCAGAAACCGACAGTCTCTCCTTCCAAATCTCAAAGGCTTCGTCATATCAGAATTCAAGGGGGTGTGGCTCAAATTGATTCTGGACCGATAGAGTGCACATTTTCTTCTGATAATATTTTCATGCGTTATCTTTCAGTCAACAATCGTATTACTCAGGTTTTGGAGCTGCGAATTTTGAGATGGTGCTACGAAGTTACTCACAGAGTTGGGTTAATGCCAAATGTGCCTCAGCTTTCTATTTTGAGAAATGGCAATCCTAGGCCATGGAGCAACATTCGGCAAGCATCCCTTCTACTCCTAGCTCTCAGGGTTATTCCTTTGATTCGATCAAGGCAACATGCTTTATCATTGGCCCCTACTGCTGCAGATCTTATTGCCTCCGCATTTGATGAAGCCCATGATATTCAGAATGCCATCACTCTTAGCCTTGAATCTGACTCCCTGATCTCTTCTGACCCCAATGATTTCCTTGTGTTCAGTCCCTCTATTGCTTCTTCCGTATCTGTTGATGAGGAGATTACATTTTCTCCAACCGGTCAAGTCTCTAGGATCGGTCCAGTTCATGTCAGCTCTCCAACCGATTCTTCAACCGATGCCTCTACCGGTTCTCCAACTCCATCTCTTACCGGTCGCTCTATTCCCCTCTCTGCACATCTAACCGAGAAACCTCCTACCGTTCCCCTTTCTCCACCAAATCCTTCCCTTGCCATCCAAGTGTTCGTTCCCCAACCGGTTCAAGCCTTGACAGTTGTTACTGCTCCTCCAACTGATCCTCCAGCTATATCGGTCAGCTCCTCAACCGGTGGCTCTTCTACCGATAGTGATGCCGATCCTTCCCCTGGTACTCCTCAACCAGTTCCTGACGAAGAACTCAACCGACCTGTTGTAGTTCGTGATCTTTGTGAACTTTATGATGCCCTGGTTGCGAGTATGGTTAAGTCCAATCAGGAGGAGGAAGAGAAGAGGTTAGACAGAATGGAGCACGGTTATGCAAAGGACCTAGCTAACTATGTGACCAATTTGTTTGATAAAGATGCCAAGATCACTTATCTCTCCACTCAGCTAGGTGCCTTGACCCAGTTGAACAAGGAACTCCTGAACACTGCCAAGGATGCCCAAACCGATCTCAAGCTTGCAACCGAAGAAATCAAGAAGCTGAATCAGAAGCTAGCCGATCAAGCCTCATTATTTAGAAAGACCAACACTGAGAGGATCAAGCTTAAAACTGAAAATGAAGTCCTCAAGAAGATGCTAGCTGACCGTGATGCTGAGAAGTCTGCTAGGAAGAAAAGGAAGAGAGATGAAAAGGAAGCCAAGAAGTCAGCCAAGAAATCTCGCACTCAACCGGCCAGTCCATCGGCTACCCCTCCTTCAGACCCCAAGGATTTGCCTCCAACCGATGATCCTGCTGCCCCAGTCTAGAATGTAACCGATGAGGAACTTGTCTTTCCATCTTTTGCTTAACCGGTTGAAGACTAATCAATGAGATTTCCTTAACCTCAAACTCTGTTGTTTTGAATGACTTGTCTTTCCTTATTGTCTTTTAATTATTTTTGAATGTTCAAACTATTCTAACTATTTCATTTTGCAGGTTTACTCATTCAAAAATATTTTACTTTAACTTGTTTTAAATTTCTAAGCTTTCAATCTATCTGTAAGCTTTCTGAGGTTACATCTATGATGTTACTTGACTTAGGGAATGACATATCTAAAAGATAAATCTTTAGTCATTCTTTTACTAAGTCAAAGATGATGCTAACCTAGGGTGATTGGACTTAAGCAATTAGGAGGAGATTGTTAGTCAAATATATGCTTAGGTTTAGAATTGCTTAAACCCAATCACAACAAGCATTAATGTGGACCCCTAATTTTAATTAGACCCAATAGAATTTTTCTATGTATGATAGGTCCCCTTAGTGCTAGTGCCAGTGTTTTTGTTTCATGTAATTTTCTCAAGACCTTGAAGACTTGAAGATGTGAAGATTTGTCCCTATGTTATTTTCTGTGAGATACTCGGTTTGCTACCCTAACCGGTTGACTTCCTAACTGCTATGTCAACCTAACTGGTTGCCTACCTAGCTGATGTAACCTTCACAGGTTGTATCTTATTTCTTGCCGGTTAAGGCTTCCTCAGCAAGCTCCCCTCAGCCTGGCCCAACCGAAGCATTTATTGCTCCCAACTACCCAGCAACCCCTTTAGCTAAAGTTGGTAAAGCAAGCATGCTGAATAGACGCTGAAGTGACATTCCTGCGGCTTTCAGAAGCTCAAAATAGATTGTCAAAATGACCAGTACTCACATCCTTCCAACCACTCTACAAGGAAAATCTTCTCTCTCCTATCTCAGGCATTTAATGCAAAGATCCTTCAATTCAAAGGCATGCCTGATCAAGTCATCATTGCAACCTCTTCAAAGACAACGGCTCCTTTTCAAAGTTCACTATAAATAGCTTCCCTGGAGCATTGAAGAAGGTTGGTGCATTTATGATTCTTGAGAGTGAGTTGCTCTGAACTTCCATTCTGCAAACTCCATAGTTCAAAGCATTCAATTCAAGTCCCCTTATTCACTAGACATCTCTGTAGGACTTATACACTGTGCACCTCAATCAATATTGTAGTGTTCCTTCATTAGACTACATTTGGAACACATTGATTGATTCACATACAACACCCTAGAGAAATCAGCTCAACTTGTGAGCACATCTCTAGAAAACACCAGGTCTTTATTGTAGCACGATCCGTTAGTGGTCACCTTTAGTTTGGCAGCCTTCAATCATTGGCTTGCAACTTGTAATAGGTAGAAACCATTAATATAGTAGTGCACTTTCACAAATCCAAGTTCTGACCAAACTTGGTAGAGGACGTAGCAGTTATTTAACACTGTGAACCTCTTCAAACAATGTGTCATTCTTCTGTGTGTTTGTTTATTTTTGTGTAGTTGTAACTGGTTGACATTCTCTCAACTGGTCACAATCTATTGACTCAACCTACTGCTCAATTTGTTTGTCTTACTTGGAAATATAATTTGTCTTGTTTGCATAAGGATTTTTAACGTACTGCTTTTGAAACTCTACCTAACCGGTTGTAAACCTAGCCTAACCGTAATTCCGCTGTGCAAAACTAATCTAACGGTTATCAAGTGTGTTTCCTACAACCTTTTACAAAGACTAAGAGATTTTAAGCAAAAATTTTTATTCAGGCTATTCACCCCCCCCCTCTAGCCTGATTCCTACCATTCAGGACCTAACAGAAACGATGTAAAGATAGGATCTTTACACCGGTCCGTTCCAAGGTTGCTAATGGGGACACGGGGGAAATGCATGATTTAATGACATTTTTAGTGAAAAGATGACATTTTTGGGTTGCAAAGGATGCATTTGATTTAAAGAAGTGATCTTTATTGCAAAGGATGCTTTTTTAATGTAAAGACATGATTTTTATGCAAAGGATGCATTTTTATGATAAAGACTTGATCTTTATATGCAAATGATGCATAAAGATGATATTTTTATATAAAAATGGGGTTTTTAGGTGCAAAGGATGCACCTTTATATATAAAGATTACATTTTTAATGGCAAGGGATGCCTAATGCATGCAAAGGGGAAGGGGGGATGATAAAGATATGATCTTTAAACTACCAAGTCCCAAGCAAGGATAATAACAATATATGCAATGAGAAATTAAATCATGTAGAGCAATTACGATGCAAGGTTAGGGAGTGAGAGGTTACCAATGGTGGCCTCTTCTTCTTTGGGGTGGAGCTAGGAGGAAGGATTGATCTTGGGATCTTCAAGGAGGAGGGAGGTGGTTTCTTGGCCTTCTTCTTCAACCTTCTTGGACTTCCAGCAGCCTTTTGGAGTGTATTCTTCGTATTGTGGTGATATTGTGTTCTTTGTTGATGATTAAAATGGGTAGAGGAGGGCTCTATTTATAGGCAGTCTGGGAAGAGCGAATGAAGCCGTGCGGCTAGGGGTCCTTGGCTAATGCAGTCGTGCGGCATTATCCACAATGACTCAGCACTTCTAGAATCATGCAAGGTGGCAAATTCTAGAACTTTTCTCCCAATTAATAAAAACGTGTTTCTTAATGGATAAGCCTTCCTTTCAGCCCTTAATTAATTTGGAACAGTTCCGGAATATTTCCGGAACACTAGGAAGGTCCAGGGAATTATCGGAAAACTTACCGAAATTGCCAGAAAGTTTAACCGGAAGGCATGAGCCAGATTTGGGTACTTACAATAGTGGCCACAACTGTCGCGCTACACAGAACCGAGATGGCAAGTTCTATCATCGTGACAGAAGAAGCCATTTCTAGAATCTGAATAACAAGCAGAACCAGCCCCAGCCTCCAAGCTCAATACAATAGCTGAGCCCCAAGCATCAGCACTCCAAAATGGAACACAAGGAGGAAAAGGAATAAAGCAAAGCAATAAATGCATTTACACACATATAATGTCACCAACAATGCACACACAAATGAATGAAATGAATGTTGAACAAGCACGAATGTTTGACCCACTTTTTGAAAAACATGTTTCAAATGTCCCCAGCAGAGTCGCCACTGAATGTACGCTCGCCGAAAAATTTATGAAAATTGGGAGTCGCCATGCCATTTTAAAGGAAACATTGAAAACCTTTTGAAAAGAGAATTTGGGTTCGGGGGTCAGGTTACGTGTAGGGAAGAATCGAGAGTTCACCCAACACGCTTCGTTTGTAAACGAGTCTTTCTATGTTTAACATCCAAAACATTCAAGAGTGTGTGCAATTTGTGTGTGACAAAATATATGATAGAATGCATTTTAATTCTTTGTTTTATTGATCTACGAAGGAAGATACATCTTGTGAACCACTTGACATGGGGGGCCACATCACAGGATACGTTGAGATGAACAACTTACAACTGAAATGGACCAGCTGCAAAGTGGTTACATGTGTCGCGTGACACAGGACCTGGGATGGTCAAGTGTGTCGCGTGACACACCATACCAGTTTGCAGAGATCTTACAAAGTTGGGATTACAGAGGAAACCAAAGGACGATCTCAACCAAAATCAACATATTTGCAAAGTCACGAGATAATAGAGATCAACACAATCACCTCAAATGAGTGTGGATATTGAGGATCCACACTCTATTTTGAGTGACAAGTAAACTAGATGAACAAATTACAACTGAAATGATGGTCTCTGCAGAGTGGCTAGTTATGTCGCACTACACAGGACCTGGAGTGGCCAGTTGTGTCGCGTGACATAACCCACCTCTCTGCAGAGACTTTACAATTTGAAATCAAAATCCATAGAGATCCAATCATATCCAATTAAAACACCAACTCAACTCAGAATACCACGAATTAGCAACAGGCTAACCAAGGGGGTGTGGATATGGGGAGATCCACACTCCCTTGGCAAATAAGCCACAATTATAAAGAGATCAAACCATGAACAATGAAATTATACCAAACAACTTGAATTAAACAGAGAGATGGCGATTGTGACTTGATAATCAGAGCAGATGGAGCTTGATTATCAAGTCAATGAACAGAGATTACAATGAATTGATTATGTAAAGAGCAAATATGAGAGAGAGAGAGAGAGGGAGTTTTAACCCTTATAGATCCACGTTCTCTATACCAAGTCGGTATAGGGAACCTTCAATCAGCTTCAGGATGTGGATTCGAGCACAAATGGAGTGTTGGACTCAGATCTTCAAGGTGTACGTGAAGTATGGAGGTAGATGGGTAAGATGTGTATGGGAGATAAGGGAATTGAAGGGAATTGGTGTAGGTTTGTGTGGAAGGAGGAGAGAGACGAGCTTCTGGGGGAATTTTGGCAGGGTGATAGTAGGGAGTTGGAAAAGGGATCCAGAAATGAGAGGTGGAGGGTCCAATTTATAGGCTGCTGGTGAGGGCCAGTTGTGCCGCACGACCTTCCGCTTCCGTTTTCCGTGGCTCGTTGTGTCGCGTGACACAACATGCCACTAACCGTTTTCAGCGCCAAGCAACTGGTTCTGGAACATTCCGGATTAATTCCCAACAAGTCCAAAACAATTAATTCTTTGTAGGTCCTTTTGCAGGGAGAAATGACTTAGAAGTACTTTCTTCGCAAAAACTTATAAAAAGTTTTCGGAAGTCTCAGAATGGACCGGGAATTAACCAAAATGCCCCTAGTGCAATTTTATTATATTAAAAGGCACCAGCAAAGGGTCGCGAATTGGATTGGCGTACTCACACTTACAGAAGCCCCTCGACAACGTCACTTGCAGGGTAAGTGGGGTTGTCGATAAAAAAGGATCCAATCTGGCGAACTGCCGAGATGGATTGGGAGACCAAGGCGGTCAAGTGGCTGAACCTTTGGAAGGCTACCTACGTATCCCGGAGGAATCAAGCCATGATCGTAGTTCGGAATCCACTGGGAAAGGGGAAGAGAAACTGGCCTCTTGCTAGGGAGATAGAAAGAAAGTGACCTAAGAGGTTAAATGGCTGATCTTACTGGGAATATGCCAAATGAAGGGAGTGACCAATGTGGTCAGATATCTGGTCCTTTATAAAAGGCTACTTCACCACTGAGGAGTAATGAATGAAAGGGGTGACCACTGCGGTCGGATGGTTGGACCTTTATGAAAGGCTACCTACGTATCCCGGAGGTATCAAGCCTTGGTCGTAGTTCAAGTCTCACTAGATAGTTAGGAACATGTATAGGATCCTTGAGATTTTGACGATTAATGGAGGAGTCACCTTATTTGACAATTAATGGAGGTTGTCACCTTAAGAAACTAAAGCTTACGTTGCTATCGAGGAGATAGAGGTAGCTAAAGTTGGAAAACTAAAGTGTACTTCGCTATCGAGGAGATAGAGGTAGCTAAAGTTGGAAAACTAAAGCGTACTTCGCTATCGAGGAGATAGAGGTAGCTAAAGTTGGAAAATTAAAGCGAACTTCGCTATCGAGGAGATAGAGGTAGCTAAAGTTGGAAAAACTAAATCGTACTTCGCTATCGAGGAGATAGAGGTAGCTGAAGTTGGAAAACTAAAGCGTACTTCGCTATCGAGGAGATAGAGGTAGTTGAAGTTGGAAAACTAAAGTGTACTTCGCTATCGAGGAGATAGAGGTAGCTGAAGTTGAGTTTTGACAATTCGGAGGTTGTCGCCTGACGTTATTCCATTATAACGGAAGTAACGAAGGCGTTTTGAGAGAAAACATTATTCTATTTTAGAGATAATGGAGATTTCTTTTTTTTTTGGAAAACAACGTTACTTCGTTGGGAGATAACGGGAATTATTTGCCTAATTGGAAAGTCCAGGGGCAAAAGTGTAAATTCAGCTCAGAGTGAATGAAGCAGCCCGGCGTGAGATGGGATAAAAGAAGTCGTATGGCTTTAAGCCTGATTTCACCAGATTCATTTAATCAGCAGAAGAACGGGCTATGGCCCCAATACTGCTTCGTTTTGTCGAGGAGAGAGGAGAGAAAAGAGGGAGAAATCTCAAAATTCTTCAAATCCCTAGCTTCCATTGCTCAAAATGGATCAAGAGGGGAACATCTTGCCTAGACAAGTGCGTAGAACCTTGTCACAAGCCGCGAGAATGAGGCGGAGGGAATTCATTCGGACCGAGCAAAAATATGACTTCACTACACCCCCTTCTGAGTTCTGTCCCGGCAAGAGGGAGCATAAATCGATGAAACCTCAATCGATTGGGGTAAGCACTCTTGATTTGCTTGATTTCGTCAATTTTGGTTGAATTTTGATTGATTTAGGGCTTGACCCGATTTTTGGGAATTTATTGAATTTTTCTTGTGATTTTATTGACGCTTTTAGGAATTTGATAATTAACATATGAGGCTATGGACATAAATAAACATGCATGTGCAATTTATTTGAGAAAAATATGAGAATGACTCATTTTTTGAAAATAAAGTAAGAAAAATAATGTCTAAAATGTGACGGAGTTCTTGCATGTGCTAGAACTAGGTCAATTTCTGATCATGGATGGGAAAACAAGATTTTGGACGATGAAAAGGATTCATGCATGCCATCTTGAAAAATTAAAGCTTATGTGCAAAGAATTTTGTGAAAATTGGACTTTTGTGTCTGGGAGAGCAATGTGCTCGGGATGACGTGTTTCAAATGATTAAAGATACGTGTTCTAGGCAAATGATGCTAGAAATCTCGTATGAATGCTTTTCTTTGACAGTATGTGCACCTTTTTGTGAATATATGCATGCCTTTGAGATAAAAATGAAGGACTAACAGGCTTTTGCTGTGTTTTCCTACAGGAGAGCAAGTCGAGGGGACCCGTGGAGGTGGCGGTGAAGTTGTGGGATAGGATGCCTGACTTCGAAAAGGATGGCGTGAATCCTAAACAGCTGGTGGTTGCGACTGGGCTTCATTCTTTCATCGAGGCTATTGGTAGAGGCATTCATATGACCTCTAAGAGTAAGGGGGTGGTCCAGGCCCTTTCGGAGTTTTGGTGGGACACCACTCACATCTTTCATCTTAGCTGGGGAGAGATCACGGTGACTCCTGCCGATTTCAATGCTATTACTGGCTTGAGATTCACTGGTAGGCCTGTGACCTGGAGGGATCACATTTCTGCGGCCGATTTCAGAGCTTTGGTGGGTTTTGACCTCCGTCCTAAGGGGCTTGGGATGGAGACGAGGTTCGTTGAGGTGGAAGTTTTGAGATGCATGGATGAGTTTGCTTCCAACGATTTTACTGCCCATCAGCTCGCGAGAGCTTTCCTGTGGTTGATGCCGTCTGTCACCATTTTTGCGAACTCTGGGACATTGGTGATGCTTTGCCTGCTTGATTCTTCGGAGGACCTGGATGAGGTTGGGGAGGTCTCTTGGAGCGAGGCTGGATTGGCTGAGCTCTACTTTTCTTTGGATTTGTACAGCCGCAATAAGGCTGCGTCTATGGATTGTTTTTCTTTTGCTCTTGAGGTACTCTCACTTTTCTTTTCTCTCTTTTACTTTTGTCTTGAGATTTTGTGAGAGAAATGACCTTTTTTTGTTTTGAACATGCAGGTTTGGTTCTGTGAGGTGATCGGGTTCTTTCCTTGGAACCAACAGAGTGATCCGGCTACCTTCCTGGCCATGATTCGCTGGAGGGGAGCTGCTAGGGATAAGTTCACCGGGAAGACCCGGATTACTTTCGACTATAAGATGGTGAGACCCGTCGTCAACAGGGATGGTCATGAGGGAGTGGACTTCTATCCCTAGGGAGGTATCCAGAGGCTTTGATAGGGGATGCCTTGGTGGTGACCAGGCAGAGGAGGTGGCTGACAGGGCTGACCTGTGATATTATTTACTTGGGGGACCGATTCTCCAGGCAGCACGGTCACGTTCCTCCTTTGGGTGCTATTACCCCTCATGACCCTCCTCCGCTCATGCTACAGCCCAGGCATTGGTCGACGGATGAGATAGAGAGGTATCAGGCTGGATTGGCGGCTGAGGAGTATTTTGACTTCGCTACTCTGTATGCCACCTTGGTGGAGGCGCGGTTGAGGACGCCGCAGAAATTAGTGAAGATAGCCGCCGCTCAGGGGAACGGGGAAGTAGAGCCGACGGACCCGCCTATGCCTCCAGATCACCTCTCCTATGTGGTGAACGGGGTGGCGAGGAGGTTCATGGTGCCTATTCCAGACAGGAGGGAGCCCGAGTATACTCTTCCTGCTGAGAGCACTGTAAGTATCTCTAGGGTCCCTTCTCTTTTCGACTTTCTTTATTTTCAGCGATTTTGAGCTTTCCTGAGATTTTCTGAGCCTTTTCTTTTCTAGCAGGTCCCTGCTCGTACCTATGATGGCTTGGTACGACAGAACAGGGGCTGGAAGGAGGTGGCTCGGTCCCTTCTGAGGAAGCTAGCCTGTACTTCAAGGGCTGCGGAGAATGCGCGGGAGCCCGAGCACAAGAGGAGGCACGTTGGGAGCACAACCTCTACATCCACGGCCTCAAGGTACCACTCATTGTCCACCAGTGCCGTGCCTCGGGGGCGGGAGCCTAACACGGACATTTTGGAGCAGCTGGCGGAGTATGAGCACGTGGCCGTCAACCTGTCTAACGTGAGCGGTAATGAAGATTTGCTGAGGGATACTGAGTTCTATGAGCTGAGTAGCGATGAGGATGAATCAGAGGCTTAGGGTTCCTTAGGTTGAACTAGGGGAGGAAAAGAGAAACAATGAACAAAACTATGCACATTTTGTTATTTTATTGTTTTATTTGGGTGCCAAGGAGGTAAAAACATTGTAATGATCTTTTATTTGCTTTTCCTATTAATGCTTTATGATTTTGCATATTAGTTGAGCCTCGGGGCAGCTTTTTTGCTTGAAAATGGGGCAGAAATTGAGCCGAAATGATTTATAATGATATGTGAATGCATGAATGGTGCTTAGGCATGTTTTTATGCAGGTTTTGTTGAGAAAGTGGGGTGAAGATTTTTTTCTGCAGAAGCGAATGAGGCCATCCGGCCTGGTCTTGGGAAAAAGAAGTCGTGCGGCTTGGAACCTTGTCTGAACTGATTTTTTTCAAATAAAATCAAGGAAGGGCCTTTTCATTTCATTTTTACCCTAAACTTGTCCCAACTGATCCCAAAGCATATTTTTGACCAAAAATCATCAAGTTTGATCACAGCTAATGGAGAAACCAGTCTGATTGCAAAAGGGGAAAAGAGATCATTTTCTGTCCGATCTTCAATCTTGGATGAGACATAACTTTCAATCTCATAATGGGTTGTTCGACAACGCCTTCAAGATCAAGTGTTTATGGCATTTGAAGGATATCCCGCCCGATTGGGACCTTTTGAGAGCAGCAGCGGGGTTTTGGGACGTCCGGAGACACGTTTACTACTTTTCCTATAATGAAACCGTCCCAAACTTTGAAGACTTTCGGGCATTGTTTGGGGGTCCAGAAATTGAAGCCATCTCGATTCCTTTGACCGGGGACGTACTGGTGACCGTAAAGTTGGCATCTTTTCTGCGAATTTCTCCGGAAGAAGCCGAGGGGATGATGATAGCCCCTGACAGGATCAACATTTCTGATATCCCGAGCAGGTTTGGGTCTCCAGATACAGCTGCGACCACAGTAGCTAAGGATGCCTTTATCCTCTGCGTGTTCTCTTTTCTGTTTACTGCCGAGTCTTTCAGGGTCTGACATAGTGGCCTTTTGGACATGGTCAGAGACTGCAGGGCTGGGAGAGATATTATTCCACAGATTTTGGGTGAGACTTTGCACGGCATCGACAGGATGGCTAGGGGGGACCATTTCATGAGGTCTGGGAGCCCAGCTGTGCTAACTTTATGGTTGCAGGAGAGGCTTGGGCTTTGCCAGGGGCTTCTCCTACTTAGTGCCCTTGGGTGATTTCCCGGAGGGGTACACCTAGCCAGCAGGATCAGGGTAGCTGGGAGCTGATGATGGCTAGGTTGTCCACCTCGGACATTCACTGGTGGGTGGCTCATTGGAGGTTGTGGACTCGAAGGATGTTTCAGGAGTCCTATGTAGTGAGGATTTCGGGGCTTTCTTGGTCATCTTTCTACATCCCCTGCTTAGTGTCCAGGCAGTTTGGGATCTTACAGAAGTCGTTGGACGATTGGGAGGACATCAGTACCATGGAGGTGGTGTCTTTTGACATGAGGGATCCAGTCAGCTTTTCACTTTTCTCGAGGCCATGGACATACGCCGCTTTTTCACCCAGGGCCATTCTTAAGAGCAGGAAGAGTACTATCTTGACCATGGCTTACTTGGACTGGTACGAGAGGGAGATGGGGGCGACTCAGATTGCTTTGGGAGAGAGGCTTCAAGCTTTATTGGGTGCGGACTGTGACTCTAGCAGGACTCTGAAGGAGACTGAGGCCAAGGCTAGCTGCCATAACCAGTCAGGCGATCTCATTAGGGATATGGAGGCCAGATATGAGCTATTATCAGAGGTCTCTCCTCTTACTGAGGCTCAGAGGGAGGAGGTACGGACTCGTACCAGGCAGAAAAGGCACTTATCGACACAGGCTTGGTGGAGGCTCCAGTGAGGATTCCTGAGATTGGGATGAGGGAGACCGACATCATCGATAAGAAGAGGAAGAACACTCGAAGGGGTCGAGGTAAAGGAAAGAAAGGCAAGGAAGACTCCGTTGAGGACAACTGAGAGACCTATTCCGAGTACCTAGTTATTGCCTTTTGCAAACACATTAGTTTATTAGGTCTTTTTTGTATGTTTTAGTCTTTGTAGCAGGTTAGCAGAGTCAAGAGTAGACCGTGCTTGAACTCATCAAGAAGTTTTTGACTTGTAAATAACAAAGATATTATCTTAGAAATTATAAGACACATTTCATGGAAACTTTGAATGTCTTATTTATTGTTTAGACCGAACCATTTCATGGCTGCCTACGTTCCCCTTTTACAAGAAAGACTAAGGGGCTCAGGTCTTCGTAGTTCATTCTGGTGAACTATTGGGATTTTTGTTGATTTTTTTTATGTGCACCCCTGTCTTCTACCTAGATCGCCCTTTTTGGGTTTTCAGCCTAGCTGGGTATTACTCTTTTTGCACTATATTTTTTTATTTTTTTTAATATGCAACCCTGTCTTCTGCCTAGACCGCCCCCTTTTTGGGTTTTCAGCCCAGTTGGGCATTACTCTTTTTGCACCTTTTTTTTTATGTGCGACCCTGTTTTTTGCCCAGACCACCCTTCTCAAGGTTTTTAGCCTAGCTGGGTGTTACTCTTTTTGCACTATTATTATTATTTTTATTATTATTATTTTTTATTTTTTAGACATAGTACCGGCGGAGCTTGTCACCGTTGACTGGATGAACAAAGGGATTGCCGTCCAGGTCCGCAAGCTTCATTGCTCCTCCCGATAGTATCTTCTGCACCACATACGGGCCAATCCAAACGGGTTCCCACTTTCCCAGAGGGTTGTCTCTGGTAGGGGGCTTTACTTTCAGTACTAAGTCACCCTCTTTGATATCTCTGGCCTTGACCTTTTTGTCGAATGCCCTGGCCATTCGCCTCTGGTAGGCTCGGGTGTGTTCCATGGCCTTTAGCCTCCTTTCATCAAGTAGGGCCAACTCATCATGCCGGCTGCGTAACCATTCTACTTCATTGACACTGTTTTCCAGGAGGACCCTTAATGACGGGATTTCCAACTCTACTGGCAGCACCGCTTCCATCCCGTAGGTCAGGGCGAAAGGGGTTTCTCCCGTGGCTGTTCTAACAGACGTCCTGTAGCCCCAGAGTGCCAGATGCAGCTTTTCGGGCCAGTCACGACCACGTGTGGCCATTTTCCGGATAATTCTCTCGAGTGTTTTATTGGCAGCTTCTACTGCTCCATTGGTGGCGAGTGACTCTGAATTCTGACAGCAATCTATCGTAGTCCCCTTCAAAGTGTGACCCATTATCTGACCCCATATCTGCACATGATGTTTTCTTTGACAAACTGGGCCACTTTCCTGGAAGTGAGGACCTTATAGGACTTAGCTTCCACCCATTTTGTGAAGTAGTTCACTGCCACTAACACAAATTCATGCCCATTGCTTCCAGTCGGGGCTATCTTCCCTATCACGTCAATGCCCCAAGTTGCAAACGGCCAAGGAGTCGTCATGCAGTACAAGTCGTGAGGCGGAAGATGATTAAGGTTGGCAAACCGTTGGCATTTGTCACACTCTCGGACATGCTGGACACAGTCTGTTTCCATGGAAATCCAGTAGTAGCCCCTTCTGAGGATTACTTGCATCAACACCCTGGCATTCATATGAGGACCGCAGGGACCATTATGGACTTCGGTCATTAGCTCTCTTGCCCTTTCTTTGGTGACACATAAGAGGAGTGGTCCTTGGTACCACTATTTGTACAGATCGCTCCCTAGGATGACATAGTGAGAGGCCAGCCACTTCAAGGCTTGCAAGCTTTTGGCTTTGATGCCTTCCCTTGGTCTACCTTCTTCATCTCTAAAAGCTGACTCCCCATCTTTGAGGAACTGGTAAATCTGACTGTACCAAGGTTCCTTGACAGGCTCAGGTCCCAAATCTATTTCGCAACGAAAGGTCGGGGCTTCTCTTCTACCCACTCTGAATGGTTTTATTGCCTTCCCCTCGAGGATCTCTACCAATGAGGCTAGAGTAGCTAAGGCATCTGCAAATCTGTTCTTGTCTCTCGGCAAGTAATGGAAGGTCACTTCTCTGAACTGCTCATTCAATTCTTCCATGTAGGCATGATACCTCTGAAGATTAGGATCCACAGTCTTCCACTTGTTGGAGACCTGGTTGATGATCAGGGCTGAGTCTCCATAGACCTCGAGTTCCTTGACATTTCTTTCTAAGGCAGCCTCCAAACTAGCGATACAAGCTTCATACTCTGCAGCATTGTTCGTGACAGGGAAGTTCAACTTGATGGCTATTGGCGTGTGCTCATCTTTCGGGTCGACCAGTAGCATTCCTACGCCATTTCCCCTTTTGTTAGCAGCCCCATCAAAGAAAAACTGCCATCGATTCTCAGACTTAACTACGAAGATCCCTTCATTTGGAAACTGGGGTTCAGGCCCTCGGTCCTCATTGCTAGGGAAGTTTGCTAGATGGTCTGACAGTGCTTGACCTTTGATTGCCTTTATCGTCAAATAGTTGATGTCATACTCGGCTATGAAGAACGACCATTTTCTAGACGCATCGAAAGGGAAGGCTTGTCGAAGATGTACTTGATGGGGTCCATTTTCGAGACCAAGTTCACAGAGTGGGCCTGCATGTAATGCTTCATCTTACTGACTACCCAGACCAGTCCTGCACAAGTCTTTTCACGCGCTGAGTAATTGAGCTCACTCCCTTGCAGCTTCCGACTGACAAAGTAAATGGCATTTTCTACCCGAGAGTCCTTCTTTTCCTGAGCCAGCATAGCCCCAACTGTCGTATCAGTGACAGTGAGATAGAGCAGAAGAGGTTTCTGTCTATGTGGGGGGCATAGCACCGGGGGATGTACTAGGTATGCCTTGATTTGGTCAAAGACATCCTGGCATTCCTCATTCCATTCTGTGTCCGCATTTTTCTTCATGAGCTTGAAGATGGGCTCGCACATGGTAGTCAGCTGGTTGACAAAATGGCTGATGTACTGTAACTTGCCCATAAAGCTTTTGACCTCTGTCTGAGTTCGAGGCGGCCTCATGTCCATAATGGCTTTGATCTTTCGGGGATCGACTTCAATGCCTCGTTCTGTGACCATATACCCAAGCACTTTTCCCCTTGTCACTCCAAAGGTGCATTTTGCAGGGTTCAGTCTCATGGAATGTTGCCTTAACCTTTCAAAGAACTTTCGCAGGTCGACAAAGTGTTGTCCATCCACACCTTTGGAATGGATTATCATGTCATCGACATAGACCTCAATTTCTTTGTGGATCATGTCGTGAAAGAGTGCAGTCGCTGCCCTTTGATACGTAGCCCCGGCATTCTTAAGCCCAAAAGGCATCACCGTGTAGCAGTACGTTCCCCATGGTGTGGTGAAGGCTGTCTTTTCTTGGTCCTCCTCCGCCATTTTAATTTGGTTATAGCCAGCAAAGCCATCAACGAAGGATTTGACTTCGTAGTTGGTTGTGGTGTCCACCAGAATGTCTATGTTTGGCAACGGATAGTCGTCCTTGGGACTGGCCTTGTTCAGATCCCGGAAATCTACACAGCAGCGCACCTTCCCATTGGCCTTAGTCACAGTCACGATGTTTGATAACCATGTCGGGTATTCAATGACCCTGATGAATCCTACCCGTAGTAGCTTCTCAATCTCTTCTTTGACCTGTAGAGACCACTGTGGCTTAATCTTTCTTAGCTTCTATTTTACTGGTTTAGCATCTGGTGCCAGAGGGATCCTGTGCTCCACAATAGAGCTATCCAACCCTGGCATGTCCTTATACAACCATGCGAACACGTCCATGTATTCTTTGAGCAGATTGACCAGTCTGTCCCGTTCAACCCCTTGAAAGAAGTTCCCGATCTGTGTCTCTTTAGGTTCCTCGACAGTACCCAAGTTAACACTTGTCAAAACCTCCTCGGCAGCTTGGGCCCGATTTTCCTCTTTATCGGTAACCTGCTTAAAGATTTCTTTAATGTATTGTTCATTTAGTGTGTTTGCATCTTGTTCAAATGAATCATTATTAACTGGTGTTAAGTTATTAGTTAATTTATCATTTGTTAAGTTGGCAATAAGGGGGTACTCGGAAAGATCTATCATTTCATTCAAGGCAAATGGAAAGATAACATTGGCTACATATTCATAATCTTCAGGCGTGAGGCCTTCAGATGACTCGGAAGGATGTGGAATTCGAAGACTCCGACTCAAACGACTCGACTCTTGACCCTAGCGACTCTTGACCCTACACTACTTATTGACCAAAGTGTTTGGTAGGTTGGACGGGGTTACTCTTCTTCTTTGTTGCCCTGGGGAGAAGCAATCTTGTTGGCGGTCTTCAGAAAGCTGGAAATCTCGAACTAATCAAAAGCTTGTCCAGGATCATTTGTAGGTTGGTGCCTTGGGAAGATGGTGAGAGGATCCAAAGAGGCCTGGTGCAATCTCTCAGTAAGCTCGTCCGTGACAACTGGACTCATTGATTGGAGGGTCTGATTCATCTTGTCGAGACACTGTTGGTAAGTCATCTCCTTTCTGCTGATTTTTGATACCATAACTTTGTCTGTGTATAGCCAACAGGAGGGTTGGCCTGGATGATACTGATAAAGTCTTCTTTGGGTGAAACTTTGATTCTGCCTTGATTAACCATGTGTTCTATGGGGGTCTTGTACTCTGCCTCCAGATCTTCTAGCTTCTTGTTGAACTTAACAATGGCTATGAATTCAGAGTTTTCTGCCTCCAGAGGATCAATGGCGACGGGATTGTTGGGTTGGATATTGTCTTGGCTGATCGGCTCCTTAGTGGGCTCCTTGGCGTAGCTGACATAATAGTCGAACTTGCCCGAGGGCTCTCCCAGAGTTCCTACACTCGTGTCCCCCGCTTCGTACCTCTCTTTCAGCTTTTGTTGCGTGGACTTCTTCTTCTTCTTCCTTGAGGGAGCATCTTCGTTAATCCAGTCTTGGTAAGCGTCTTCCAAACATCCGTCGCAGTCACAAACGTCATACCAAATGTGGGGTCTGGGCTGAGCTGGGACGACCCCCCCTCCAGGCACTTGGTTACCACCATTGTTCGCTACCACACCGGCCATTCTAAACCCTGGGTTGATAAAACTGACGGTTTTGGTGAACTATCTGAGACTTCTGCACTAACAAGTCGCTGACCCGGTATTGACTTCTTTCTCGCTGCGGGAAAGGGATAGGCAAGGTTTAGACTCTGGGGTAGGTGTTTAGGCTGAAGGCTCAAGTAATATGCAAATTAAGAATCTTCCAGTTTACTTAAAACAGTCTCTTTTATTTATTTCTATTTGGTTGGAAAAGGGGTTGCCCTTCTTTTTCGCAACTACTCTAGATTCTGGATCAGTGGGTTCCGTCACTACGTCTATAAGCCCCTCGTTTTCCGCCTGTATTTCGACCTCCCAGGGTGGACAGCCCCGGGCGAGGGTCCTATAGGGCACGCATATCCCACCGACCGAGAGAGATGAACACTCCTAGGGTCTAGTGGATCATAGGAACTTTTAACGCACAAGCGATGCGAATTATAGTCAAGGCAACGCTGGGAAAGTCTCGTCTTTTAGCCTTAACCGAATTTCGGCATAGTTTCGCTTATGCGACAGACGTTTTGACTTTGGCATTATCCAAGAAAATAATAGGCATGGATCGGACGATAAAAGCCGAATGACACGGCGTCACATTGAGCGTCGTCATGGATCGGACGATAAAAGCCGAATGACACGGCGTCACATTGAGCGTCGTCGCATACTTCGCGCGAGTCAAAGTCAATGTCGGTTCAAGATCTTGCCAATTTTTCCTTGGCGGAAATTCGGCAGAGCTTCCCTTGAGCGAAAGATCTTTTGATTTTGGCACGGACTCGGGCTTGACTCTTACGTATTCCGTGCGGGTCAAAGTCAAAGTCAATACCGGAGTCCGGAATTTCGATAGAGTTTCGCTTGCGCGAAAGATCTTGACTTTCAGCATGGGCTAGGGTTTGACCTTTACGGGGGTATACAATGAGGCTATATGACACGGTCTAGACCAAAAACCAACCAAAAAGTCACGGTTTTAAAATGTGTGACACGGACTAGTGCATTGGTCGACACTAGCTGCCATGGGGAGTTTAGGATGATTCCGTGCGTGCCCGGGAGCGTCGTAACACTGTCCATGACTGCAGCTGAACATCCATCCCGAGTTGAAGGACGTGCGTGCAAAGTGTACAGGATATATATGGTGCGTGTAGTGTGCGGCCTCCTAAAAATATTTCTTTTTGAGTTAAAACAGAGATTTTCAGAAATGTGTTTTAAAGGAATGTTTTTTTTTTTCGGGACAAGGGAAAATGCAGCAAGTAAGCACGTAAATTTTCTGGAGCCCGATCAGTCTTGGAGCTGAATAGCCCCAAGCTGCCAAAGCTGCCAGATTAACCTCACAAATTGTCCTGGTGGAACTTCCAAAAGAAGCCGCCCGGCTATGATCCAGGCAGATCAAGTCGTGCGGCTGGATCAAGTAGTTTTCCAGGTTCCAAAATTTTCATTTCCAGGCTGTTCTCCGAACATTTTGGGCACCTTTCAGCTTCAGAATGCTCCCTGTTTTTCACTTCAGAGTATGCACAACCTTAAGAAGAATGCAAAGGATGCATGAAAAAGAAAGAAAAAAAAGCGCATAAGCACAAAAAACGGATCCGCGGCGGAAGGCTAACCCTCGTAAACGTTTCCAACGCTTCTTATGAAAAAAGAAGTTTGGAAACATTTACTTGTCCCCAGCGGAGTCGCCAAACTGTGAATGTGGGCCCAAAATCGCGGATTTGTGAACCGTGTTTTGATTATAGGGTCACCGCTTCACCTCAGTTTGAAGACATCCGGTTTATTGAAAAACGGAGTCGTCATGCCATTTTGATTTCCTCAAAACTTTGAAAAAAGGAATAGGGTCCGGAGGTTAAGTTACTCCTTGGGAAGAACGTTTGGCGTTCACCCAAGGAGCCTTGCCAAAGGCAAGTCTTCCTAGATCCGATTTTTGTGCTTACGTTTGTGCTCTCGTGTGTGTGTGTGATTTGAAAAGGGGATGGAATGTGCCAAGTTGTCTTCCGGACGTATAAACCATTTGATCCCGTGCTCATCTTGGACTTATGATCATCATTAAGTGACCTTTTTACACTCCCGTTGGGATAATAAACCATATTAGGCTTGAAAGCCTTGGTGTGTTTTAAACCAACATTCTTCGGGACAAGATCTTTATGTGATCGGGAGAGAGGGACACCTTTTTTATAGTCCAAGAATGAGACTCTTTAGAAAGGAAGAGCCTTTGCCCATCAATCCTACATCTTGAGACGATTTGAGCTTAGTAGGGACATTTATGCTCGTCTCAAGTGATGATCGGAGATGTAGGGGCCAAGGTTCGTCCGCTTCTAAAGGAACTTTGACTATGGCATCTTTAGTGAAGGAAACGATGTAAAGATGAGACCTTTACACCGATCCACCCCACGGGATGCTTCAAGTACCAAAGGGGCTAAGGGGAGGGGTATAAAGATTGGATCTTTATACTCATCCTATGTTTTTCGTACCTTAAGAAGGTCACTAGACAATCCTTGGAGAGTGATCCAACCATGAGGGACATGGGGGAGTTGCATTGGAAAGTAAAGATTGCATTTTTATGAAAATAAGTGTAATGAACACTATGAGAACTAAGGCTATGAATGTAAAGGGAAGACATTTGAGGCTTTCCTATGTCCTTTAAGAACCTTAAAAGGTGGACAATCCTTGGAAGCAAGGACAAGGGAAGGGGATGACATTATAATAGTAAAGATGACATTTTTAATGGTAAAGATGACATTTTTATATAGTAAAAGGGAGATATTTCACATCATCATGTGATGAATCCTCCCTAGAACAAGCCACTTGTGGGCCCTTGTTCATCCTTGGGATGGATTCTCCATGAATCATATGTGATATGGGAGAGGGGGAATATGATATCTACATGATAAAGATTGGATATTTATGACAATATATCACATTTAATGACAAGAAATAGCAAAGCAAATAGCAAATAAACAATATGACAATATATTAAGGATATTTCAAGGAGAAAGGAAGGAGAGATTACCAATGGTGGTTTTCTCTATCTCCCTTGGGGTTTTCCTAATGTAGGAGGGGTTTTGGATGTGTTTTATGGAGAAGGGAGGTAATTTTGGAGAGTTTTGGTTTCTGAAATTTCGAGTATTTAATTTGGCAGAGTAACAGTGCTCTAAATTCTCCCTTCAAAATGAATAGAGGAGACATCTATTTATAGGCTGATTTGTGCTTCCTAATGAAGCCGTGCGGCATTAACCTCTGGCTAATGAAGCCGTGCGGCATTATCCTTTGGTGACTCAGCCTGCTTCTAGATCCATGCAAGGTGGCGCCTAGAAACTCCTTTCCAGCGAGGGACTGCTTGGAATTTTAATTCCTAGCAAGTCCTTCCCCCCTTGGAAGATTTGGGAAAGTTCCAGAATTGCCCCTGAACTTTAGAAAAGTTCGGGAAATTGCCGGGAAACTTAACCGGAAGGCATGAGCCAGATTTGGGTACTTACACTTACCTGCAACGTATCCACCTCAATCCTTTTTCTTTTTCGGCCCTTGGCGTTCCTCGGATCAGCAAAAACATTTCCAGTTGGCCGCCCTTCACTATCCTCCACCTCAATTGTCTCACATTCCTCCTCAGATTCCTCAACAATTTCTTCAATTCTTGGCTCCCTCATCTTGACAAGCCTTACCACCCTTGCATAACTCAAATTTGGGCTCACATTCACCAGTTCCATAGAAAAACTCATCTCGCCAGCGGCTTCCTAATCAATCACCTCTTCACCCGCTTCCCGCACTTCCTCAATCTCAATCTCTACACTCTCTGGGGCTTCAATTGCCGCTACGACTATCATTGCCGTGTTGTTCATCATACTTTCCGTCACTTCCCAATCTATCTCATCCTCCACTGCCTCAACCACATTTATACGCAACTGGCGAGATGTCGACTTTTTCGTCAATGAGCTTGTGCTTGTCGCCTTTGCCTTCTACATCTCCTTTTTCCTCATCACTGTAATCACCTCACTCTTCAAACACCCAATGCCGTTGGGAGTTGGATACTTTACTCTCTGATGAGGAATGGATACCACCATTTCAAAGCTTTGCATGAACGTGATCCCCACTATTGCATTGTAAGGGGAAACCAAATCAATCACCATAAACTCCACATTTTGGGTTCTCGCCAATCTCCCTTCTCCAATTTTTACTTCCAACATTATGGTTCCCTTCACTTTATCAGTATGATTTTTAAAACCTTCCAAAAATCCATTGTATGGTACCAAGTTTGCTGTAGTATACCTCATCCTTTTAAAAGCTTCATAATACAAAATATTTCTGCTTGCTCCAGAATCCACCAACACCCTCTACACAATATTATTTCCAGGATAAATTGTTATCACCACAGGCTTACTTTCATGGCTCTTTGTGACTGCCAATTCTCGCCTTGAAAAGCTTATCACTCTATCTTCACTTGCGGCATACTCTAGGACATTGAAACTATGCAACAATGTCATAATTTGGCTGCTGAGCTGAGCCACACTGGGGAGAGGATCCTGAATAACATCAACCAAATTTCTCTCTGGTCTCGCCTCCTCATCTCGCCCCACATTATTTTCAAGAAACTCCTTCAACTCGCCCCCAATCAATCTTCATTTGAATTACTCTCCTCAAATTGTAACAATCTTCTGTCAGATGCCCCAAAGCTTGGTGGTACTCACAAAAGCTATTTTGATCTCTTGCCGTTGTTGTTCCTTCCTTAATGGGGTAAGCCGCTGCCAAGTTCACCCTCTTCAGGATCTCGCTGATACTTGTGTTCAATCTGTCATACTTAACAATCTTTCGTGGATCACGGCCACCACTCCCTCCAGCCTAACCTCGGCCACAGCCACCTCTATCTCCCCTTCTTTCATCCTTTACAAACTCAATCATGTCCTTTACATTCTTTTTTGAATTTTAATTTGAAGTTGAAGTTGTCGCAGGCGCCCCTGTAACATCATCATTATCTCCTCCACAATATCCCCTAACTCGCTCATACAACTCGCCCACCGTCTCTGGCAACCTCATCCCCAATTCTCACTTGAAATGGCCTGGCAAAAACTGGAATTATAGAGCATAATGATGTTGCTCTGCTCTATGTCTGATATCTGGTTGGCCACTTTCATAAACCTCTCTGTATAACTCGCAATTCCCTCACCTGCTTTCTGCCTGATCCCGCACAACTCCTGCTTTCGGACAGGCTGCGCCCCAGAGGCACTAAATCTTGCTAAAAACTTCCTCTTGGAATCTTGATACCCAGAGATTGATTCTGAAGGTTGAGCCAAAAACCATTCCAAAGCATTATCCGTTAGCGTGCTCGCCAATGCTCTACACAAAATGGCTTCACAACATAGATATGGTAACTTCAAACCTGCCCACTTGGGTTCTCGCCCTGGTACTTCCCGAATAATTCGACAAACTTGGCACGTGGAAAGTGGGATCTGGGTCAGCATTCTGAATACTTTTAACGAATGGGGCCAAATAAGAATCCTTTTCCTCCTCAACCTTGGTTCCCGCCTCTAACTCCTTAATTTTCTTGGCCATCACGACCTTCCACCGATCATCCTCTTCTTTCTTGGCCTTCTCAACCTCTGCAACTTTCTTATCACTTTCCTTTTTATCTTTTTTCTCACTCTTTTCATGCCGCCTACGATCTCTATCTCGCGGCGACCTTTCCTCACGGTGCGGTCTCTCTGAATGTCGTGACCTCTCCGAATGATGCGACCTTTCATTCCAGTACGACCTTTCCTCCGGATACTTTGAACGACTGGCCTGTAAGTCTTGTCCATCGTTGATCCACTATCCATCTCGTCTCTGTCGCGGCCCCGAATCGTAGACCTACTTGGCCACCCGTCCGAGACGCGAACCGGAGACACCAAATTTTCTAAAACTTTTTCGAAATGTCCTTTCTAAAAATTTGATATAAAAACCTGTTTAACTTAAAGGAAGACTTAAAATAACTAAACTTTAACTTATATATCCAACTACTAACTCGGGGCATCTCTACTTGGAGGAAAAGGGGTAAAAACATAAACTAACCTTAAAAACCAATTTAGCTACAACATTTACAAAAATTAACACTTCAAAGTTTGAAACCAAAAGTTATTTTTACACAAGCTCCACCACGGAGATATCAAAATAAATGATTACAAAAACAGTCTCGAGTGTACTACCCATTGGGTCACATTTACATAATGTAACCATAGCAAATCTTACCCAAAATATAAACCCCACACTGGCGTCCTCCTCGAACCTCAACCGGTCCTATACCCTGGATCTTCCCTGTCTAAAACATTTAAAGGGGACAGGGTGAGATAAATCTCAACAAGCTATTATATATGCAGCAATATGATATGCAATCACAACAGGAAAGCATATAAAAACATCCCATCATATATATATATATATATATATATATATATATATATATATATATATATATATATATATATATATATATATATATATATATATATAGGGTCCTATTATAATGAGAACCACATTTATATGAGAACCATAAGAACCACTAATGGCCCGTTGGATTAAAAAACACATCAATGCTCGGATTAAAAAAAAGATAGAGGGGGTGACATTTTCATAATTATTTCATTTAAAATCCCCCTCAAATTTCAAAATAAAATATCTCAATATCTATAAGTCAAAAAAAAAATCGAAAACATTGATTTTTTTGTCTTGACGAGACGATTCAAACTAGATCCCTGAAGATAGGATTTTGAAAAAATAATATTGAACAACGTCTAATTTTTAAAACACTGTGTTGCTAGTGAATACTAGCTGTGTTGTCTTAGTGAACACTAGCTGTATTGTATTAGTGAACACTAGATGTGTTGTATTAGTGAACACTAGTTGTATTGTTTTAGTGAACACTAATTAATTAGTGAACACTAGCTGTAAGTGAACACTAGCTATGTTGTCTTAGTGAACACTAGCTATGTTAACACTAGCTATGTTGTCTTAGTGAACACTAGTTGTATTGTCTTAGTGAACACTAATTAATTAGTGAACACTAGCTGTAAGTGAACACTAGCTATGTTGTCTTAGTGCACACTAATTAATTAGTGAACACTAGCTGTAAGTGAACACTAGCTGTAAGTTAACTAGTTATGTTGTCTTAGTGAACACTAGTTATGTTGTCTTAGTGAACACTAGCTGTGTTGTCTTAGTGAACACTAGCTATGTTGTCTTAGTGAACACTAGTTGTATTGTCTTAGTAAACACTAATTAATTAGTGAACACTAGCTGTAAGTGAACACTAGCTGTAAGTTAACTAGTTATGTTGTCTTAGTGAACACTAGCTATGTTGTCTTAGTGAACACTAGTTGTATTGTCTTAGTGAACACTAATTAATTAGTGAACTCTAGCTGTAAGTGAACACTAGCTGTAAGTGAACACTAGCTATGTTGTCTTAGTGAACACTAATTAATTAGTGAACACTAGGCAGTAAGTGAACACTAGGCGTAAGTTAACTAGTTATGTTGTCTTAGTGAACACTAGCTATGTTGTCTTAGTGAACACTAGTTGTATTGTCTTAGTGAACACTAATTAATTAGTGAACTCTAGTCGTAAGTGAACACTAGTTGTAAGTGAACACTAGCTATGTTGTCTTAGTGAACACTAATTAATTAGTGAACACTAATGTAAGTGAACAATAGCCGTAAGTTAACTTAACTAGTTATGTTGTCTTAGTGAACACTAGGTGTGTTGTCTTAGTGAACACTAGCTATGTTGTCTTAGTGAACACAAGTTGTATTGTCTTAGTGAACACTAATTAATTAGTGAACACTAGCCGTAAGTGAACACTAGTAAGTGAACACTAGCTATGTTGTCTTAGTAAACACTAATTAATTAGTGAACACTAGCTGTAAGTGAACACTAGCTGTAAGTTAACTAGTTATGTTGTCTTAGTGAACACTAGCTATGTTGTCATAGTGAACACTAGATGTGTTGTCTTAGTGAACACTAGCTATGTTGTCGTGTGAACACTAGTTGTATTGTCTTAGTGAACACTAATTAATTAGTGAACACTAGCCGCTATTGTCTTAGTGAACACTAGCTATTGAACACTAGCCGTATTTTCTTAGTGAACACAAGCCGTATTGTCTTAGTGAACACACTAGTTGTGTTATCTTAGTGAACACTACTAGCCGTGTTGTCTTAGTGAACACTAGTTGTATTGTCTTAGTGAACACTAGTCAGAATTGTATTGTCTTAGTGAACACTAATTAATTAGTGAACACTAGTCTGTATTGTCTTAGTGAACACTAGCTAGTGACACTAGCTAGTGAACACTAGCTAGTGAACACTAAATTGTCTTAGTGAACACTAGTGTCTTCGAGGATTATTTTTTCAATATTAGCTAGTGTTTTAAAACACTAGTTAATTAGCTAGTGTTTTAAAAATTAGACGTTGTTCAATATTATTTTTTCAAAATCCTGTCTTCAGGGATCTAGTTTGAATCGTCTCGTCAAGACAAAAAAATCAGTGTTTTCGAAAATTTTTTTCGACTTATAGATATTGAGATATTTTATTTTGAAATTTGAGGGGGATTTAGTTCACAATAATTACGAAAATGCCACCGCCTTTATCTTTTTTTTTTTTTTTTAATCCTGGAGCGTTGATGTGTTTTTAATCCGTGGTTGGGTTTAGTTATGCATTAGTTACTCATATAAATTTGATTCTCATTTGAATAGCTTCCTATATATATATATATATATATATATATATATATATATCATATTCTTGTCAATACAAAGAAAGATATAACTGTATAACACATAAGTGCAATAATGTAACACTTAGAAGGATACTGAGCCAAGGTTTCTTCCTCAAAAGGATATCACGATCTGAGCAGCAACAGCAGCTGAAGAAGCGGTTCCGGAACCATAACAAGAACAACAAGATTGGGCCTAATGACACAAAGTCATATCCCACTTGTGCGACTAGAGCCTCTCCTAAAAAGGAAAGCTAGACCACGAATCCCAACCATGGCCAATGGAGGGTAAAAAAGGGTTACCAATGTATAAATTATAATGAACTTGGCTCGGTGCCATTATAATTCCATAACATTGCCCAACAAACAAGTACCAGCTGGACTTTCACAAATAAGCACAGTAATAACATACTTGCTTAATCAACAATGTATGATTCCAAAGTAGGGAACCATACCAAAATATCATAACACAATCATAATAATGATGATAACAAGTATCCATCATAAATAGCACGAAGGCTAAACAATCCTTGAACCAATTCAATTAACTTAGGAATTCCAAAGTAGGGAATCCTATCAATTACATCAAAATGTAGCAATAAGTCCAAGACGTGCAACACATAAGGTCTACACCATTATTATAACAAGTCATGCTACATATAACAACATGGTAAAACACTACTCATGTTCAATCAAATGCAATCCCTCAAATGAATAAGAATATAACAACATGGTAAAACACTACTCATGCTTAATCAAATCAATGCACATGAACTCAAGTAAAATAACAATGCATCATAAACTAGTTCTACATAGTTAATATGCAATAATAAATAACCTCTATTAAGGTCCAAGTTCCATTTACCAAGTGGATTCACTTTGGTTAAGGAATTAAATCAAGGTTATCAACCCATTGCCGTACACTATTTAAAGTACTTCTACTATTCTATTTTGACCAACTAAGGTATCACTGTGTAGCTAAAGTATTCTACTTTAATCTAGGTTAAAGAGGATTTAGTTTGATTCTAGTTTGATTAGGTTTAAACAGCTCTAGAAATGGTTCACAGGACAGGGCAGAGGGGACGAGTCGTCCCCAGGATGGTCTAAGTCGTCCCCATAAGGGGACGAGTGTATCGAGGATGGCAAAACCAGGGACGAGTCGTCCCAGTTCCATAAGTCGTCCCCTAAGGCTGGGACGAGTATCTCTGGGCCAAAACAGAGTAAACTTTTCCAAAACATTTTTTTAGACAATTTTCCTTGTACAAGTGTTATCCCAAGTGCATACTTTTCAATTCAAATGTACCAAAATTTAGTATCAATATCAACCATGAACCAACTAGGGAAGTACCCTCATTTTTCACTATACTTAACATACATAATTCAAACCCATCATACTAATATTCATCTACTATATAGGTTAATGTATTATTATCAGACCAGCTGTACCATTTTATCCATAACAGGCACAATTCAACTTAGATGAACTTGAAATTTAACATGGATATAAATAACATATAAATGTAGAACATATCCAAAAATCATAGAATTCCCATGGTTCATTTAATTACAATACTCTTCCCAAGTTACTGCCCTGTTTAAGTTCAAATCTGGAGCAGCTGTGAAACTAATTCTATTTCTATGTCTATATCTTATCCAAATGACTTGAAACTTGGCAGGATATCTCCTAAGACATATATAAAACACATATCAAAAATTCAACTCAAATCCATGGCTAGATTTTATACAGCACCTAAATAAAGTTAGCTCAAAACAGGCTTTTTTTTTCCTAGTCTAACCATATTAATATGACTAAGAATTTCACAATTCAACCAACAAGCAAGTAATAACTTAACCATTCCATTTATTCATTTTAATTCCTTTTATTTCCAAGTAAATACTTTAACTAAATTAGACATGCAAGAGCTTTTCATAAACACCCATAATTTTTCCAAGTAGATAGTTTCATTAAATTAACATGCAAGGATTTATTCCAATTATCCATAATTTCCCAAGCAAGTAATTTCACTAAATTTACAAATAGCATGTATAATTCAAGAATTAATATACACATACATAACATGAGCATGCAAAGAAGGAATTATAATAACTTGCCTTAATTTTTATTTGAATGCATGTGAACTCTAATTAGGTAGATTTGCTCATCTTGACCTCCTCATCATTTTGGTGCAATTTATTTGAAGAATAGACAAGGCTTTGATTTATAAGGATTTTTAGAAATGGAAAAGCTTACTAGAGCTTCCATGGAAATACCAAAGAAGGAAGAAGAAGAATGAGGGAGGTTTCATCATAGTAAGAGGATATATATTAACAAATTACAACTAGGCACCTCCTAGTTTGATTTACTAAACACAAAATTCATCTAAGTTCCACCTTAAACACTTTAGCACCTTAGCATATAATGAGTTAATAATTAAATTTCAATAATCATTTAAACATAAAATAAATCATTCTAAATTTATTATCATAAATAATATATCACATAAAATATTTTAAATATAAAAATGTAATATAAAATGCATATAAATAATGCCTATATTTCGGGTCGTGACAGTCTCCTTCATATTCATAGTAATAAGAATCTTCTCGCGAGTTGCCAGATTTGCAATGCACTTTCCTTCTTTTCCCATCCTCAACAAATTCTTGGTATCTTTTCTTTCCCACAGCTCCTTCTGATCTGGCCTTGGCCACTTCCCGCCTAGGCTCCCTAGCTTTCTCCTTGGGCGGCGACATATCTCGCCCTCGCCTTTCCTCCCTCTTAGATACTCTCTGGCTAGCCATCTGCTCTCTCATTAGGCTCTTTCCAGTTGCCCTTGCCAGCACATTAGGCGGGATCTGAGTCAGCTTCATCCTCATCTCAATCAATCCATTATTGTTGGCGAGAATCTGCAACAGCAATTCATTGTTGGCCCTAATCCTGCCTGCTTCCGCCCTAACATCATCATCTCTTGAGGGGGCGGGATCCTGCCCTTCAGTTCTCGCATTTCCCCTATCAGCGCGCTCTTTACTTTCTCGTTCCCTCCTTCGTCGCATCGTGGATTCCGTATCAGTAGAATGTACATCACCCTCCATATCAGGCCCTCTGGCCACACGAGTATCCTTAGGGTTTGGCGTTGTTAGCGTCAGATTCTGGGCAGTCTTTGAAGGAGTCCCTTTATCTTGACCCATTTACAGATTTTCTGGGTTTATACAGACACACGAACAAGAACAAACTGAAGGTGGCCCGACGAGAAAACTTTTGGGTTTCTGGGTAAGAACAAGAACAACTACAGACTTCAAACAAACCAAGAACAACAACAGGCTCCAACAGACCAAATGAAGAAGAAAATCAGTCCCGGCAACGGAACCAACTGATGCAACCAAGCCAAATGGTTGCTCAGAACTACTGACTGGAAACAAAAAAAGGAGGATACTCCGGCTATCTTCTCCGAATGGTCACCTACACACATGAAAGACGAGTCAACTAAGCCGGAGGCGTCTCCGGCGTTACCCCTCCGGTGTGTGAGTAAGTTAACTGCTCACAAATCAAGCAAATAGCTATGGAGTTTGGAGAGGGAAAACTTAGAATAGTAAGAAGAAGACTTACTAAATGACATTTTCAGGGTTCCTTTTATACTCCCATACACCATGTGCAAAGCACATGTTAGGACACCTGTCAATCATCAATAAGGGGTACTAACCACCCCCAAAGTTAGTGGAGACGCCAACTGTTCATCCTGTCAAGCCTCTTATCATTGACGGCTATGGTGGGGCCCAGATGTGACAGTCTAGGTATCATTCGAAGTCACCAAACACGTAAGTCGCCCAGGCGACAATTAAAGGAGATCCCCTAATCCTCCAGGCGAGATTCTTGCCTTTTGACTCTATCATCTTAAACTATTAATAACCAAGGTATACTTCTCGCTTGGCCTTATTCTCGCACGCCGGTCTACACATGTCGCCTCATTTTTTTGGGCCCACTTTAATACATGTATTACACGTATTTGGCCCATTTTCGTCATGTTGGGCCTAATTTACTGTTTCATGCCCAAATTCATAATCACATCAAAATTATAAGTACCAATACAAGAAAACTCATCTATTGCAACAACAAATGTCGTTGCAAAAAATACCATGTTGCAAAAATTATTTTTTGCAACGACATTTATCGTTGCATGGTTGTTGCAGGAATGGGCATAGCATTAGTTTTTTGCAACGACTTTTGTTGTTGCAAAAAATATGTATTTTCACAACGACATCTGTCGTTGCGAAATTTCTGTCGTTGCAAAATATTATGTGTATAACAACAACACAAGTCGTTGCAAAAGATAGTATTTACAGCATTTTAACTGCCTCCTCAATAGTTATAGTGTACTAAAAGCATGGAAACAAGAGTTGCTAAACCAACGACTAGCTGCAAAAAAATATACTTCAGCGTACGACGCTAGGAATAAGAAGGATGTCTATACAATTAGGTAAAGCTAGGAATAAGAAGGATATCTATACAATTAGGTAAAGCGAATACCACTGGTTTTTTAATATTTAATAGAGCTCTAGTTATATACAAGGCAGATCATTCCAACAAATACAAGAGAACTTCAAATGACTACCTACAAATTAACATTTCTCTAGCTGCAAAACAGCTAAAGTGTTCAAATCCATCAAAAAGAAAGCATCAAGCTCAAGCACACTCCATTATTTTCACAAAAACAGAATAACCATGTCATTTCAGATTCAACACTCTCATCCATTACATCAGTATGAAACGTAGGCTTTACCCATTGTCAGAGTTTAGAAAGCAGAGGTGCCAATTGCTCATTAGACACCTTGACTTCAACACAAGCCCCTAATTTATCAGCAAGTCTGGAAGCTAATTGATGTTTACACTAAAAAAGGATGGGAAAAATGCAAAATAAGAGCGTGAATCAAAACCAAAATTATCATTACAACGATATATGCATGGTACACACTGGAAGCCAAAGTAACTTGGAAACTGAGAATGAAAAGCTTACACATAGTTGTTCCCCTCTGTTCACAATGTCATAGAAAAATGAATAACAAGCACAATACTGTTCTGCGAAGCAGATATATTCTTCCTTCCTCCGGGATTCTCGCATGACCTACATAGATCAAGCTAATTAAGAATCAACATCATACATTTATGCATGATTTTGTTGTAACCATAAGAAAATTTTGATTTGTGAATTTATAGATTTCCTGAGTTCCATGCCAACAAAAATTCCAATGAATGACATTCAAATTATCTCTTGATCGTGTGTCTTAGTTCTAGAACTTTCAGATGTTGATTAACGGAGCTACTTATGTTGAGATACAATAAAAATAAACTCAGTAACTTTTTTATTGGAGTCTCTAGACTGATGTTTTTTAGGAGTCTTCTTTGGGATACAAAGGGGCGCTTTGGTTCTCACTCTTGGAAGGTTCAAGAACCATCAAATGGGTGTTTTTTGGCTCTATAGATGGAAGCTGGAAGCAGCTTGTTTTGTGTGTGGGAAGAGAGAAACACAACAGATTTTAGTAGAGAGAAAAATCAGCAGCAAGAGTGCAAGTGTCTCTCCTTTTTTTTTTTTTTTGTTCATTTCGATCTTTGTTGTGCAATCACTACCCAACAACTTATTATTGAGTTTCCTGCCCAAATACATTATTGTTTAATTGGTACCCAATAATGGTCACTCCATTGTTGTACATAACCCATTCCATCACAGTTCAGAGCAAGAAAATGAATTGTAATTGTTGAACAAGCACTCCGGAAGAGCAATCTACAATGTGTGTCATTCAAAATCATCCTAAATTGATGTCGAAAGAAGCCTTGAGATTGATACCGAACGGAAAGACCCAGAAACAATGGGTTACAAACCCTAGATAAAGAAAGCCTCAGCTTTTCCTTTATTCTCTATTAATTCAATAATCAAAAACTCTAATTTTCGGATTACAACTTTAGGGCTATTTTATAGCACCCATAAAACTTGAAAAACAAAAAATAAAGTCCTAAAATAATGTCTAACCTATAAGGTAATCTATTAGGAGTCTAAAATCAATAAATCAAGTCTAAATCTACTCTAAAACCTCCTATAATTATTCTACTAAAATTAATTCCGAAAATAATAATAAAATCATAAAAGATATGAAAATATATTCCTCCATTCATGTCTCGATCTGCATCATTCTTCCCTTCTTTGAAAAGACTCGACCACGAGTCAACATTCGCAGCAAGAAATTTACCTTTATACCATCGACGCACTGTATACTTAAGATTGCTTTTCACTAAATCCATCCAATCCGCCCAAAAATATGTAACACAATCTTCAAATAACAATTTCTTGACAGTCTGATGACAAATCTGACCGGAAAACAACCAATCGAAAGGATCTTCATACGGATAAAAACACTTAACGAACCCAAAATTCCTCGACAATTCATCTGACGGAAATTTTGAACAAGGTGTTTTTCGATCAACCGAGTATGACCTTTCCAATTGACAAATATCACAGTCACACATGTCAAAAATCGGAGGTTTTGACCAATCAACAAACTGATCAAAACTGTCTAATAAAATAAAGGGTGATGATGGATCATCAAAAATCCTTTCAACAGTAACGATAGATAACGGGACGCGAAATACATCTGGGTATGCCATACCTTCAATCTCCGGACTCTCGATTTCTGCCTCGATATCCCTTGAAGGATCTGCAGCATTCCTGGACCCAATTTCGTTACCCTGGTTGAAGGGAGTGACCCCTTCATGAAACTCCATGTCCTCGGATGATAAATCCGAATCTGAACCCATCGGTGGATGCTCCACACGCGCCTGAAAGTTAAGGTTGTTGAATCTGCTTTCGCACTTCGTCTACCTCAATATCACGTATGCCACGTTTGCGATGATGAACGTCTTGACTGGAATCCGCTCCACGGTTCCTTCCACGAACATCTTTTTCGCCATGAACACTACGCCCTCGTTCGGCCATCAATATCGATACCCTCGTCCAGGGCTCTGATACCAAATGATGTCGAAAGAAGCCTTGAGATTGATACCGAACGGAAAGACCCAGAAACAATGGGTTACAAACCCTAGATAAAGAAAGCCTCAGCTTTTCATTTATTCTCTATTAATTCAATAATCAAAAACTCTAATTTTCGGATTACAACTTTAGGGCTATTTTATAGCACCCATAAAACTTGAAAAACAAAAAATAAAGTCCTAAAATAATGCCTAACCTATAAGGTAATCTATTAGGAGTCTAAAATCAATAAATCAAGTCTAAATCTACTCTAAAACCTCCTATAATTATTCTACTAAAATTAATTCCGAAAATAATAATAAAATCATAAAAGATATGAAAATATATTCCTCCATTCATGTCTCGATCTGCATCATAAATTGTGTCAGTCTTTGAAGTGTTTGGTTTGGTTTTTTTTTTTTTTTTTTTTTTTTTTTTTGGAGTCGGTCTATGAAGTGGTTGCCACATGGGCAGCTGCAATTACCGTTGGAGATGCCCTAATGCAATAAGATAGGAGTTGATGTAATAAATAAGAACAATAAGGAGCCATCTCGCAATTTCATTATAAGCCTCAACTAGAGCCTATAAACTTCTGCAGTACTCAAGATGATTTCAAGGGTTTACACTACATATATACTCTAAATGATTTCATGTGCCAGTATGTAGAAGTAAGTGCCAAATGACATGTTTTAATGAGACTAAAACTGAGAGTAAGCTATTGAAGACCTCTAAAGTGTTCAATCCCCAAAAACGCCTACTCTTTCAAGGTCACTCAAATTTACAGCATGCTCAGTTCCACTTATAAAATTTCTCTGCCAGCTAGAATAGAACAGACTTATGATTCTCAGAAACGATCTATAAAATAAATTTACTTATGTTTCCATGAATGCATTTGTGGCAGAGACGTTATTTGAAGGACCGTGTCTGTACCAGAACAAGCATTCTTGATATACTGATTAGGCAGATATGCAGCAGATAAAGATGTCTCAATTCACCACAAGATCTGGAGGGTGAGATTCGTGCCACTATCAAATAATTGAAATCATTAACAAGTAGTCTCAGTATTTCTGTGAGAATCAACTGACAGGTCCAGGCTATCCAACCATAATTTGTACAAGCGTGTCAGGATGTATCTCTCCTCCAGAGTTAATTGGCAGTTGCCCATACCCTAATGCCAGGACTTCTAAACCAATATCACTACCTATAATGATGGTAGGTACTTGAGCAGAAAAAAAAGAAAATTAAGGTTCAAATTCCAATTAAGAAAAAGATACACATGCATACCCTCAATGTGTGATGTGTATGCAGCGGAATATTTTAACAGAGACTCGCTTAATCGAATCTCAAATGAGAATTTCCAAAGAAATCTCAGTAATAAAGTTATTTAGACTTTGAGAATAATAACTGAAGGGGATACAATTGCAAAGCAATAATTTGATTATAATAAACTTCATGTTTGAACAATGAAACACTAATGTATTTATACTACTTACAAATAGGGAAGACACCTATTTACAGAGGTATTAATGAAAAGGTACAGTCATGTCTATTCGATTCGTGTCCTTTTGACGAACAGGTGTGAACAGATCCTTCCAGTAACCGCACGGCCGAGGCACCAATTTAGCACGGCCGAGCAACAATGAGGAAATCAACAGACACGATGCTTCCAGGAATCCCTCGGCCGAGGCAAGGACAATGCTCGGCCGAGCAACCAACGTAAACTCAAGTGACACAACCTTTCAGGAATAGCACGGCCGAGTCGCAAGAAAAGCACGGCCGTGTAACAGCTTTGGCTCGGCCGAGCGTTAGGCATGACTCGCCCGAGCAAAACATACTTCACAATCCAAGTTTCTGTCTTCGAACCCTCGGCCGAGGCAAGGAACATGCTCGGCCGAGCACTTCTGCATCAGCTCTGTTTTGTTTTAAACATCAGTGTTTTTAAATGTGGCGTTCTCTTGTTCCCCAAGTTGTTACGCCGATACGATCTACATCATACTCCCCCACTTTAAAAGGATTCGTCCCCGAATCTATGTCATCATAAAGAGGCTCATCCGGGTAAAATGCAACTAAGTCCGCCACATTAAAAGTTGGGGAGATATTCCATCCAGTTGGTAATTCTACCACATACGCATTGTCGTTGATTTTCTGAATAATCTTGCAAGGGCCAAGTTTCTTTGGATGTAGCTTGCTATATGTTCCTTGAGGGAATCTCTCTTTGCGAAGATGTACCATCACCATGTCACCTACATTAAAAACCTTCAAACGACGTCGTTTATCTGCATGTTCCTTGTACTTCGCATTTGACTCCGAAATATTTCTTCTTACTTCTGTTTGAACTGCCTCGATCATTTCCGCCATATGCTCCGCGGCTATACTGTATCCCGGAACCTTTGGCAAAGGAATCAAATCAAGAGTATACGAAGGAGGCTTTTGATAAACTATTTCAAAAGGTGACTTCTTAGTAGTACGATTGATCATGTTGTTGAAAGCAAACTCGGCTGTGGCCAAGGCTAAGTCCCACTTTTTAGGAAAATCCCCACATAGACAACGAATCATTGAATCCAACGTCCGATTCACCACTTCTGTTTGACCATCCGTTTGAGGGTGAAATGAACTACTAAATTGCAACGACGTCTGAAATATACGCCAAAGAGTACGCCAGAAGTGACTTAGAAATTTTGTATCCCGATCCGATGTGATTGACTTAGGCACCCCATGTAGGCGAACCACCTCCACGAAGAATAAACCGCAATGTGTGCCGCATCCGATGTTTTCCGACAAGGAATGAAGTGAGCCATTTTAGAAAAACGGTCAACTACCACAAAAGCTGAATCATTACTTCTCTGCGTTCTAGAGTAGCCCCAAAACGAAATCCATAGAAATGTCTTCCCACGGACCATCCGGAACAGGTAAAGGTGAATATAATCCCGTATTTTGGGATTGTCCTTTGTTGCGTTGACAAGTCATACATTTCCGAACATAAGTGTGCGTGTCTTTGCGAAGTTGTGGCCAAAAATACTTCCGAGCAACAAGGTCAACTGTTTTGTCTCGACCAAGGTGACCATCCTTATGTAATTCTGCAATAAGGCTCTCGCGTATGGAACCGCAAGGGATGCACAACTTGTCACGATAAAATAAGAACTCATCCTGCAATAAATATAAGCCAACCGGACCTTCATTTTTACACTTTGCCCATATCTCCGCAAAATCAACATCTGTCTCATACAAACTTTTCAAACAATCAAATCCCACCACCGAAGTGCTCATTGTAACCAACAAACTAGCCCGGCGACTCAAGGCGTCCGCCACTTTATTAAGCTGTCCACTTTTGTGTTGAATGACAAAAGTAAACTGCTGTAAATAGGATACCCAACGTGCATGCATGCGTTTAAGTGTTGTTTTACCATTCAAGTATTTCAATGATTCATGATCCGTATGAGGAACGAACTCACGATGCAGCAAATACTGTTCCCAATGCTTTATTGCCTGTACAACCGCATAGAACTCAAGTTCATATGTAGTCCATTTTCGTTTTGACTCCTCCAATTTTTGACTCATGAAAGCAATCGGCCTCTTCTTTTGCATTAAAACAGCCCCAATGCCTACCACCGAGGCATCCGTTTCCAATTCGAATGGAATGGAAAAATCTGGTAATACAAGGAGTGGAGCATTGGTCAATTTATCTTTAATCAACACAAAACTTGCTGCTGCTTCATCTCCCCAAAAGAACCTTCCTTTCTTCATACAATCCGTAATCGGGGCCATTATAGTGCTAAAATTTCGTATGAACCGCCGGTAAAAAGTAGCAAGCCCATGAAAACTTCGCACTTCACTAACTGTCTTGGGAGTTGGCCAATCACGAATAGCACGGACTTTTTCCTCATCCACCTGAATGCCATCCGCTGAAACAATGTATCCCAAAAACAACAATTTATCCAACATAAAACTGCACTTCTTTAAATTAACATACAACTCGTTCTCCCGCAATGTTTTCAAAACATTTTGCACATGCACTACTACATTTCTGACCTAATGTAACACCAATTTTCGTTGCATTAGGGCCCAAAATCCGTTACATTAGGCCTAATGTAACGCCAAATGGCCGTTGCATTCTCTTGCGTTGCATTAGGTCTAATGCAACGACATAGTAAGCTAATGTAACGCCAGAGCTTTGGCGTTGCATTAGGTAAATACCTGATGCAACGCCATTTACCTGATGCAACGCCAATTTTAAAACTATATGAACACCTAATGCAACGCCAAAAAGAACCTAATGCAACGCCAAAAAGAACCTAATGCAACGCCAATTTAAAAAGTGGATGAATACCTAATGTAACGCCAAAAATTAGATGAGTCCCTAAAATTTATTACATAATTTCACAATTTTATTAATTTTTTTAATTTTCTTTTTCAATATATATATATATATATATATATATATATATATATATATATATATATATATATATATATATATATATATATATATATATATATATATATATATATATATATATATATATATATATATATATATATATTTATTTACTTATTTATATATAAATATATTTTAAAAAATATATATATATTTATTCTCAAATCAATCCCTTATTTTTTTCTCAAATCGGTCCCTTAATATTTTTATTCTCAAATTAGTCCCTTCACTTTTTATATTCAAAACAATTCTTGCATTTTTCAAAAATAACACTTTGCTCCACCACCACCATCCCCCACCGTCCACCACCGTCCACCACCGTCCACAACCATCCACAAATCAAAAAAAAATTGTACAAATCAAAAAAAATTTGTACAAATCGAAATAAAACACAAAAATACAATAACAAATCGAAAGGAAACCCATGGAATATGTTTGGGCTCGTCGGAATCCATGGAATAAGTTTGGATTCGTCGGAATCCATGTAGATCTAGTGGTTGAGCCTCGCCGGAGACGATGAAGGGGAGAGAAGAAGACGGCGTTGGGGGAGAGAGAGAAGAAGAGGCGGAGAATCGCCGTCGCCGTAGAGAGAACGATGGCCAGTGGCTAGGAGAAGAGGACTTCGGTTTAGGTAGAGAGAGGGAGAAAACGGTGATGAAGGTTGATTGGGTTTGGCATTGATTTTGTTGGGGATTGATTGAAGGAGATAGAACGGTGATGAAGGGTGCGAGAGAATTGGTGAGGAGAGGATTGGGAAGAGGAAGAGCTAGGTGAGGGCCCGTGGCCGGAGAAGAGGATTTAGAGAGAGAGACTCTCTTTTGCGTTTTGAGAGAGAAAGTGAACGTAGAGAGTGAGGAGAGAAATAGGGAGAGATAATTTGGTTTTGTTTAGATTAATTGTGGACCGTTGGATTGAATGTGTGAATGGTTGGATTTGTTTTAGTTCATGATCCGGGTGATTATATGAGAACCAATAAAACAATGCCACATGTCATGAGCTAAATCAAATCCAACCATTCACACTTTCAATCCAACGGTCCACAATTCTTCTAAATGTTTTTATATTATCAAAATATTAATAATAATAATTATTAATAACTATTATTAATAATTATTATTATTAATAATTATTAATAATAATAATTAATAATAATAATTATTAATAATAATTAATAATAATAATTAATAATAATAATAATAATAATTAATAATAATAATTATTATATAATTATTAATAATTCTTAATAATTATTATTAATAATAATAATAATTATGAATAATAATTATTAATAATAATAATTATTAATAATAATAATTATTAATAATATTTATTAATAATAATTATTATTATATAATTAATAATAATATTTATTATCAATAATATTTATTAATAATAATTATTATTAATAAAAATAATTATTAATTATAATTATTAATAATAATAATTATTAATAATAATTATTAATAATAATAATTATTAATAATAATAATTATTAATAATTATTATTATATATTTAATAATAATAATAATTGATATTAAAAACAATTAATAATAATAATAATTTAAACTATAAAATAATATTATACCTTATACCCTATACCCTATAGGGTATATCCTAAACCTATAGGGTATACCACATACCATATGACCTATGCCACTATACCTTATACCCTATACCACTATACCACATAGGGTATACCCATAGGGTATAGGGTATACCTATAGGGTATACCCTATACTCTATACCTTATAGGGTATACCACATATCCTATAGGGTATACCGTATACCCTAGGGTATACCATATACCACTATACCACATAGGGTATACCATATACATATATACCATATATATAGGGTATACCATATACCATATACTATGCCTTATAGGGTATACCATATACCTATAGGGTATACCCTATACCATATGCCCTATACCTTATACCATACCTATACCACTATGTATAGGGTATACCCTATACCATATGCCTATGCCACATACCTTATACCACATACCACATAGGGTATACCTTATACATACCTATAGGGTATACCTTATACCTATACCCTATAGGGTATACCACTATATATACCATACGACTATGCCACATGCCTTATACCTTATACCACATACCTATAGGGTATACCCTATACCATATAGCCTATACCTTATATACATATGCTATAGGGTATACCCTATACCCTATACCCTATAGGGTATACCATACCCTATACCACTATACATAGGGTATACCCTATACCCTATAGGGTATACCACATACTCTATACCCTATAGGGTATACCCTATAGCCTATAGGGTATACCGTATACCCTATAGGGTATACCGTATACCCTATACCACATAGGGTATACCTATACCCTATAGGGTATACCCTATACCATAAGCCCTATGCCCTATACCTTATACCCTATACCCTATAGGGTATACCCTATACCATATGCCCTATACCTTATACCCTATACCCTATAGGGTATACCATATACCCTATACCTTATAGGGTATACCCTATACCCTATAGGGTATACCCTATACCATATGCCCTATGCCTTATACCTTATACCCTATACCCTATAGGGTATACCCTATACCATATGCCCTATAACTTATACCCTATACCCTATAGGGTATATCTTATACCCTATACCCTATAGGGTATACCCTATACCCTATAGGGTATACCCTATACCATATGACCTATGCCTTATACCTTATACCCTATACTCTACAGGGTATACCCTATACCATATGCCCTATACCTTATACCTTATACCCTATACTCTATAGGGTATACCCTATACCCTATACCCTATAGGGTATACCCTATACCCTATACCCTATAGGGTATACCCTATACCCTATACCCTATAGGGTATACCCTATACCCTATAGGGTATACCCTATACCCTATACCTTATAGGGTATACCCTATAGGGTATACCCTATACCATATGACCTATGCCTTATACCTTATATCCTATAGGGTATACCCTATACCATATGACCTATGCCTTATACCTTATACCCTATAGGGTATACCCTATACCATATGACCTATGCCCTATACCTTATACCCTATACCCTATAGGGTATACCCTATACCATATGCCCTATGCCCTATAGGGTATACCCTATGCCCTATAGGGTATACCCTATACCCTATGACCTATAGGATATAGGGTATAGGGTATATGGTATAGGGTATAGGGTATAGTGTATAGGGTATAGGGTATAGTGTATAGGGTATAGGGTATAGGGTATAGGGTATAAGATATAGGATACAGGTTATAGGGTATAGTGTATAGGGCATAGGGTATAGGGTATAGGGTATATTGTATAGGGTATAGTGTATAAGGTATAGGGTATATGGTATAGGGTATAGGGTATAGGGTATAGGATATAGGATATAGGTTATAGGGTATAGTGTAGGGTATATGGTATAGGTTATAGGATTTTGGCGTTGCATTTGTAATTTAGGCGTTACATTAGGATTTTGGCATTGCATTAGTAATTTAGGCGTTACATTAGGATTTTGGCGTTGCATTAGACTCGTTACATTAGCTCTGGCGTTGCATTAGAGGCGTTACATTAGCTCTGGCGTTGCATTAGATGCGTTACATTAGCTCTGGCATTGCATTAGCCGTTACATTAGCTCTGGCGTTGCATTAGGTGCGTTACATTAGCTCTGGCGTTGCATTAGATGCGTTACATTAGCTCTTGGCGTTACATTAGATGCGTTACATGCGTTACATTAGGTCAGAAATGTAGTAGTGATGCCCGATATGCTCCTCCTCTGTTTTGCTATAGATCAAAATATCATCAAAATACACCACAAGAAATTTCCCATTAAACTGCTTGAGAACCTGGTGCATTAGACGCATAAATGTACTCGGTGCATTTGATAAACCGAAAGGCATAACTAGCCACTCATACAACCCCTCCTTAGTTTTGAAAGCGGTTTTCCACTCATCGCCTTGTCTAATTCGTACCTGATGGTACCCACTCTTTAGATCAATCTTGGAAAATACTTTGGAACCCCGAAGCATATCCAACATATCATCCAACCGAGGAATTGGGAATCTATACTTGACTGTGATTTTGTTGATGGCTCTACTATCAATGCACATGCGCCACGAACCATCCTTCTTGGGCACAAGTAAAGCCGGGACTGCACAAGGACTTAAACTTTCCTGTATATACCCCTTTTTCAACAGTTCTTCCACCTGTTCTTTGAGAATCTCGTGCTCCGCAGGACTCATACGATAATGAGGGAGATTAGGCAATGAAGCACCGGGTGTAAAATCAATGTTATGCTGAATATCTCTCAAGGGTGGCAACCCCGGAGGGAGATCATCAGGCATAATATCACTAAACTCATCCAAAACTGATTGTAATGATCTTGGAACCAAACTAACTTGTCCCAAACTTTCTTTCCGCACAATGGCATAAATAACAGGTGCATCTGCTAATTCTTCAACAAACTCTTGAGGAGTACATAAAGAAATAATAGGTTTATATTTCTTATTACTACGAGCACTCTTATCAAGTGTCGAACGTAATTGGAAACGAAACCCATCTTTTGTGAAAAGCAAAGTATTATCTCTCCCATTATATACCACATTTACGTCATACTGCCACGGTCTACCCAATAATATATGGCATGCATTCATATCAACAATGTCGCATAAAATTTCATCCTTGTAACTCCCTATAGAAAAAGGAATAAGGCACTGTTCATGTACCTTTATATTGCCACCAGAATTAATCCACCCAACTGTGTAAGGGGACGGGTGCTTGTGAACCTTCAACTGCAAAGAATCCACGAAACTACGGGCCACCAAATTCTCACTACTGCCACTATCCACGATCACTGTTGTATCAACATTACTAACTTTCCCTTTTGTTCGAAAGATATTGTGTCGTTCCGGATCACCATCATCACTAGGGGTTGTCAATAAAAGTCGTCGAACCACCAAAGATTCATGATTATTTGTCTCTTCCATTTCCTCATTAAGATCAATCACACCGTCTTCATCTTCTTCTTCGTCATCTCGATCTACCATGTTGACTCCTCGTCTTAGAGGGCATTGATTAGACATGTGTCCTGGTTGCAAACAGCGAAAACACTTATCACCAAATGTCTTACTATAAGGGTTTTGATTTTGTGGACCACGATTAGTGGTGTTGGTGTTACGTCGAACTGGAGGATTCTGAACATCAGTTTGGGCCGCCTGCTTCCCTTCATTTTTACTAGTTTCCACACCTTGCGTTTTTTCTGAACCCGTCACCGTACTAGACCCGGTCACTTGATACTTAGAACTCGAAGAAGATCTTTGAGAAAAATTTACGTATGATTCTTTGCTTCTCGATCTTCTTAGCACGAGTGATAACTTCACTTACAGATCGGTTTATAAACAACTCCACTTGATTTCTAATGCCGACCCGAAGACCACTAACAAATCTTGCAACTTCTTGTGCCTCTGTTTCATCCAAATCTGCCCGTGCTGATTGGGCATAAAAATCGTGGGCGTAATCTTCAACCGAACGAGCGCCTTGTTTAAGGTCTAAAAAGGCTTGGTAAATTACTTGTTCATAATCATCCGGCAAAAAGTGCGATCGTAACTCCCTCTTCATTCTAGCCCATGAACGAATAGGTGCTTTGTTCTGACGATGTCGCTTTTTACATAATTGTTCCCACCAAGCGGATGCTCCGTCACGTAGTTTATATGCTACGTAAGGAACCTTCCGATCATCCTCCACTTGCATCAAGTCGAAGAATTTTTCAACCTCTGCTAGCCAATCTACGAACTCGTTCATCTTCAAATTTCCAGAAAAGGGTGGGATATCCGCCCTAATTTTGGGACGTTGATCGTTCCGAGGTGCTTCGATGTGATCATCCTCGTCCTCAACGTCGGAATCTTCCTCAACAACCGGGTCCTCTTGGCGGACATTACGTCCCCGATGATTTGCCCGATTCCGTGGGTTGTCATCACCAACCCTCATCTGAACCAATGCAGCCAATAGTTCAGCATGTTGACGTTCGCTACGCTCTCTGGCCTCTTGTTCTTGTTGTGCCATACGTTCCAGAATAGCTGCGATGTCACCGTTGTTTCCTCCATTGTTTGCCATCTTCACGTCGGAGAACCCCAAAGATCGTCCGATTTCTGATACCAAATGATGTGTATGCAGCGGAATATTTTAACAGAGACTCGCTTAATCGAATCTCAAATGAGAATTTCCAAAGAAATCTCAGTAATAAAGTTATTTAGACTTTGAGAATAATAACTGAAGGGGATACAATTGCAAAGCAATAATTTGATTATAATAAACTTCATGTTTGAACAATGAAACACTAATGTATTTATACTACTTACAAATAGGGAAGACACCTATTTACAGAGGTATTAATGAAAAGGTACAGTCATGTCTATTCGATTCGTGTCCTTTTGACGAACAGGTGTGAACAGATCCTTCCAGTAACCGCACGGCCGAGGCACCAATTTAGCACGGCCGAGCAACAATGAGGAAATCAACAGACACGATGCTTCCAGGAATCCCTCGGCCGAGGCAAGGACAATGCTCGGCCGAGCAACCAACGTAAACTCAAGTGACACAACCTTTCAGGAATAGCACGGCCGAGTCGCAAGAAAAGCACGGCCGTGTAACAGCTTTGGCTCGGCCGAGCGTTAGGCATGACTCGCCCGAGCAAAACATACTTCACAATCCAAGTTTCTGTCTTCGAACCCTCGGCCGAGGCAAGGAACATGCTCGGCCGAGCACTTCTGCATCAGCTCTGTTTTGTTTTAAACATCAGTGTTTTTAAATGTGGCGTTCTCTTGTTCCCCAAGTTGTTCTGCTTCGATACGATCTACATCAATGTGCCACGTGACTGAAGGGTCTCCATCAAGCGGATAATTACGTGTACTGTTTCAACCAAATCGGCAAAATCGCTGAAAAAGAATCAACACCAAAATAAGAAGAAAGATGAAACGTGATTACAACATGGCTTGAATAATTAACCAAAACTGCACTATAGTTCTTGGTTGCAATGAATGGAATTCCTAGGAAGACCAGTGATTGTTCCTGATAAAAGAGCAGCTTTGAGATGGATACATTATCTCAAGACATCCAAATGCACCTAGCTGCTTGATTCCTTAGCAGGAGACTAGATAGTATTTAGTACATCTTAGATATATATGATGAAAAGCAGAAATGATCCACATGCTAGGCAGGATGTTGAAGAAAAACTCAATGCACAATAATTTAAATTGTCGAAATTTTAGATGCTACCAACCCACTTATATATTGGAGAAAGGAATTTAGTTGCACTAAATTTAACCCCATTTGAGTTTGACTGAGAAATAACAACAAGGAAAGGTCCAAGCTTGAAATTAACCTGCTTAAAACTGTATGCTCGTACATCCCAAAAAACTTGGTGGTTTATTCAACAAAGTTATTAAGATTATGAGTACATCAAATTACAGCAATAATCTTGTTCATAAATATAAATAATTCCAAAAGCAACTAAATTATCAAGCAGTGTTCATGAAAGGGCAGCTTGAAGAAATTCCAGTTGTAGATTCTCCACCCTTAATAAGTCCCGCCAAGAGCTCCCCACGATCATAAAAGAACTCCACCTTGATAATCTTCATTTCTTCATCCAACTGTTCAAAATTTCCAATTGTTCATAAAAAAAAAAAATTAAAAAAAAAAACTTTAATAAATTGGAAATGACAGAAATGTACCTCCATTACGGAAATTCCATAAAATTCTACCAATTCCCCAGTCGGAGGGTGTCCTTTAAAAGGTCCTTCCATATAACCCCAGTGTCGAAACTTGTAAACAATCAAAGGCGGCCCTGAATACACTTGCAGAATCTCCACTGCAAATCCCCGAGGAAAAGTCGTCGTGAAAGCCTTGAGAGCCGAATCAGATGTTTCTTTGGTCGGGTCATACAATCTCAGCTCTTCAGGTAAGGAAGTTTGCAAGAACATATTGTACCCTCCACCAATCTTGGCCACTCCTTCCCTTGTCAAAGGAGCCCTCCCTGATATTTGTAGTAGCAAAAATGATAAAAGTCAATATATATATATATATATATATATATATATATATATATATATATATATATATATATATATATATATATATATATATATATATATATATTAACAAATGGATCGCGATATGATTCACTGTACAAGAAATTAGTACTACACCATTAACTGTAACTGTTAGCCTCCTTGGATCAAATGTTTTGATATCATCTGGAGAGACTTTGTGGAATATCTCCATTTCCCATGTCTTGACAAAGTTCTGTACTTTCTCCTCAAGTGAACCTGCAGGCCATATCTATCACCCAAAAGGGGCCAAAACAACCATTATTTGATCAAACATCTTTGTGGAATGTTATTTGATAAAACAAATGTCATTCACACAGATCTGGATCTGTGTAGTCGATAATATAGCAGTCACGGATTAGCCTATTATAAATGTAACTCATATTGAGGTTATTTTTGACATTTTCAGCCGCTCACCTCTCATCTATTGGTTTAGCATTGTATAGCTGAGATTGCCGGACTGATATGCAGTCGGACTTCCCCTACCCAAATCCGAACGAGCGATACAAAAAGAAAATGGGAGTTTTATGAGATTGGAAATAACCTTAGTTCTGCCATCTTCAAAGAGCTTGTTTACAATATCAAAGTTGGGAACACCATTCCTCCATTGAGTGTTCTTCTCACCTTCTCCACTCAAGAAAGATCTGTACTTGTCTACATCTGAACCTGAATAATCCATTCCTGGAAGTGGAATCTCCTTGCCAAATAGCTTGTCTTTGAGTTATCGTTTTTTCTATCTTCTACTCAAGAAACCATTCTTATTTATACCCAAAAGTGTCACTTTACATTATTCAATGGTTGAAGATGCAAATTCAACTCCCCATTGGAGTTGGTCTTAGTATTAGTATAATATCCAAAACGTCATTGCTAACGTTGAGGACTTTATCGTACACTGTTCAATTTTTAAATATCATGATGACTTGTAAATCATGAAAAGTCTTTTTAAATTACACCCCCTCCTCCAAAAATAATCTTGAATATATATAATGGGGTATTAATAGAAAGTCTAAAATAATTAAATTAATTTAATTATTCTAATGAAAATTTAAAAATTGTTATTGTAATAATTTGAAGAAGGGTGAAGAGGACAAGAGGTGGGGGCAGCAGGGGTGAAGGTAGGTGGGTGGGAATTGTAAGAGATTGAAAGCCCTTGGCTTGTTTATTCACATTGCACAAATATATATAGTTACAATGAGAGAATCCTAATTGTACAAGGATTGTAAATTTCAACTATACATGGAGAATAATATAGTTTCCTAATCTATGTTTTTGATAATATATTCCAAATACAAGAAGGAAAGATAGATTAGGAAACTTCAACTTGTTTTCAAAATTGAACAGGAACTGGAGAAGGTCGAGGCGGGCGCCTGGAATGCCGAGACATGGGCCGAGGGAGTAACGCCTTGAGGCGGCCGCCTGAGATGGTGCGAGGCGGGAGTTGTATGGGAAAGTGTTTTCAACAAAGCGGACATGGCGGGAGGTGTAGACACGATGGGAGGTAGGGTCAAGGCAGTAATACGCGCTTTGCGTGGGTGAGTAACCAACGAAGATACAAGGGATGGATTTTGGGTCAAGTTTGTGGGTGGTGCATGGGCGAAGCCATGGATAGCAGAGGCAACCAAAACTACGTAGCTTGGTATAGTTTGGAGGGGAGCGGAAAAGGCGGAAGTAGGGGGATTCATTGTTTAGGGTGGGGGTGGGTAATCTATTTATGAGGTTTGTGGCAGTGGTGAGAGCATAGGACCAAAGGGTGAGGGGTAGGTTTGCATGGGAGAGGAGAGTGAGGCCGGTTTCAACAATGTGGCGGTGACGACGTTCAGCGTACCCGTTGTGTTCAGGAGTGTGAGGAGGTGTAGTGAGATGGGTGATACCGTTTTGACCAAGAGTGGGGGTGAGTTTTAGGTATTCACCCCCATTGTCGGAGTAGACTTGAATGATGGGACGTTTGAAGTATTTTTCGACTAGAGCTTTGAAGCGGAGGAAGGTGGTGTAGGTTTTAGATTTGTGTTTGAGGGGATAAAACCAAATGTATTTGGTGAAGTGGTCGACAAAGATGACATAGTATTTGAAGTTGTCAATTGAGTGAATTGAAGAGGTCCAAACATCCAAAAATATGAGATCAAGGGGAGCATGTGAGACGAGAGTGGAAGATGCAAATGGCAGCTTGTGACTTTTATTAATAAAGCAAGAATTACAAGGAGGTAAACTAGAGAAAATAGATAAACTAAATTTGCTACGTAATAAACTAAGGACGGGGGAAGAGGGATGTCCTAGTCTATGATGCCACAGCTGCGATAAGAGAGAGCTTGAAAGAACTTGAATGGGCGGAGGGTGCCAAAGGTAGACGCCATCCTCAAGGTTTCCATGGATGAGTGTTTGACTCGTGGCTTTGTCCTTGATAAGAAAAGAAGAATGTGAGAATTCAATGATAGCATTATTGTCACGACAAAATTGAGACACGGAAAGAATATTGCGAGTAATGAGAGGGACATGTAATACACTATTGAATTTAAGAAGAGAGGAGGATGTGGAGAGAGAGAAGGAACCTATGTGAGAGATCGGAAGAGTAGAACCATCGTCGATGATAACGTCGTCATTGCCATTGTAGGGTGTGTGTAGGGCTATAGGTTGGAGAGGTCATTGGTAATGTGATTAGTGGCACCGCTATCTATGAGCCAAGAGGGAGGGGGAGGGGTTGCTGTAGGCGGCAGTGTGGGCTTGGGGATGTTGTTGATTAGGGAATTGGTTTTGATTTGGGCGAGGGGGGATGTTGACGGTAGGGTGTTCACGTTTGAATCTGCGACATTGGGAGATGACATGGCCAATGTTGTGACAATATTGGCACTTACCTTTGAATGGAAGGCGAGAGGGTGTATGGGGGGAAGAGGATGGCGAGGAGTGGGAGGGGCGGTAGGTGTTAATGCGGCTTGGTGATGGATGGTCTTGGGCTGCGAAGGCGGTGGTGGGGAGGGGATTTTTGGGGGTGGATTGTTTAATGGTGAGTTCATGTTGGATGAGTTTTTCATGGAGGGCTTCAAAGGAGATGGGGTTATCACGGGCTCAGGTTGAGTCTATAACGGGCTTGAATGTTTCATAGTCTAGACCTTTGAGGATGGTGTAGGTTATGTCTTCGGAATCCATGGGTTTGCCTAGGATGGCGAGTTTGTCGGTGTAGGATTTGACGGCATTCATGTATTCCGAGATGGAGAGTTGGTTTTTGGTGAGATTGGCAAGGTTGTCCTTTATTTGAAGAATGTGGCCACGGGAGGGGTTAGCATATGTAGTTTTAAGGGTGGTCCAAGCTTGATGGGAGGTGGTGGCTTGGTGGACAAGGGGAGCTACGGTAGGATCAAAGGTACCTATAAGAGCCCCAAGGATGAGGCGATCTTGGCGAGACCATGTAATGGCTGCCGGGTTAGATATAGATGTAGTGGTGGCGGTTTTGGCCGGTTCATCGTCGGTTTCCGCGATGACAGGATTGGCGGTGGTAATGGTATCCTCGGGTTTGGGGTGGGTGCCATCGACAAACTTTAGAAGGTCGAGGCCAAAGAGAATAGAGGTGATTTGGGAATCCCATGTAAGGTAGTTAGAGGAGTAAGGGAACGGCAGTGGGATAGATTGACTAGGAGGAGAGGTTGATCGGGTTGAGCGGAGTTGGGGATGGTGGAGGAGGGGCTGCCGGCCATGGGGGAGAAGGGGTTGGGGCTGCCAAAAAAAGGGGAGGGGGATTTAGACTATAGATCTTTCTAGCTCTGATACCATGTAAGAGTTTGAAAGCCCTTGGCTTGTTTAATCACATTGCACAAATATATAGTTACAATGAGAGAATCCTAATTGTACAAGGATTGTAAATCCCAACTATACATGGAGAATAATATAGTTTCCTAATCTATGTGTTTGATAATATATTCCAAATACAAGAAGGAAAGATAGATTAGGAAACTTCAACTTGTTTCCAAAACTGAACAGGAACTGGAGAAGGCCGAGGCGGGCGCCTGGGCTTGGGCCAGGCAGGCGCCTGGAATGCCGAGACATGGGCCGAGGGAGTAACGCCTTGAGGCGGCCGCCTGAGATGGTGCGAGGCGCGCGCCTCGGATGCAGAAGGTGCAGCAACGTTTTCCTTATGCTGAGGCGGGCGCATGGGTCTTGACGAGGCGGGCGCCTCACTTGCAGTGCCTTCAACCTTGGATTTGTGTCCTTCCTTGATGTCTAAAGCTTCATACTTAACAGGAATGATAGTGGGTGATGGAGAAGAGGGTGAAAAAGACAATATCTAAGTTGAGAGGGGGTTATTGGTGAATAAATAATTTACATTGTATCCATTTTATTTCTTAATTTTACACTTAAAACCATTATAGTTATGTTATATTAATTGGATTGATTTTCCAATTTTACCATTTAAAAAGTGGGTCACATGCATTACACATGTCTATTTAACATAAAAAATGGATGTCGTTAACACTATATATACCTTAAACGACAAAACAGACTAGTTACTGTGTTTGCAATGAAAACTAGTTTAGTTATAAAATTCAAACAATGAATATAGTTGGGGTACTATTATTACATTTTTTCCTATGAAATATCAAAGTCCCCCCCCCCTCTCACACACAAAACCCTCCTCATTTATGCCACAAACCAACTTATACACACCTCTCTCTCTCTCTCTCTCTCTCTCTCTCTCTCTCTCTCTCTCTCTCTCTCTCTCTCTCTCTCTCTCTCTCTCTCTCTCTCTCTCTCTCTCTCTCTCTCTCTCTCTCCATTACAACAAAAATGCTCTTTCACTATTTTTTATTGAGGTTGTGATATACTTTACAACATTTTCTACAACATCATGATAGCCACCGTCATGATAGTTCACAATTTTTTATAAAGGTTGTGATATACTTTACAACATTTTCTGCAATGTCATGATAGCCACCGTCGTAATATGTCTCGTTTAGACAACAATTTTAAAATGTTGTAAAAATCGTAAATGTGTAATTACTATATTACAACGCGTTTTGCAAACGTTGAATTCTTTTTTTACAACATTTCTGGAAATGTTTTTTACAACATTTTTGAAAATCGTTATGAAAAGTATTTTTCATAAAAAAAATTATATACCACTTTCATTACCACTTCTTCCCCCAAATTCAAAACTGACCACATATGCTACAACAACTAATAGAGAAACAACAATTATACCAAATGCAAATAATTATTTCATGTTTACTTAACAAATTAATTTCACATCCAGTTCATTAAAAAACAAAATTGTAACCGAAAACTAACATAAGAGAATATTCCATATCTCTTCCTTTATAAACCAGTTTCAAAATAAAGAGGAATAATGGTATAAGTCGTAAGATTTAGGACAAACAACGTCAACAACTATGGCATTGGAGGCCCCTCTTATCGAATTGACCAAACCCTTGTTTGTCAAAATATGGAGAGGCTTAGAGTTAGGGGTTACTTGCCAGATAACAATTCTTAATAACGAAGAAACCGCCATGAACGTCAACTGGTCTAAACTCTTACAGAACCAAAATCTCTAGGGTTTACCTATGACCGCATATGATGAGAATGGAGAGAGGGAAGGGGGAGAGTTGGCGGTAGTGGGGGAAAGTAACAATAGAGAAGACGTGGGTGAAAGGAGAGCGGTGTTTTGGGGGTTTACTCTTAGGTTAAGGTAATTTAAGTCGCAACAAAACAATACCCTTATGCCCAAAAAAACCTTATGCCAATAATAATTAATTTTAATTTTTTTGATTACACAACGTTCTTATAAAATGTAGTAATACAATTACTACAACGCTTTTCTAAGAAACGTTGTAAGTAGGTACACGTTTGTGAAAAACAGTTGTAGTAAAACACTATCATCAACGTTCAAAGTAAAAACGTTGTATTAACACATCTTTTTTTCCAAAATTGTTGTCTAAAGTAGTTCAACAACAACATTTTCAGAAAAACAGTGTAAAAATGTTGTCTATGAGCTTTTTTATTCACTCTCTCTCTCTCTCTCACTCTCTCTTCTCTTCTCTCTCTTTTTTTGTACACTTTCGGCCAACCATCGATCACTCCTATGGTGCCCCTCCATCAGCCTCTTACCTCTTTCCTTATAGATCTGAAACAGACCTCTTACTCACATATTCACCTTTTCTCCCCACTCCTTCCTCCTCCCCGTAATCATTCCACTAAAATTTGTCCAGATAGCTCCAGCTTCGGCAACACTTCTTCTCACTATTTTGATCGAGGCCATGGACGTCATTCCGGTGACATTGCAGTAGCAGCCTCTCACCTCCGTCTGTACCAATCCCGTCTCTATGTTCTCTGTCTAATCGCCTCACTCAAACCCTAGGAACATTTGGTGGCAATAGAGGTGCTCATTTCGAGAGACCCACCACTTTTCCCCATTCAGTCACTGTGATATTAGGTATTTGTGATTTGTGATGATATTGTTGCAATGATTTTAGCTTATTGATATTTGAGATCTACGGAGCTTGAGTTCTACATGGTTGTCAATTAATGTTGTAATTGGAGAATGACAATATGGAGTTTGGAATATTAGAGCATGGACAATGGTGAGCGAATTTTCGCTCACCAAGTGAAAACTGGTGAGCGAAAATTCGCTCAACTGTTGCAACGGTGAGCGAATTTTCGCTCAGACCCCTGAGCAAAACTCTTTCACTCAAAGTTTGAGCGAAAATGTGTGCGAACCCAAAACAGATTAAAAGTTTATTTTTTTAATTTTGATTTACCCCAAACGACGTCGTTTATGCAATATATCAAAAAAGTTCATAATTTTTTTCGCCTATAAATAGAGCCTAATAGTGTATAGGTTATTCACACTTCTTCTTCCCTACTTTTTCTCTTTAAGCTTAAGTTTTTTTAAAAAAAAAATTTGAGTTTTTTATTATGGATAATTACGGAAACAATTCCGGATATGATTCTAATCAAGCTTGGCTCGAAGAAATGTTGCTTTCTTTAATTATCGTAGTGTGGTGTTCTTTGTTGCATATTGTGTTTTGTCAAATCAAATGAATGGCATTTGTAGTCTAGTTGGTCAATAAATAAATGTCATCAGGAAGATGATTATTATTATGGCATCTAGTTTTTTTGTCCACACAAATATTGTATAGTCTAATCAATTTATAAAAAAAATTGGATACTAGTATACCAATAAATGGAAAAACTCTGAGCAAGTTCACATGCGTAGTGTATGATTTGATATGATCAGCTTTAATTTCAACTCATCTCCATTATTTGTCAAGAGGCAGGAATCCAATAAACTATAGTTGTTAAATTTGATTTGTCATATCCAACTTTCACCCGTTAAGAATCCAATATTTATAAAAGCTCCATCAATATTCTAACACACATTCAAGTTCAACACTTCCAAATATCACTCCCCATTAAACAAGTCTTGTCGTTATTCTGTTCCAAGCAACAACTCATCATCCAACTCTTCATCTAACTCTTCAAATGAAGATAATATGATGACTAATAATTATAATGAAGTTTGTGCTATGGCTAGTTATGTCAGCCAAAATTTGGTGCCATAACTTATGCAAACACTACCCACCCCTCATTGTCGTATCCGCATTGAACGTCATCGTGAGGAAGGTCATGTAATGCTCTTTAGTCAATACTTAACGTACCCCCCAAAAATATTCAGACGTAGATTCTGAATGGACAGACATGTCTTTCTTCGTTTGGTTGCAGAAGCGGAGCAATGTGGTGAATATTTTCAACAAAAGCCTGATGCAATGGGGAGGATGGGCTTGTCTACTTTACAAAAGTGCACTGCTGCAATGCGTATGCTAGCTACAGAATGGCATCAGACGCTGTTGATGAGTACTTACAGCTCGGTGCATCTTTTGCACGAGTGACACTTGAATTTTTTTGTGACATAGTCATTAGTTAATTTGGAAATTATTATTTGAGGAGGCCTAACCGATCATACTTGGAAAGAATACTTCGCATAGGTTCAGAACGTGGATTTTCAGGCATGTTAAAAAGTATTGATTGCATGCACCGGGAATGGAAAAATTATCCTTCCGCATGGAGAGGGTAATATCAAGGTCGTAGTGGAAAAGTGTCCCTGGTTTTAGAAGTCGTTGCCTCACATGATCAATGGATTTGGCATTCTTTCTTTGGCATTCCAGGCTCATTGAATGATATCAATGTCTTGCACCGATCTCCGGTGTTTGATGATCTTTTAAATGGTGTGGTGCCATATGTTAGCTTCCAAGTGAATGGCAATCAATACAACAAAGGATATTATCCCACTAATGGCATCTATCCACATTGGGCTACATTCATCGATTCAATTCCCCTCCCCACAGAGGACAAACACAAATTATCTGCAAAAAGACAAGAGGCATGCGGAAAAGACGTAGAGCGTGCCTTTGGGGTGCTTCAAGCTCGGTTTGCAATGCTTCGTAAATCGTCACTAGTCTGGAGTGAGGTAGTTCTTGGTAAGATAATGACAACTTGCATCATATTTCATAATATGATTGTTGAATATGAACGAGATCGATATAGAAATTATGATGATGCGAGTAAGTTCTGGGCGAATAAATACAAAAATAAGGGGAAGGAAAAAAAAGTCCACTAGAATTGATCAAGATGATACTTTCACGTACACAACCAAAAATTTACATGTTGAAAATAGTATCACCGAATACATAACACGCAAACGAGATCTCCAAAAAAAAATCGCACACCTGACTCTCAACGCAGATTTGATTGAGCATATTTATGCGATCAACAACTCTTAATATTATATGTAGTATTTTATCTACTATTGTCATGCTTTATTTTCGTATTTAAGTTCTGTGTTAATTTATTAATTTTATGTATTGAATGTTTTAAATATTAAATTGATGTTTATTTATCAGTGTTTTATATACAAAAAAATACAATTACAATACAACATAATTTTAAAAAAATTATTTTGTAATGTGAACGAATAAAAAAAACTAATTTATAAAATAAAATAAATATTTTATTTATTAATTATAATAATATTTTGAGCGAAAATTTCGCTCACCACTACAGGATATCAGTTTCTGTGAGCGAAAATTCGCTCAAACACCAGTTTCGCTCATCCGGTGAGCGAAAATTTCGCTCACCATTGTGCATTCTTTTATATCTCATAGCAAGAGGCATCTTTTTTGTACTCAATTGTAGATTTGGACCATTTGGTTGCTTGTATTAGTATGAAACAATATAACAGTTACAAAAATGTTGTGTAATTTTTTTTTTTAATTTGCTTTGAATGCTTGTCTTATGGATATTTTAAAGTTTTATAATGTGATAATTTTGTGATTTGTGACAATTTTATGTTACAACGAACCTTTTATTTTGCATTTCTTTTTTAAGAAAATTTCGCTCACCATTGTGCATTCTTTTATATCCCATAGCAAGAGGCATATTTTTTGTACTCAATTGTAGATTTGGACCATTTGGTTGCTTGTATTAGTATGAAACAATATAACAGTTACAAAAATGTTGTGTAAATTTTTTTTTAATTTGCTTTGAATACTTGTCTTATGGATACTTTAAAGTTTTATAATGTGATAATTTTGTGATTTGTGACAATTTTATGTTAAAACGAACCTTTTATTTTGCATTTCTTTTTTAAGAAATGGGTCTTATAGCTGAGTTATCATTCATAAAATAAGTCTAATAGTTAAATTATGAGGCTCAATTTTAATAAAATACCAAGTTTTTTTATTTTTTTGAAAAAATGTAAAGAAAATTGCTTATATAGTTTAACTATCAGATTATATTAAGTCTTGATGCTGCAAGAATTGTGTTGTAATCAATCTCCATCCAACTGCAAGATCAATCTCCTAACTCCTGATCTGAAACACAGAACCCACGACTAGCCGAAATGGTCTCCGGCGAAGACTCTCGGGCATGAGAGTAAGTACGGTGTATAGAGAGCTAATAAATTAAATGGAACAATGTATTCTCAAATAACAAAAAAGCAATTACCTTGGAAGGGTTGATGTTGCCCTATATTTATAGTTATTGATGAGAGATATAACTGTGGTAGGATTGCATGAAATCCCTATAATCTCGGATCAGATATGCGTAGGAGATCTAGTCCATAAATAACTCCTGATTTGTAGGGAGACCGTTATGGATAGAATTATAGTCACGCTTGGACTCTGTAGGTCGTCACGTATTAAGATAGGTCGAGGTCGCCTACTGGGTATAGGTCGATCTGACTGGTGGATAGGATCGGAGCGTATCCAAATAGAATCTGGATCGTAATGTCGGACCAAGCTAGGTCGGGACCATTTGAGGTCGGACAATGAGCTAGGTCGACTGGTCTTGCTGATAGGCCTTGGGCCTAGCCCACTGAGAATGTGGTGGCAATAATATATAAATAATTGGGCTTGCACGTTGGGCCTAGCCCGTCATATTTTTTCCGTTCAATGGCCCCCAACTTTCTGAGTTGATATTTGTCGACCAGGAAGTTATAAGAATTTTTGATGAAGATTTTGAGTAGATCGCAGGTCGATGATCGAACTGATGGTTGGTCAACCAATGGTGACGTGGCTTAATCCTGATCGTTTGCAATGAACGGCTAGATCTGAACGAGCGCCGATTTTCCGTAATCATTACCCCTTTTGACGCTTGGACAAATGCCTTGGGAACCGTTTTTCGTATTAATGGCGAATTTAACCGTTTGAAGCCAAAAATCTTCCCAATTCAGGAAATAATTAGCAAGAGTATATAAGGAAAATCCTTTTCCTTTTTGGCTTTTTACAATATCCCAATTTCCTTAAGCAAATAGGCGAGAACGAAGGCGAACATAAATCCCCAACGATTCTGGTGTTGTCGAGCTTTTCTGACTCCTTTCTGATACTCGTCTTCACTGATTAAAACAAGGTACCCCTCTAATTCTTCGCATTAGGGTTTAATTCTCGTTTTCCCTTTTGATTCTGACTTTTAACTGTGAGTCAGGTGTCTGGTATGGTTACTGCACTGTAAATTGTAGAGTATACACACATTTGAACGGAGTATAGAGGGAGATAACTATTGAGGAGTGTTCCTCCATCTTGACCAGGTAGGGTTTACATTTTAGCGAGCTAGGTTTGCCTGCAGGAGAAACCCTAGGTGCATTAGAGACGAACGACCCAAGAGTAGTATCCTTTAGCCTTTTTCATGAGTTGCTCGACCATATAGTGTTGTTCTACATCAGTGGTCCTATCAAACCTTCCTTTCTTAGGAATAAAAAAGGATTTCCGGGGGAATCTAGGTCGCCCTCTAGTATATCCCATAGGTCCCTTGAATCTACATATAGGATCGATTCCCCTGTTTCTTCTTGTTATTCTTCAGAAATGTCAACTCAGGAAAGGGCAACGACCTCTGCCACAATGAGCTCTCCCTCCACCAACATTTTGGATGCCTTCCGTTCGTCAGTAGTCCCAGGTCGTAATGAAAGGAGCTATGTGATCCCCAAGCCAAAGACTGGGAGGAAGGGCTTGGAGGATAGGCTCGGGATCCTGTACCAGTATTATGGGGTCGACAGAGAGGAGTTTAAGCTAACCCATATGACGGCCAAACAGTTTGACAAGCTTAGTTGGGAGGCCAAGGTTAGAGACCCTACTAGGGTGGCCTTCTTTTACGGCCAGTTCGAAGCTGGTCTGCGCCTTCCCTTAGACCCGTTTGTTTGTGAGTTCTTGGAATGTTTGGGAGCTGTCCCCATGCAATTAGGAGCTAATACTTATAGAGTGCTCGTCTGCTTTGCCATGGTATGTAGGTTTCTGGGGTATGAGCCCTGTGTCCATGTATTTAGGGAGTTTTTCAAGGTTGATTATGACAAGAGAACCCGCGGGTTTAGCACCCCAGCTCGAATAAAGGCCCCCAGATTTTTATCAATTTGCCTGATAAGGTGACTGGATGGAACTCCCATATAATATTGGTGGAGAGTAGGAAAGGGTGGGAGTTCCCTTTGCCTGCTGCTGATTCTGCGATGATGAAGGAGGAAGATTACTGGTCCCTGTCTGGAGCAAAGAGTTGATACGTAGGTTAAGACTGGTAGCTCAGAGGGGTACCGTAAACTGGGTCGCTCTTCAGACGGATAAGGATAGCTTCATTCAGGCTGGCATGATGCAAGGGGGAGATGATGATGCAGCTCCTCTGGCCTTGGTAGTTAGAGGTCCTACTTATCCTGATTGGGTGACCCACACCTTGGGGAAATTCGAGGATGAGTGTCACTTCTTCCAAAGAACCCCAGCTTACTGTAGAACAAATGGGGAGCACTTTGGTGGTAAATAATTGTCTCCTTTTTGCTCATTCATTTTATGTCACATGTCATTATTTTAGGTCGCATATTTCTGGTGCTTACTGCTTCTTTTTTGTCGATGTAATACTTACCGCTGAGCAGGAAGCAAACATGAACCGAGTTGCAGGCATTACTGATCAGCGGAGGGGAAAGAAGGCCCATGGAAAGGCCAATGCCCGAGCTAGCAGGGAGAGGGAGACTGTAGATCGTCAGAAGCTGCTTCCCAAAGTTGGTACGGGGACGATTCCAGTGGATGGATCGGGACCCTTCAGATTGCTTGATGAGCCCGATGTGGATCACACAGAGGGAGTGGAAATCGAATTTTCGTCGGGAAAGACCTCTGAATCCAACCCGATATCCGAGCCAAATTTGGTTCAAACCCGGATCTCGATTGATATGGACTTGGGAGAGGACGAGCTACATGATGACCCCCCTCCACTCAAAAATACAAGGAATAGGTCAAAGCTCGGTCAAAGCTTGGATGGGTCTGGCACTTCGAACGATCCTCCTTCTCAAGCTCCACCAGTGGTTAGCCCTGGATTTGTACGTGCTGAAGTAGCGAGACTCAGAGAAGTTCTTGCTCTCACCGGGATTGATTGCACCAGCCGCCGTCATCCCGAGTTGGGATATGGTCAGGTTATCATTCGACGGGCTGTGGATCCCAGCCTACAATCTCACTTTGATAAGGAGGGACTATCTCCTGAAGAATTGTTGATAGGTCTGGCCTATCTCATTGTGAGGTACCAGTTGTCTCTTTGGTTGCTTTTCATTGTTATTTTTAGTCGCCATATTTGTAGATTTCTTTCGACTGTAATTTTTTGTCGAGCTAACCACTTGCCATTTGTGGATGCAGTCTTTAACTCTTGTGGAGCAAGCCAAGATTGGCTGGAGGGTGGCCATTGAGCGAGAAAAAATAGCTACAGGTGCTTACGCCCGGAAGATCAAGGAGATTGATGAGTGGAAGGAAAAGTATGGCGATCTGGATTCGTCGTATGATGCTATGAAGATGTGCAGAGATAATGCCGAAGCTGATAGGGACAAGGCCCTAGCTGATCTCAAGGAGTCTGAGAAGAATAATGCTTTGCTGAAGGAGGAGGTCGACGCTGCTAAGGTCGACAAATCAACCTTGAAGAATGATAATGCTTTGCTGAAGGAGGAGATCGACGCTGCTAAGGTCGATAAATCAACCTTGGAGAATGATAATGGGGAGCTGACCAAGAAATTCAAGGAAGCTAACGAGCGAATCCTTAAGATGACTGAGGACCATTTGTCAGCTCGGAAGGCCTGGGAGGAGGCTGTTGTTGAAACTTTCAAGGAGAGTGACGAATGTTACGAAGCCATTATTTCTAAGGCTCAGATCTTCTTTGATACAGGTCGGCGTCATATGGCGCGACGATCTATTGTGGACCCGACGGCCGAGGTGACACTAGAGTAGCTAGCTCGGTGGGCGACCGAAGGGCAGTACGACAATGCAGCTCGTGGTGGCTACTCTGTAATCCCTTATACCGACAACGATCTAGCCTTCATCGCTCAGCAGGATCAAGAGGATGATTGTGAACCTTGGGTAGCTCCCCCACTGGTTGAGAGAAATTTTGATGTCCTTTTCCAAGAATTACAGGAGGCTGAGAAGATGGAGGAGGATGATTTAGCCTTCGAAGGACAGGCATGGGTTTACTGACTCTGGCAAGCTTAAGGACCTTCAGCAACAAGAAAAGGACTTGGGTGAGCTAGCTACCACCAGTGATCCAACTGACACCGCTCCAGTTGTTTAACTTTTCTTAAACACTTAAACATTTATTTGGTTATGTAATGAAACAAGTCCTAAGACAATCTTTTGCCGTTAATTATGTAGCTAATGCCTTGGCCCAGTTTTGGGAGGCATCTAACTCGTAACTTTGTTTTGATCGTTCAAGTACTAGCCCGCTTTGGTGGACTTTGTTTTCTTTTAATCGTAGTTGACTTTTATATCGAACCAATCTTGCTTTTGATCCTTGCCTGAATGTATATCGAACTAGATATGATAGAATGAACGAGATCGTTACGAGCTTTTGGTCGGACTACTTATTAGAAAAGAGTCGACTTAATACTTGGCTCTTTTGATAGTGAGATTGACTAAGTGTCGAATCTTATTAGAATGAGGTCGACTATGAGTTGGACCTGCTAAAGGAACGAAGCGTACTAAGAGTCGAGCTTGTTAGAACGAGGTCGACTTATGTGTCGGACCTGTTAAAAGAACGAAGCTGACTAAGAGTCGAGCTTGTTAGAATGAAGTCGACTAAGAGTCAGACTTGTTAAAAGAACGAGACTGATTTAAAAACCGAGTCTGTTAGAACGAAGTCGACTAAGAGTCGGACTTGTTAAAAGAACGAGATTGATTTAAGAATCGAGCCTGTTAGAACGAAGTCGACTAAGAGTCGGACTTGTTAAAAGAACGAAGCTGACTAAGAGTCGAGCCCATTAGAATCTATGCATAAATATAACGCAATCTTTGGTTGAATGAAACTGCAACTTTTATTGAAGTAGTGGCATGATTACATAAAAAACGGAGAGTTAGAACTAGAACAAAACTAAAACTTGAAAATGGAAGCTATCTTTGAAACTGAACTAGGAAACCGAACTAGAAGTAGTATTTGATGAGGTGGGTAGCATGCCATGGATGCTTCAATTCTTCACCGTGTGAATGGGCGATCATGTAAGTTCCTTCCTTGATAACTCTAGTAACGATGTAGGGACCTTCCCAGTTGGGAGATAACTTGTTCATCTGAGTCCTCTTTCCAGTTGACACGATCTTCCTTAATACATGGTCACCTACTTGGAAAGATCTTACCTTCACTTTCTTATCATGGTAACTCTTAGTTTTATGCTTATAATTAACCATACGTAAATGAGCAGTGTCTCGCTTTTCATCGAGCAAGTCTAAGCCGATCAATCTGTTGGTGTCATTCTGCTCTTGGTCAAAGAAAACCACTATGGCCGTAGAAACTTGTAGCTCGGTCGGTGCCATAGTCTCTGATCCATATGTAAGAGCGAATAGGGTTTCCCCTGTAGGCCTCCGAGTGGTTGTGCAAACTGCCTAAAGAGCAAGGGGGAGTTCGTCCAACCAGTTGCTTCGTCGACCAACTAGACCCGTCTTAAGTGCAGAGAGGACGAGCTTGTTTGTAGCTTCAGCTTGCCCATTGCCCTGAGGATAAGCGACCGACGACTGCCAATGTTTTACCCCTACTCGATTCATTTCTTCTTCAAAAGCTTGGGAGAATTGTAGTCCATTGTCCGACACAATAGCTCGAGGTATCCCAAAACGGCACCAAATGAAGTCGTGAATGAAATTGATGGCGTTCTCCTCTGTAATTCTGGCCAATGGCTTGGCTTCGACCCACTTCGTAAAATAATCAATAGCCACTATCACGTACTTGCAATTTCCTCGGGCGGGTGGGAAGGGTCCAATCAAATCTACTCCCCACATGTCGAAGGGCCAAGTGGCGATCACGGGAGTTTGCTCTGGCATGGGCAAGTGAGGTAGGTTGGCAAATCTTTGACACTGATCACACCCTTGGACGAAGTCGTAGCGTCAGCCCTCATGTGCGGCCAGTAGTAGCCCAATGTAATCAACTTGTCGGCCAAAGTTTTGGCCCCCGGGTGTCCACCACAAACCCCACTATGCACCTCGTACATTAGCTAAGTAACCTCTTGAGGGTGAACACATCTTAACAGTGGCTTAGTGTAGGACCTCATGAATAACGCGTTTCCTTGAATAATGTATCTCGGAGCCTTTTTCTTGATAGCTCGAGCTGCTTTCTTGTCATCAGGTAGCTCGCCGGTCTCCAAATAAGCTCTCATTTCTTCGATCCAGCACTTGGTGTAGACGCAATCTCTAGTACTGTCCTCCAGGAATTGAATCTGAACCCTTTCATAAGCTGGATGTTCGAGATAAGAGATAGGCTCCGCATGCTGTTCGTCTTATGTAGCCAACTTTGAGAGAAGATCAGCTAGCTCGTTGTCACCTCGATCAATCCTTTGTATTTCCCAAAATTCCAAGTCTTTGATCAGCTACTTGATTAGGTCGCAGTATTTGATCAGAGTAGAATTCAGCACCTCATACGCCCCTCTGACTTGATTCACTATCAGCTGAGAGTCACAGTAAGCTACAATCTTGGTCACCCCAAAACACTTTGCGTACTCGATAGCTGCGACCAAGGCTTCATATTCGTCCTGGTTATTAGATGCTTCGAATTTAAACCTCAGGGCTTCCTCATAAACTGTCCCCGATTCTAGCTAGACCAATACAATTCCAGCCCCACTAACGCTCTTTGTTGCCGACCTATCAGAGTACACTTTCCAGCAATCGCCGGGCAAATTCATGGTGGGCTGAGTTGCAGGTTCCTTTCCCTTTGCTTTCTCCTTTTGAGCTCGTACTTCGCCACTTTCCTTGGTGAACGTAAGCTCGACCAAGGAGTCTGCCAAAGCTTGAGCTTTCAACGCCTTTCGAGGCCGATACTCGATGTCGAATTCTGTGAGAGTGATTGACCAGTTGAGTAATCGGCCTGAACTTTCAGGTATATGTAGAATTTTCCTTAAAGGGGCATTGGTTAGCACGACAATGGGATGAGCTAAGAAATAAGCTCACAATTTCCTCGATGCTACGACCAAAGCATAAGCTACCTTCTCTGCATTATAATACCTGCCCTCCACATCGGACAGGGCCTTGCTTACAAAGTATACGGACTTCTGAAGCCCTCCTTCTTCTCGAACTAGAACAACAACCACGGATTGATCGCCAACAGACAAATACACGAACAAAGTCTCCCCAACAATCGGGCTGCTTAATAAGGGTGGAGAGGCGAGATACTCCTTAAGCTGTTGGAACGACGAATGACATTCGGCCGTCCACTCAAAATTTTTCGTCCCCCTCAAAGATTTAAAGAAGGGGAGAGACCTTTTCGCCTATTTTGCTATAAAGCGACCTAGGGCTGCCACCCTACCATTTAGTCGCAGCATCTCCTTGATGTTCGTAGGCTCCTGCATGTCGACCAAGGCCTTGATCTTCTCAGGATTTGCCTCAATGCCTCGTTGTGAAACCATAAAGCCAAGAAATTTGCCAGCTGCCACTCTAAACACACACTTGCTTGGGTTAAGCTTCATGTCGTTTGCTCGCAAATTGGCGAACGTTTCCCTTAGGTCGACCACGTGACGTCCGGCCTTTGTTTTGATGACCATATCGTCGATGTAGGCCTCCATGTTTCGGCCAATTGGGGAGGCAAAGACCTTGTTCACCATCCTCTGGTAGGTCGCCCCTGCATTCTTTAAGCCGAATGGCATCATGGTGTAACAGTATATACCCCCAGCAGCTTGGAAAGCCGTCTTCACAATATCATCCTCGTGCATCTTGATCTGATGATAGCCTGAATAGGCATCGAGGAAACTCAAAGTGGAGTGTCCAGCTATTGAATCTACGAGCTTGTCAATCTGGGGTAGAGGATAGCTGTCCTTTGGGCAAGCCAAATTTAGGTTAGTGAAGTCGACACACATCCTCCACTTGTCGTTAGATTTCTTCACCATCACCATGTTAGCCAGCCAGGTGGTGTGAGTAGCCTCCTTGATGATACCTGCACTTAAAAGCTTTTGTACCTCAAGTTTGATCGCCTCCTCTTTGTCACGAGCAAAGCTTCGTAGCTTCTGTGCCTTGTATTTCATGATCGGATTAACTTCTAGATTGTGAACAGCGACCTCCTCCTTTATTCCCTTCATGTCTTCTACTCGCCAAGCAAAAACATCAATGCTCTCCTTTAGCAGCTCGACAATCTCCTCTCTCTTCAGCTGACAACTGCTTACCAATCTGAATTTTTTGCTCGGGATAAGAGGGATTTGTTATCACTGCTTCTAGCTCGTCTACATCTTCAAGATCCGGACCATCTCTGAACTGAAGGGTCTCGATTATGATCTCTCGAACCCTTCGTCTTTATTCGGCCCCCAAGTGTGGAGCTTCTTCCATAATCATGTCATCTAGCTCAGCTGCGATCTCATTGGTGGTGGCCCCCGAGTTATCGTCGATCTGTAGGCATAGCTCGCCTATGAATACTTGGTCGACCATAACTGCATCTGAATCGACCATGGCGCTTTGGGAGGGATGTGTCGGCTCAGTCATGACATCGTCATGTGAGTGATAGGTCGCCTCTTCCACGCAGGTGATCGTAGATAGTCGAGAAGTTGTGGTGACAGACTTTGATAGTTTCATGTATCCCTCAGGAGTTTCAACCTCTAGTTCCCTCTTCTTTCTCATTCGAAGGACATGATCTAGGTAAGCTCGAGTTGTACCTTGCACGCGGCCTACTCTAGCTAACGTGGGGAACATAACTCGCTGATGGGGATAGAGGCCACCATTCCAAGTGCGACCTGGCCAGGGATACCCAAAATTGCAGCATAATCACTATTTACATCAATAACAATAAATGTTACCTTAGATACAACCCTGTATGGGTGTTGGCCTATGTCGACGTCCAACTTGATCTGTCCCTTAGCGTCCACCCTATGGTTGGTGAAGCCTTCCAGTCGACCATCGTAGCGTGACAGCTGTTCCTTTGAGAGTCCCATTTCTTTGAATGTCTTGTAAAAAAGAATATCCTTACAAGCCCCCGTATCTATCAAGAGTTTGCGCGTCGTACACCCATCAATTAACCCTGGGATAACGAGAACTTGCTCTCTGGCTTGGTCGCCAGCTCATCCGAATAGAAACTGATCACCTCATCCCTGATGTAGCTCCTAGGCGGCACGTGAGGGGCTTTGTTAAGCTGGAAAATCTTGTGTTTCAGAGCAGTGTTGCTAGCTTGCTCAGTGATTACTCCCAAATTTAATCGAGGCTGCCTTGGCTCCTGCACACCTCTAGCAGCTCGCTCACCTCCGCCAGGCTGAGCTCTTTTCACGTACATATCGAGCTTCCCACTGTCGACACACTTCTGAACTATACGTTTCAAACTCATACAATCTTCCGTAGTGTGACCCGTATCCTTATGATAATCACAGTATTTGCTGTTATCCCTTCTGAACTTATTTTCTGGGTTCATTGGGGCTGGTGGGCCTAGCTCGAAAGTGTTCAGGATTTCAGTACGACTAAATGTCAACGGGGTAAATGTCTCGGGCACTCTCTCAGTCGCCCTGGTTATGTTCTTCCCATTCTTGTTATTATCGCCGTTCTTAGTTGTGTCCTTCTTGTCAGCGTCTACGACCTCGAACTTGGGACCTGTCCCTTTCTTCTTTTGTTTCATCTCCTCAGCCATGGCCACATCATAGGCCCTCTCAAACAATTCTTGCCGGGTGTGTACCTTCCTCACTTGTAGCTCGTACTCTAGATCAGGAGAGGATATCCCATTTCTGAATCAATTTATTACTTCTCTGTCTGTAAGGTCCTCCTCAATCTGTTCGACCATCTCCTTGAACTTCGTGAAGTAGCTCATGGAGCTTTCAGCTTTGCCTTGTGCAAGATTGTTCAGATCGGGGACCGTCAACTTCCGAGCTCCCGCCGTCGAGAAGCGATCTAGAAACTTCTTCCTCATGTACTCCCACATAGTGATACATCCCAGTGTCAAACCATGAAACCAAGTAAGAGCTGCCCTTGCACATCATATCGTCCTCGGTGGAGACGAAACATATGGTAGCCTCCAAATGATGTATATGGCTCTGAGCATTGGTCGCTCCCGCATATTTGTCAAGAGTGGGCAACCTGAAACCTGGAGGAGGTCGTCGTTCGAGCAATTCCTTGGACAAGGGACGAAGAGTAAAGTCGTTTTGTTCGCCCTTTTCAGTGTCCTCCTTCCTGTCAGCCTCCAATTGTTCCATCCTTTTCTTCCACCGCAACCATTCTCTAGCATCCGGGTTGTCGTCCCTGGCGTGGGAGATGTCGTTGGATCTCTGTTGCTCGCCCCTGTGAGGCTCCCTCATTGAGTTGGCCATGTGCCTTTCGCTCCTTGGGGGAGTCACATCTCTACCTCGTCGACCTCTATGAGAAGGCGACCTAACTGAGTTTACGGGCGACCTATGCCTACCCTCCCTGACTGGCGACCTGACCGATCTGATTGGCAACCTGCGCCCATTCCTATCTCGGTGAGAGTGCGACCTTTCTTCCATTATAGGCAACCTACGCCCATTTCTATCACGGTGGGACTGTGATCTCTCTGTTCTAACAGGCGACCTATACATGTTCCTCTCAGCTTCCCTTTGCCTCATCAACTCCGAATCGGCTTCTTGTTCCCTGTTCGTGTTAAGATGGCTTCGTAAGTCATCAGGCGGAACTGGTATGTGGGTGCGAATATGGGGAACGATCTGTCATTCGCCATTCTGACTGGCACTCCCGCTGTGCCTAGCACTTCCGTCGGGCTGCCTATTAGAGACCTGGGATGGGGCTGGCCTTTCCGACCTTCTGTCATTCTGTTCGGGCTCTTCCTCCATAGCTAATAACTCTGCTAGAATTCTAGCCCGCTCCACTAGCATCTCCCTCCTGCTGAGGGGATTGGTTGAGGGACCTGGTCTGTTGCCTGCAGCCATTCGCCCTGCTTGACGCTTTGGAGGGGGTTGTGCTCTTTGCTCGACCATAGGTCGTTTCTCCCTTCTTCCATCAAGCAAGCCTCTGCCATCAGCAATTCTATTCGATCGTGTCGCCCTCCCGTGCGGATGAGGCAGAGGAGGAGGTGGCATGTTGGCATTACGGTTTCCAGCATCGGCGTCCATGTTAGCGTCGGCGTTTCCCTCATTGTGTTCGTCTGAGGCTTCAGAAACGTGACCTTCAGAAGTCACCATGATGATGGGTTGTGAGAAATTTCGAGGTCAGAAAGCACGATTCCCGGTAATGGAACCAAACTGATGCTACAAGAATCGTGTTGTAATCAATCTCCGTCCAACTGCAAGATCAATCTCCTGACTCCTGTCCTGAAACACAGAACCCACGACTAGCCGGAATGGTCTCCGGCGAAGACCCTCGGGCGTGAGAGTAAGTACGGTGTATAGAGAGCTAATAAGTTAAATGGAACAATGTATTCTCAAATAACAAAAAAACAATTACCTTGGAACGGTTGATGTTGCCATATATTTATAGTTGTTGATGAGAGATATAATTGTGCTAGGATTGCATGAAATCCCTATAATCTCGGATCAGATATGCGTAGGAGATCTAGTCCATAAATAACTCCTGATTTGTAGGAAGACCGTTATGGATAGAATTATAGTCACGCTTGGACTCTATGGTCGTCACGTACTAAGATAGGTCGAGGTCGCCTACTGGGTATAGGTTGACCTGACTGGTGGATAGGATCGGAGCGTATCCAAATAGAATATGGATCGTAATGTCAGACCAAGCTAGGTCGGGACCATTTGAGGTCGGACAATGAGCTAGGTCGACTGGTCTGGCTAATAGGCCTTGGGCCTGATAATAATTGGGCCTAGCTCACTGAGAATGTGTGGCAATAATATGTAAATAACTGGGCTTGAACGTTGGGCCTAGTCCGTCATATTTATTCCGTTCAAGTCTAATAATTAAACTATTAAAAAAATATGAGACTTTTTTTTTTAATTTGAAAATAATGATTCTTACAATTCAACTATAAGAGATTAACTAGTCTAACACCTCAAATGAAAATGTTTTAAGACTTGCACTTGCGAATCTACCATGGGGCCAAAGAGGGGCAATTGCCCCATTGGTTTAATTTTTATTTTTATTACTAGTGCAAATTTTTCAAAATTTTGGAGGTTTAGTGCAATTTGTTGTAACTTGCCTCCTTTGAGATAGAAGAAAAAAATACACTAGAATTTAATTTTCCTCCATTGAAACTTTGTGCAATTTTTACCCCCATTGACAAAAACTTATGGCTCATCTACTCACAGAAACATGGATGAACCAGTGATATTTTTATAAAATAACTTCAATTTATTTGAACTTGGCATAGGTAATTGATTATTTGGTAGTACATGCTTCTTTTGTTAGAACATGGATTGTATAACATGTATTATTAATGAAAGTACTTAATAAAATAGTGATCAATATTATAATGTTTAATATAAAGTATAGGATATAATATAATGTGTAGAATTCTATAATATAAGACTACCATTAAATGATGGGCATAATGGTAATATCTTATACATCAATAGGTATAGTCCCTAAATGAAATGCCCCTTGGATTCCTTTATAAAGGCCTTTCCATCAGCCTATGAAACTACTAGTTTTTACATTCTCATTCATTCCAAAATTTTCTTAAGTACTTGAAGACTAAAGAGAATAAGGGCACTCATCATTTAGAAGATCTACTCTTCCCTACTTTGAAGACTATCTTCATACTTCCTTCTTCTACTAAAGAACAAGACTAAGAACATAATCATGGAATCACAAGGTACACGCTTCCGTCTTCATCTTCTTCTCTTCTTAATCTAGTTATGAGACGGTTCATGTTTAATGGATCATTTTGTTCCAACAATTGGTATCAGAGCCTACTCATATACTAGATTGAGTTTGAAATTCTTATAGAGCCTTATGCTTTAATTTATTTCATATTTGTAATCCTTGTGTGATTTCATTTGGTTTTGTTCTTGTTCATGATACTCATCTTGTCTAAGAGTATTATATTCATAACTTCATTCTATTTCTGATTTTTTTGGTTTTACTCAAAAATTTTCAATCCTTAATGTAAGATTATCCCATTTTTGAACATAGCCACTGTTGTGGGTATTTTTCAGCATGGTGACATCTTCAGTTGATCCTGCATGTCAAGATGTTATTCCACTGTAAGTATCGTTTTAATATTTACTTATTTGGTATTTCCTAATATCTTTATTATTATTTTTCAGTAAATAAGAGAGAAGAATACGGGATATTTTTCTAGCACGTTCAACACAACTTCAACGGCAAGGATGACTTAGTCTCACGGACGTTGAAGAGGATAAAGATCATTTCCGAGATTGTAGGAACAAACTATTACCCCGTCATACTTACTTATATTTAAGGGGAGATGGAGGCGGAAACAAGGACACTCTCTCATATGCACACACTCTACGCACAAGCTACTTGTAATCCTCTCCATCCTCTTCTAAAGTTGTAACTCAATTATCATAGTGAAACTTTTAAGGTTGGAGACCTAACTCCCGGGGTTTTTTCCAAAGAGGTTGTCACCTCCAAGGTTTTCCTCGTTAACAATTCGTGGTGTCATTCGTTCTTTTCATGTCTTTGTTCCATTTATTCGAATTCCACAGTCCCCTCCTTAGTATTTAAATCCACACACTTGTCAAAGTTAAGATTCTGTACTATTGTTTTTTCTACCAAAACAATTTGGCGCCCACCGAGGGGCCTCGTGGTTTATCGGTTATTTGGATCATTTCCTAATCAAATTCATTATGTCTGCACCCCCCAATGTGTCCGCCGCCGGCAAAGCTCCCGCCGTCACTCCAACATCAGTAGGTAGAACCAGTTTGTTGCCACCACCTCCTCAAACCGGACCTCAGCAAACTCAACCTACAAAGACTCCGCAAAAGGGAGCAACCTCATCCAATGTAGATGATGACATCCGGACTATCCTAACCAAGTTGAATCAGAGGTTGGATCAGCAAGACAGCAATTCGAAGGTGCTGGCCAATTCCATGATTAAGATGCAGAAAGATCAACAGTTCATCGCATCTCGACTTGACAACATATCACCATTGTGTGCGAGGAACCTCAACTTCGACAACACCGAAGGATCTACGCTTCAGAGTGAATTTATACCAATGGGTAGTCCACCTCAAACTCATCAGCCGACATCCTTAATGATGTCAACATCTTTGCCCGGGGACACCCCAATGACGCCACCTTCCACAGGATTCACCCAGTTCATCCCATTCATTGACAACACCACTGTCACAACGACTATGGACAACTCTGGTTTGCTAAATAATCTTTTCAATAATAATAATTTCAATCGTATTCCTATGGCTGACCCTTTTGCAGGAAATCCACTAGCAAAACAGATGCAGGATCTCAGAGAGCTGATAATGAACGTGACGGGCATAACTCCTCCAATCCAACCAATGACTCAGAACTGCTACAATCAATCCCGGTTTGTCCCAGCAATTACAAATGTTGACATCCCGAAGCGTTTCAGTGTACCATCTATGAAGCTGTATGACGGTACCACAGACCCAGAAGAGCATGTTGCTCACTATCAAGAAAAGATGGACATAATACATATTCCGCTTCAATTCCAGGAGGCTTGCTTATGCAGAGGATTTGGATCGACCTTGGTTGGACCAGCTCTCAAATGGCTGATTAGGCAGCCCCTAGGTTCAATTGGTTCATACGCCCAGCTTATCAACATGTTCTATAACCAATTCTCATGCAGTCGACAATTTGAGAAGTTGACAAGTGACCTCTACAATGTGACTCAGCAGCCTAATGAAACTCTGAAGGATTATGTCCACCGGTTTAATAAGGAAGTGCTAGAAATTCCCAATCTTGACATGTCGACAGCCACAGAAGCATTCAAAATGGGATTGAAGAAAGATTCACAGTGATGCTACAGGAAATGTGCTTATCAATCTTCCTCCACGTGGCAGGACTGATCACCTGGCTCCTTGACCTGAAAACAGAACCCACGACTAGCCGGATGTGTCTCCGGCGAAGACGCTCGGGCGTGAGAGTAAGATTACCGTTGTTTATAGCTCAAAATGTATAGAATAATGAATTCTGATAACAAAATGGCAGTTACCTTTCACCGTTTGGTAGTGATGAAGTATTTATAGACAAGAGTGATGTATTTTTGGGGAGGCGACATGTGCTCCGTGATTGTAGCGGCGGTTATTGGTAATGGGAACGTGTCTATAACGGTCCCCTGATTTGTAGGGATGTGGTTATGAGAATAGTTCAACCAAATACGCCTGCAAGTATCAAGTCGTCACTTGTTAATTCAGGTCGAGGTCGCCACTCGTGGAATGGTCGACCTGACTGTCGGGTAGAGCATGGTTCGTACCCGAATTGTAGCATGTCGCCTGGGTGAAAGCCAGGTATCCTAACCGCTGGACGAGAGTGATGAAGTATTTATAGACAAGAGTGATGTATTTTTGGGGAGGCGACATGTGCTCCGTGATTGTAGCGGCGGTTATTGGTAATGGGAACGTGTCTATAACGGTCCCCTGATTTGTAGGGATGTGGTTATGAGAATAGTTCAACCAAATACGCCTGCAAGTATCAAGTCGTCACTTGTTAATTCAGGTCGAGGTCGCCACTCGTGGAATGGTCGACCTGACTGTCGGGTAGAGCATGGTTCGTACCCGAATTGTAGCATGGATCATGAGGTCGGACTAAGTTAGGTCGGGACCTGTAGGTCGGACCATGGGCTTAGTCGACTGACGCTTGAGATGGGCTTTGGGCCATTCTCTGACTGGGCCAGCCCTATTGAGAATGTGATAATCAAAGCTGGATGTAATTGGGCTTTACTTGCTTGGCCCAACTCGGCACTTTTGGGTATGTTCAGTGGCCCCCAACTTTCGAGTTGACTTCGTCGACTTGGAAGTTAAGAAGATTTCTTTGTTGAAAATTGCTTCACTCGAAGGTCGATGCTAGTCTTTGAAGTAGGTCGACCATGATGACGTGGCAACATCCTGATCGTTGGCTATGAACGGTGGGAGATGAAGGAGCGCCGATTTTTGTAATGATTACAGCCCTGACGTTTGGAACTCCTTCTCGAAAACCGCCTCAATCTTTAATTTTGGAAAATTAATTTTGATTTTCTTTTCCCCTTCCAAATTTAGGAAAATATAAATAGAGAAATCCCTCTTTGTTTAGAACTTTTACTGCTCTAGAACTTCTTCTTCTCCGGCGATAATCAAGGGATCTCAGCAAGATTTAAATTCAGCTCTGCTCCAAAGAACGAAACCACCTTCTGCAATTAATTAAGGTATTTCTTTCATACCTTTGCTTTAGGGTTTTAATTTATGCACTGTTCTCCTTTTCCGCCATGGCTAGGACCTTTAGTTGCGAACCAGGAGCGTGGTATGGTTACTGTACTGTTAACCGTAGGGCATGCAAGAATGTGAACGGTGAGTGGAGAGTGATGTCCCTGGATGAGTGTGCTTCCATTTTGACTAGTTGGGGATTGAATTACACTGAGATAGGGCTGCCCATTGTAGGAGAAATTGAAAATGTGGTGATTGACGACTCAAATGTTGTCACTTTTCATCTGTTCCATGAATTGCTTGACCATATCACCCTGTTTTATGTTAGGGACGTCCATAAGCCCTCCTTCCTTAGAAATAGGATAGGTTTCCCAGGGGAGTCTAGGTCGTCCTTAGGTAGGTCGACTGAACATGATCATAGGACTGACTCCCCTGCTTCCTCTTTTGCTTGTACAGATATGACGACTCAAGAAGGGAACGCTGCCTCAACGTCTTCTGGTCCTCGAATTGTCAACGCATTTGGGCCCAATGTGGTGCCAGGCAAGAATGAGAGGGGCTATGTTCCCCAAGGGCCATCGCGTGGCAATCAGAATTTGCCCTCTAGGTACAGTATGATCAAGGATTTCTGCGAAGTCGACCCGTTGGATTACCAAGTAACCATATATACCCAGAAGGAGTTCATGAAAAATCATAGGTCGACCTTCACTAAGGATGCTACCAAGGTTGCTTTCTTTTACGGTCAGTTTGTTGCTGGCCTCAGGTTGCCTCTTGACCCTTTTATCAATGAATTTCTAGAATGTGCAAATGCCCTTCCCCTTCAGCTTGGAGCTAATACTTGTAGGGTCCTCGTGTGCTTTGCCATGGTGTGTAGATTTTTAGGATACGAGCCCTGTATGAGGGTATTTAAAGAATTTTTTACCATCAAATATAGTGGGCAGGATCTGAGCATCAGTACTCCCTCTAAGCCTAAATCTCCCAAACTTTTCACCAATCTCCCCAGTAAACACAGTGGCTGGAATTCGCACGTTGTGGTGGTAGAGAGTAGATTAGGATGGGAATTTCCATTGCCCAATGATGAGACTGAAGCCATAGATGAGAGGGACTTTTGGGAGCCGTCTTGGTATCTTAGTTTGTACAGGGCTTTATGCCGGTTAGTGTCGAGAAGGCCCATCGGCTTGGGAGAGTTTGCTTACCACCAAGTACAATTTTATTCAAGCCGGAATGATGCCAGGGGATGGAGTGGTGGAGCCCCTTATCCCTGTGTCCAGGGGCTTGATATACCCAGACTGGATAACTCATCACCTAGGAAAATTTGGGGATGAGTGCCAGTTTTGTAAGAAGGACAAGAATTACTGCAAAACCAACGGGGAGCATGCTGGTGGTAAGATCTCTTTGCTCAGTTTTTCTTTTATGTGCCTTTCATTGAATTACTGGCATGAATGATCAACTCGCCTAGGGTGAGTAAGTCATGGTTGGAACTGTAGCTCGTACATAGTTTCTGCGCGTAGAATAATTAACTCGCAACTTGCTAACTTGCTCATAGTATGACTAAGTCGCTCATGTCGTGTTTGTACATAGAACTTTTGCTCGTATATAGAACATTTGCTCGTATATAGAACTTTTGCTCGTATGTCGATTTAATACTTGTTCACTTTAATTTTGTTGCAGTTCTGACTCCTGAGCAAGAAGCTAACATGGTTCGCATCATTGGGGTTTCTGATAAGAAGAAAGCGAGGAAAGACCATGGGAAAGCCAATGCTCGAGCTGATAGGCAAAGAGAGGCCGCTTTGAGGACCAGCTTGCTGTCGAAGGAGAACATCGGGATGGTGCCAATGGAAGGGGTAGAAGAGGAAGACCCTTTGCAAAGTGGTACCCAGTCTGTGGGTGCTACTGATGGAGGTGAAGCATCTTCCAAGTCGACTAGAGTAAGTCCAAGCTCCGACCCAATTCAAGATGTTAACATGGAGACCTCTGGAGCCGAGGTAGCAGGATCTAGCCCTATGAAGGTGGTAGAGATTGATGATGATGATGCTGCCGAGGAGGTCGATGATCAAGCTCTGAATACCAGGAAAAGGCTGAGGTCTGGAAAGGGCAAGGCCGTTTCTTCTAATCAAACACCTCCACCTCCTCCCCCTTCCTCTCATCTTGATCAAGAATCTGTTGTAGAGATGATGCAGAGGTTGAGTGACGTCCCTTCTCTCGAGGGAGTTAACTGCATGAGCCGCTCTTATCCAACTATGAACTTGGGTCAAGTCATTGTGAGGAGATCGTTGGATGTGAGCCTGCTAGCTCAATTTTCTGACAAGGGTATGACGCCTGAGGAGTTCTCGGCTCGATCTGGACTTGCTCATTGCGAGGTAACTCTTTACTTTCATTTTCATTTTAGTCGTTTATTCTTTTACTCGACCAACTGAAGTCTCGAGCTAACACTTCTTTGTTCTCTTTGGAATGCAGAATCTGACCATGATCGAGCAGGCCAAAAGCTCTTGGAGGGCCTCAATTGAAAGGGAGAGACAAGCCCTTCAGGACTATTCCAAGAAGGCTAAAGAGCTTGCGGATCTGAAGGAGCTGTACAATGATTTGGACAACTCTTATGAAGCCAATGAGGCGGTGAAGACCAAAGCTCTAGCCGACCTTGAAGCATCTGAGTCCAAGCTTAAAGAGGTTAAAGCGGAGAAAGAGGCTGAGAGGAAGGAGCCGCGAAGACCCAAACGGAGCTGGCAACAGTTTCCCAACTCTTGAAGGACAAGGACGATCTCATGGTCAAACTGCAAGAAGATCGTCGGCTTGAACGAGGGAAATGGCAAGAAGACCTCAAGGCTGCTGAGAAGGCTGCTGCTGACATTGCTGCTAAGAACGCCACTGAAGTTGCGGTTGAAAAGTTTAAAGAGGGGGACGAGTATTATAATGCCATCGTGTCTAAGGCCCAGGACTTTCTCGAGGTTGGGAAGAGGCATATGGCTCGTCGAGCATTGGTGGATCCAACAGCGACAGTTACCATCGAGCAGTTAGCTCGTTGGTTTTCTGAATCCCAGTATGATATGACGGCTAGAGGTGGCCACTCGCTCGTTCCCTACCTCGAAAATGATCTGGCCTTCATTGCTCAAGAAGATGAAGAGGACCACTGTGAGAAGTGGGAAGCTCCCCCTGTACTTGATAGAAACTTCGATGTAATCTTACAAGAGATGGAAGACGCTGCCACTATGGAAGAGGATGTCGATCAGCGGGTCTATACTGAGTCGGGTAAACCCTTGAGCCCTCAGCAACAAGATCCTATGAGTGAAGATCAAGTTACCACTGACGATCAGACCAATGTCGACCTGGCCTCTTAAATTATTTCAAGCAACATTGTAATAAACAAGTTCCAAACAATTTTTGCCTTTTTTGATCTAACATTATCTGAATGCCTTGGCCCAGTTTTTGGGAGGCATAGAAACAAGTTATCATGTTTTAAGTCTTAGCCCACTTTTGGGAGACTTGTTCATATTTAATCGTAGCCAACCTTTCTTGATTGCATGTTGTATGCTTGTTGAAGTAAGTGTCGAGCTAGATATAGATAGGGTAAATGAGTCAACTTGAGCTTAAAGGTGACTTGATCTTTATTTACTTAGTCGACCTCAGACTTGCTTAACTTTTTTGTGAATGAGGTTGACCATGAGTCGAACCTGCTCACACTACTGAAGCTGACCTAGGGTCTAGCTAATTAGAACAAACTGATTAAGAATCGAGTTAGTTAAAATGGAGTCGACTAAGAGTCGGACCTGTTAAATGGATAAAGCTGATTAAGAATCGAGCTAATTAGAACAAACTGACTAGGATTCGAGTTTGTTAGAACGAAGTCGACTAAGAGTCGGACTTGTTAAATTAACTAAGCTGATTAAGAATCGAGCTTATTATGACAAACTGACTAAGAGTCGAGTTTGTTGGAACGAAGTCGACTAAGAGTCGGACTTGTTAAATTAACTAAGCTGATTAAGAATCGAGCTTATTATGACAAACTGACTAAGAGTCGAGCTTATTGGGATTGGAGAAACACTATGTTTGATCGAATAAACTGCGCTTTTTATTGAAGTAGGAAACATGTTTACATCAACTTGAAACAAGAGCTAACACAAGTTTGAACTTTGAAACCGAAAACTAGAAGTAGTATTTGATGAGGTGAGTAGCATGCCAAGGATGTTTCAACTCGTCACCTCCGGGATGAGCTATCATGTAGGTTCCTTCTTTGACGACTCGAGTGACTATAGGGACCTTCCCGCTAGGAGATAGCTTGTTCTGCTGGGTCCTTCTACCCGTTGCTTCAATCTTTCTCAACACATAATCTCCAACTTGGAACGACCTTGCCCTGACCTTCTTGTCGTGGTAACTTTTAGTTCGCTGCTTGTAGTTGACCATTCGGAGGTAGGCTGTTTCTCGCTTCTCGTCGATTAAATCCAGGTCGATCAATCTGTTGTTATCATTTTGCTCCTGATTGAAGAAAGTCACTCTAGCAGTGGGGAATCTGAGCTCAGCAGGTGCCATGGCCTCTGATCCATATGTGAGAGCGAAAGGGGTTTCCCCCGTAGGCCCCCGAGTGGTTGTGCGAACTGCCCAAAGAGCAAGTGGGAGTTCGTCCAACCAGTTGTTGCGTCGACCTACGAGTCCTGTCTTGAGTGCTGATAGGACAAGTTTATTCGCTGCTTCAGCTTGCCCATTTCCTTGAGGGTACGCGACAGAAGATTGCCAATGCTTGATTCCCACTCTGTTCATCTCTGCTTCGAAAGCTCTGGAGAATTGCAGTCCGTTGTCTGATACTATGGCTCGAGGAAAACCAAATCGACACCAAATGAAATCATGAATGAAATTGATAGCATTTTCCTCCGTGATACGAGCTAATGGTTTAGCCTCAACCCATTTAGTGAAGTAATCTATAGCAACGATCACATATTTGCAATTTCCTCGGGCGGGAGGGAAGGGTCCAATCAAGTCGACACCCCACATGTCGAATGGCCAGGCTGCAATTACTGGAGTCTGCTCGGTTGTAGGCATATGAGGTAAGTTGGCAAACCTTTGGCATTGATCGCACTGTTGAACAAAATTATGAGTATCAGCTCTCATGTGCGGCCAGTAGTATCCCAAAGTGATTAATTTGTCAGCTAGAGTCCTGGCCCCCGGGTGTCCACCACAAATTCCACTATGCACTTCGTGTATTAGTAGGGCGACCTCTTGAGGATGGACACACTTTAGCAATGGTCGAGTGTAGGATCTTCTGAATAGCTCGCCTCCCTGAATCACATACCTCGGAGCTTTCTTTTTGATAGCTCGAGCCTTCTTTTCGTCATCTGGCAGCTCTCCATTCTCTAAATATGCTTTCATTTCCTCGATCCAACACCTCTCCTGAGTCCAATTTCTTGAGGGATCATCTATGCACTGAATTTTTACCCTCTCATAAGCTGGATTTTCGAGGAAGGAGATGGGCTCGTCATGTGGCTCATCTGAAGTAGCAAGTTTCGAAAGGAGATCAGCCAGCTCGTTATCTTCTCTTCCAATCCTTTGAATCTCCCAGAATTCTAAGTCCTTTATTAGTTCCTTCACCAGGTCGCAGTATTTGATGAGAGTAGAACTGAGCACTTCATACTCGCCTCTGACCTGGTTGACTATCAACTGCGAATCACAGTAGGCCATGATCTTAGTCGCTCCAAAACACTTGGCATACTCGATAGCTGCAATCAAGGCTTCATATTCAGCTTGGTTGTTGGAAGCGTCAAATTTGAACCTTAGCGATTCCTCGTAAACAGCCCCGGACTCTGCTCGACCAAGACAATTCCGGCTCACTGACATTTTTGGTTGCCTTGACCCGTCTGAATAGACCTTCCAACAATCGACGGGTAGAGTGATGGCGACTTGTGACTCTGGCTCTTTCCCTTTGCCCTTTTCTTTTGGAGCTCGCTGCTCGTCATCTTCCTTGGTGAACGTAAGCTCGACCAAGAAGTCAGCCAGAGCTTGAGCCTTCAACGCCTTTCGAGGTCGATACTCAATGTCAAATTCAGTGAGGGCAATTGACCAATTGAGTAGTCGACCTGAACTCTCCGGCTTGTGCAGTATTTTTCTTAAAGGAGCATTGGTAAGAACCACGATTGGATGAGCCAGAAAATAAGCTCGTAACTTTCTTGAAGCTACGACTAGAGCATAAGCGACTTTCTCAGCGTTGTAATACCTGCTTTCCACATCTGATAAAGCTTTGCTGATATAGTACACAGGCTTCTGAAGCCCTTCATCCTCTCTAATCAATACTGCGGCAGCGACTTGTCTCCTAGGATAGATACACAAATAAAGTCTCACCAGTCGTCGGGCTACTGAGCAGAGGTGGAGTAGCAAGATAATCCTTCAATTGTTGGAACGACGAATGACATTCGGTCGTCCATTCAAAGCTTTTCGTCCCCCTCAACGCTTTGAAGAAGGGGAGAGATCTCTCTGCTGATTTAGATATGAAGCGACCAAGAGCTGCTACCCTTCCGTTAAGTCGCTGCATCTCTTTGACACTGGTAGGAGCCTTCATGTCGACTAAAGCCTTTATCTTCTCTGGATTAGCTTCTATGCCTCTTTGAGATACCATGAATCCCAAGAACTTGCCAGCTCACTCCAAACACACATTTGCCTGGGATTGAGCTTCATGTCGTTTGCTCGTAAATTGGCGAATGTCTCCTTTAGGTCGACTACGTGACTCCCGGCCTTGGTTTTAATGACCATGTCGTCAACGTAAGCCTCCATATTTCGACCAATTTGTGAGGCAAAGACTTTATTCACCATTCTCTGATAAGTTGCACCCGCATTCTTCAAACCAAATGGCATCATATTGTAGCAGTAGATGCCCCCAGCTGCTTGAAATGCTGTTTTGACTATATCATCCTCGTGCATCTTAATCTGGTGGTAGCCTGAGTAAGCGTCGAGGAAACTGAGGGTGGAGTGACCAGCAATAGAATCAACTAGCTTGTCGATCCTTGGAAGGGGATAACTGTCCTTTGGGCAAGCTAGATTAAGAGTAGTGAAGTCGACACACATCCGCCACTTGCCATTCGATTTCTTCACCATGACCACGTTGGCCAACCACGTTGTGTGAGTGGCCTCTTTGATTATACCTGCACTCAAAAGTTTTTGTACCTCTGCTTTGATAGCCTCTTCCTTGTCGCGAGCAAAACTTCTCAACTTTTGGGGTCTCGGCTTTATGGTCGGGTTGACTTCCAGTCTGTGAACAGCGACCTCCTCCTTGATTCCCCTCATGTCTTCTACTCTCCATGCAAAGACATCATTACTTTCTTTGAGTAGCTTGATAATTTCTGCTCGCTCCTCAACTGATAACTGCTTTCCAATTTGAATTTTTTGATCGGGGTAAGAAGGGTTGGTGATTACTGACTCTAGCTCATCGACAGCTTCTAGCTCTGGTCCATCTCTGAATTGTAGAGTCTCCACTATGATCTCCCTGACCTTTTGTCTTTCCTCAGCTCCCAAGTGTGGAGCCTCCTCAGCTATCATATCATCAAGCTTGTCTACAACCTTGTTGGTAGGGGCCCCCGAGTTATTGTCTATCTGGAGGCATATGTCTCCTATGACGACTTGATCGACCATAACTACATCTGAATCGACCTCAGTGGTGTTAGAGTGACGTGTCGACTCAAACATGACCTCGTCATTTGAGCGATAGGTCGACTCTACCACGTCGGTGATTGTTGACAGTCGGGTAGTTTTGGTGACTGACTGAGACAGCTTCAAGTAACCATCAGCAGTCTCAATCTCTAGCTCCCTTTTCTTTCTTTCTCTTAGAACATGATCCAGATAAGCACGAGCTGTGCCTTGTACGCAACCCACTCCAGCAGGTGTGGGGAACTTTACTCGCTGGTGAGGAATTGATGCTACCATTCCAAGAGCGACCTGTCCAGGAATTCCAAGTATGGCGGCATAGTCACTATTTACATCAATTACGATAAATTGTACCTTCGAGACAATCCTGAGGGGGTGCTGGCCTAAGTCAACGTCGAGCACTATCTGGCCTTTAGCATCAACTCGGTGGTTGGTGAAGCCCTCCAACCTGCCATCATATCTCTCCAGCTGTTCATCATTAAGACCCATTTCCTTGAAAGTTTTGTAAAACAAAATATCCTTGCAGGCCCCCGTGTCGACTAGGAGTCTGCTCGTCGTACATCCATCAATGAGACCTGGGATGACGAGAACTTGCTCCCTAGCCGCCATATTTGTTGCTAATTCGTGGGGGTAGAAGCTGATCGCCTCATCTCTTATTTCTCTCCTTGGAGGCACATGTGGGGCCTTATTAAGCTGGAATATCTTGTGCTTGATGGCCGTGTTGCTTGCTTGTTCAGTGATGACCCCCAAGTTCAGTCTAGGCTGCCTAGGTCCTTGTTGCCCACCTGCTGGCTGCTCACCTCCCAGCCTTGAGGTCTCTTCACATAAGCTTCTAGTCTCCCTGGTCGACCATTCTCTGGATGATACGCTTTAATCCCAAGCAATCCTCTCGTGAGATGACCGGTGTCTTTGTGGTAGTCGCAGCACTTGCCGTTGTCCCGCCCGAACTTGTTGCCTGGATTCATTGGGACCGGAGGAGCCAGCTCGACGGCATTCAAAATCTCGCTTCGACTCACCGTGAGGGAGTGAAAGCTTCGGGCACCTTCTCTGTCGCCCTAGTTCTCGTTCTTTCCATTTTTATTGTTCCCCCATTCTTGTTGGAGTCCTTTTATCGTCAGCGACTTCAACCTTGGGGCTCTTACCGTTCTTCTTTTCTTTCCTTTCCTCGGCCAGAGCGACATTATACACCTTTTCAAACAACTCCTGTCGAGTTGTGACCGTTCGGACTGTGAGCTCGTAGTCCATGTCTTCTGAGGAAATACCACTTCGGAAGCAATTGATTACCTCCCTGTCTGTGAGGTCTTCCTCTATCTTATCAACCATTTCTTTGAACTTGGTGAAATAGCTCATCGAGCTTTCATTCTTACCCTGCACCAAGTTATTCAGATCATGACGGTTATCTTCCGAGCTCCTGCAATGAGAAGCGGTCTAAGAATTTTGTTCTGAACCATGCCCAAGTGGTGATACTACCAGCAGCCAAACCATTGAACCAAGTTAAGGCTGCCCCAGTAAGTGTGCTTAGGAGAGCTTTGCACATGTTGTCATCCTCATTGGCGACAAAACACATAGTGGCTTCCAGATGTGATATGTGGCTCCTGGCATTTGTCGACCCAGAGTACTTCTCCAGAAGAGGCAACCTGAAAGTAGGAGGAGGTCGACTATCTCTGATTTCTTTGGAAAAAGGTCGAAGAGCAAAGTCAATTCGTTCAACCTTTCCCGTCTCTTTTTTCTTCTCCTCTTCCCATTGCTCAAATTTCTTTTTCATCAACAACCATTCTCTGGCATCGGGTCTCTCATCTCCTGGAGGGGGAGCAGCATTCGACCTCTGGCCTTCACTCCTAGGGGGAGTCACCTGCCTACTCCTCCTGTCTCTGTGGGAATTGGCCCTCTCTGATCGAACTGGGGATCTATGCCTGTTACTTCTTTGAGGCGACCTGCGCCTCTCAGCAACAGATGGCGACCTGCGCCTGTCCTCTCTTATAGGCGACCTGCGCCCATTTCTGTCTCTTTGAGACCCTGATCTCTGAGTTCGCGCCGGAGAAACATGCCTGTTTCTATTGGCTGTTAAGCGTGTCCTTAAGTCAGACTGAGCCTCCTGCTCTCTATTTCTGGTGAGGCTGGCCCTCAGATCGTTACTCGGCACATGCACGATGGTAGGAGCTCGCTGAACTATCCTGTTGTCACCATTCTGTCCCACACCTTCATTTGGCCTCATACTCCTAGCCTGTTGTCCATTAGAGACCTGAGTACGATCCACTCTTTCAGAGCGCACGTCGGCCTGCTCTGCCTCTTCCATAGCTATTAGGTCGGCCAAAATCTGGGCCCTCTCTAACATCATCTCTTTCTTGCTCATAGGGTTGGTGGAGGGACCTGCCCTGTGTCCAACGTTCACCTGAGCAGTTGGACGTTTAGGAGGGGGTGGAGCTCCTTGCCCATCCATGTGCCTTTTGCCTCTCCTTGTGTCAGGCAAACCCCTGCCATCAACGATACTGGTAGAGCGTGTGGCTCTACCATGAGGACGATTTGGTGGGGGAGGAGGCAAATTCAAGTTTTCAGCATTTGCATTTGCATTAGTGTTGTTGTTGTTCACTTCTTCATGCCCAAGTGAAGCCTCAGATACGTGTCCGTCCGAAGTCACCATTGTTGCAGGTTGTTAAAAAATTTCGAGGTCAAGTTGAAGCACGTTTCCCGGCAATGGAACCAAACTGATGCTGCAGGAAATGTGCTTATCAATCTTCCTCCACGTGGCAGGACTGATCACCTGGCTCCTTGACCTGAAAACAGAACCCACGACTAGCCGGATGTGTCTCCGGCGAAGACGCTCGGGCGTGAGAGTAAGATTACCGTTGTTTATAGCTCAAAATGTATAGAATAATGAATTCTGATAACAAAATGGCAGTTACCTTTCACCGTTTGGTAGTGATGAAGTATTTATAGACAAGAGTGATGTATTTTTGGGGAGGCGACATGTGCTCCGTGATTGTAGCGGCGGTTATTGGTAATGGGAACGTGTCTATAACGGTCCCCTGATTTGTAGGGATGTGGTTATGAGAATAGTTCAACCAAATACGCCTGCAAGTATCAAGTCGTCACTTGTTAATTCAGGTCGAGGTCGCCACTCGTGGAATGGTCGACCTGACTGTCGGGTAGAGCATGGTTCGTACCCGAATTGTAGCATGGATCATGAGGTCGGACTAAGTTAGGTCGGGACCTGTAGGTCGGACCATGGGCTTAGTCGACTGACGCTTGAGATGGGCTTTGGGCCATTCTCTGACTGGGCCAGCCCTATTGAGAATGTGATAATCAAAGCTGGATGTAATTGGGCTTTACTTGCTTGGCCCAACTCGGCACTTTTGGGTATGTTCACACAGTATTATCAAGATTTGGTGATGACTCCTTGTAAGCGGTTGGAAGAAGTCAGGAGCAGGGCAGTGAGATTCATAAGACTGGAGGAAGATGAGCTGCGAAGATCGAAGACCTCATCCAAGTTGTCGACATATGACAACCCTAACAGAAAGACTGAATCGTCCCATCGCAGGAACAACCGTTCCAATCCTTATTCGAGAATTGATACTAGCAAAATTAATTCAATAGATGGTGAGGATGAAGATAGTGATAATGTGCCTAACATTTCTGATTATTATTTTTCTGTTGACATTTCAGGTATACTCTGTGCAATGGGCAACCTAGGGGACAAAGCCAGATGGCCAAAGAAGACGGATAAGTCCACGGGATGGCGTGACAAATCAAAATGGTGCGCTTACCATGAAGACTTTGGGCATTGTGATGATGTGTCGCCATTTCGCGGGAAAAAATTCGATTTTTTGCGTTTTTTTGAAAAAACCAAATAAAACCCGGAAAAAGAACGGAGTCGCCACGCCATTTTTGTTTTAAGGGCCAAAACTTTGAAAAATGCCCGAGATTAAAGATTTGGGTTCGGAGGTCATGTTACACGCCGGGAAGGACGTTAGTGTGCACCCGGAATGCCTCGTAAAACGAGTCTTCCAAGCTGAAAATCATTTGTGTGTGTGTGTGTGTGTTTTGGCCAAAATAAGTTGAAACTAAGAAAAGAAAAAATTGGGATGTCTTTTTAAGACTTTAAACTGATCCCATGATTTTTTGGAAGATTTTTGGATTGATATTTGGTACTCAAAAGACCTTTTGAAGTTGAGAGTCACTTCTGCCAGAATGAAAAAGGCAGTGGACCTTTGATTTGGAAATGGATTCAAGGGCTTTAAAACTTCATAATCTGGATGAACTCATATAATGAAAGTTTTTCCAGACACCTTAAATAAGATTTTTGCGAAGGAATTTTCCATTTTGGAGAAGATTTGAGGGGTAAAAACCTTCTGGAAATCTCAGATATGAGATCTGGATTTCCAGAAGCTGATGAACTGGCCTCTAAAAGAAAATTTGAAAAAAGGAGTTTTACTCACTCAAAAAATAAAGTAAAAATATTTCTGGAAAGCTCTGGATGTTGGCTACAAAAAGTGTTTTGTAGTCAACACCAAATTCCAAGTTTATCTGTGTCCAAAAATTAAGACAATGGACTGGGGTCTTGGAAAATTGCTACTGGACAGCAACTTCTCAAGAGAGAAAATATGATTTTAAAGGGGGTTTTTGCATCCATGTTTGTCCCCATTTCCCTAGGTTTTGGTTAGTGATCACTTGACATTTTTGTGGTGAATCAACTATACCAAACCATCCTTGGGGTACATTAGGACTAAACATTTCATTTGCTTGGGAAGGGGAATTTTATCCTTTGAAATCAAGATTTGGTGTTTGAAAATGGTTTTTAGGGTTTTGAAAATGTGTTTTCTTTGCAAGAAAGTAAGAACACTTTGAAAATAATGTAGATCCTTGTAGAAGATCATCCATGGAGATGAACTTCCATGGTGATCTTCTTGGATCTTAAGACAAGAAGATGAATGAACTACATTTTGTAGTTTGAAAATGCATGCATGGATGAGAGATTTAGGGTAAGAAGAGGGAGGTTATACCTATCTTCTTTGTGCTTTGTGTTTGAAGGCTTGAATGCAAGAGTGTTTGGGTTTGATTTGAGTGAGTGAAAGTTGGGAAGATTCAAGAGAAAAAGGTGACAATTCTTATAGAATTCTCACTGTTTTCTCGAGTATATTCGCCAAATACTGTGAATTGTGTTCTTGGTCTCTTCCTTTTTTTTGTGACTGGAGGGCTCAATTTATAGCCCTCTGAAAATTACAAACCTATCCGCGCGGATGGGATCGGTCGCGTGCACTGTTCATTAAATGCTGCTTCAGGCTTTGGACACAAGGAATAATCTTTTTTAAAATTCAAATTAAACAGCCAGATTATGTTCCAGCTATTTCTATTTTTGGTTTTTGACCATTTCTTTCACTTTTTTGATTCCTTTCCTTGGTTTATCCTTAAATAACAATGCCCATTTTGCCCTCACTTTGTTAGAAATGTTAGGAATGTTAGGAATTGTTAAGAATGTTATAACTTTCGTTAATTTTCTAACGAAAATTCTAACAAGCTCAAATTGGAGCACTTACAGTAGCCCCTCGGCGACGGCGCTTTCGAAGGAATCGGGGTCGTCGATAAGAGTAAGGCTTCATATTTGGCAGGATGATCGAGTGATCGAGTGGCTGAACCTATTTAATAGGCTACCTACGTATCCCGAATGGGAATCAAGCCAGTCGTAGTTCGGGTCTTTGACCCTGGAGATGATGGCGTTTTAGGTGCCTCGAACCTGATGAGCGAGTTCTGCAGTCGGTTGCTGGAGAGAAACTCTGCTGGGGATAAGAGATGACCATTTTCGGTCTGATGGCTATCCGCTCTACTGGGATAGGAATGACCATTTTCGGTCTGATGGCTATCCGCTCTGCTGGGGATGATTGTGATTTATCGTTTTCCTAGTGTTGTGTGTGATAGCGTCTTAGGTGCCTCGAACCTTGGAGATGGCGTTTTAGGTGCCTCGATCCTTAAAGATGGCGTTTTAGGTGCCTCGAACCTTGATGATGGCATTTCAGGTGCCTCGAGCCTTGATGATGGCATTTTAGGTGCCTCGGACCTTGATGATGGTGTTTTAGGTGCCTCGAACCTGGATGGTGATGGCTTTTTAGGTGCCTCAGACCTTGATGATGATGGCGTTTTAGGTGTCTCGGACCTTGATGATGGCGTTTTAGGTGCCTCGAACCTGGATGGTGATGGCTTTTTAGGTGCCTCGAACCTTAATTTGAAAAGGCCTTTCGGTGGACTTCGTCTGCTGCCGAAGGATAGGGTGACCGTTTTGGTCGGGGGGCTGGACCTATGGTAGGCTACCTACGTATCCCTAGTGGGAATCAAGCCCTTTCGTAGTTCGAATTCTACTCGAGATTCCGTTGGCTTTTGGGATTCCGTTAGGTTCGCTGAGGATTTCGTTAGCCTTTGCTGGGGAAAATCAGACGTATTTGTAGGGGAAATCGGTCTTACGTTTTACTGCCGGGGGTAATTTTGATGAAAGATACGGGATCTCGTTATCTTTCTCGGGGAAATTGGTCTTACGTTTGACTGCCGTTTGATGATTTTGATGAAAGATACGGGATCTCGTTATCCTTCTCGGGGAAATCGGTCTTACGTTTGACTGCCGGTTGATGATTTTGATGAAAGATGCGGGATCTCATTATCTTTCTCGGGGAGATCGGTCTTACTTTTGACTGCCGGGGGTAATTTTGATGAAAGATACGGGATCTCGTTATCTTTCTCGGGGAGATCGGTCTTACGTTTGACTGCCGTTTGATGATTTTGATGAAAGATACGGGATCTCGTTATCTTTCTCGGGGAAATCGGTCTTACGTTTGACTGCCGTCGATGATTTTGATGAAAGATACGGGATCTCGTTATCTTTCTCGGGGAAATCGGTCTTACGTTTGACTGCCGGGGAATAATTTCCTTAAAAGGGGGTTGACTTTGGTTAACTTTGGTTAACTTTGTCAAGTTTGGGACTAAACTGCAGAGTCCTGAAATTTTAAAGGGCAAAAGGGTCATTTTGACCCTTGCAACCCTATCCGCGCGGAGGGGATCTGAAAGTCAGAGGGTCTTAATGAGGGGCCAACGCCCTTCTTCTTCCCCATTCAGTTTTTTGAAAATTACGAGAGAGGAAGAGAGAAAACGCCCCAAGCCGCCATTGTTGTCCAAAAAGCTTCAAAAATCTTCCGATTTTCTTCGATTTTCAAGCAATGGAACACGGGGAAGGTGCTTTTCAAGGCCAAGGACGTGGCCCGGTAGCGGAGAGACGATTGGAGCTCGTCCGAATGAGGAGGCATTATACTCTTTCGCAATCGATTGCGGAGGAGCCCTACCCCGATGCTTGGCAACATTGGGCTTCTGATCCGAGTCTCCGAACGGTATTCCTCGAATCCTCTTGATTCCTTTGTCGATTCTTGCTTGAAATTTAATTTTGGGTGATTTTTGATTTTTTTTTTTTTTTGAAAATTCGAATGATTGATTTTCTTGGCTTTGAATCTTGATTTTGATGCTTTGCATGTTGTAATGATTATGTGGGTATCCCAAAATATGTATTTTGCTTGGAAAAAGAATTGGCATTTTTGCCTTTTTTTTTTTTTTGTAAATTCGAAAATTGTGATTTTTCTTTTTGAAATTTGAATATTGATCTTGATGATATGCATGTTGCAATGAATTTGTTGGTGTCCCAAAATGTGCATTTTGCTTGGGAAAAGAATTGGCATTTCCGCCATTTTTTTTTATATTTTTTTTTTGAAAATTCGAGAATTGTGATTTGAAAAATGATGCAATGCATGCATTTTGTTTGAAAGAATGGGCATTTTGCCAATATGAGATGATGATGATATGAATGTATATATGATTTTTTTTTTTGAAAAGTGGGACGGATTTTTCCTTTTGTTGAATGTATGAATGTGGGATTTTTTTTTTTTTTTTTGAGATGATGGATGATATGCATGCATGCATAGGAACTTCTTTTTTTTTTTGAAAATGGGACGGAGTTTTTACTTCCGTAGGATGTAGGATTTTTTATTTTTTTTTGAGATGATGGATGATATGCATGCATGCATAGGAACTTTATTTTTTGAAAATGGGACGGAGTTTTTACTTCCGTTGACTCTTTGTATGAAAGATTTTTTTTTCATGAATGTTGATTGGAATTTGTTGAAAACTGTCTTTTTTGTGCGAGAAAAATGGGGCTATGCTCATTGTATGCTGTTATGCTGTCGAATTTTCTTTGAAATTTCATGATGCATATGTATGCTCTTTTTTTGTGCAAATGCAAATGCAATTTTTTTTGACATTTTCCTTTTTTTTTGTTTTATTGCAGGGTGGAAACAACTACGTGACGGAGCAGCTGAATAAGATGAAGACTCGAGGATCGGTGGAGTCTGTAGTTGACTTGTGGGACCGGCTTCCGAATGCGGGCCGAGGAGCTTTGCCGAGTCCGAGACAGATTGTTGTTGAGACCGGGCTTTGGGAGTTTGTTGAGTGCTTGAGGGGATTAGTCAAGTTCCCTAAGAGCAAGGGCCTGATGTTTGCTTTAGCGCAGTACTGGTGGGATGCGGCCCACACGTTTCACTTCTTCTGGGGCGAGGCTACGGTTACGCCTTCTGACTATGCTGCGATCACGGGTTTGTCCTTTAATGGACGCAGCATTGAGTGGCGGGACGGCTACAGCGATGCGGATCTTGTGCTCTTCGGGATTTTCCCCTATTCCCAAAAAGGGGATGGGGATGGAGTATGTTGTGGTCTACGGGAAGATTGTGGAGACCATTGTGGGCTACGAGGCTGGGGAGGAGAGGATAGGCGCCGATCAGATTGCCAGGGCCTTCTTATGGTTTGCTTTTTCGAGCACCCTTTTTGGACATGCTGAGGGGACGGCAGTCTTTGCCTTGCTGAGGTCCTTGGAGGACATGGAGATGGCTGGAGATGTCTCCTGGGGAGAGGCCGGGCTGGCAGAGCTTTACTTTGCTCTTGATAGGTACAAATGGGAAGGCTGAGCTCCTTGCATCTTGCTTTGAGTTTGCCCTGGAGGTATAAGCTCTCTCTTTGCTTTCCCTTTCTTCTTGAGCACACACTTTTCTTTTGCACTGGATTGATTTGATTTTTACCTTTCGCAGGTATGGGCGTTGGAGCTCTTCCACGTCACGATGTGGCGACAGCCGGCGGAGTACGTCGGGGCGTATCCGGCCATGCGCTCCTGGTCCAAGCATGCCCGGGAGAAGATAAGTTCCAGGGGGCGTACGACTCTTAGATACGCGGATTGCCTTCCTTTGACGGAGGCTGAGACGGACGAGAGGATGATATTCTATCCCTGGGATCGTTTCGAGGTGGCGCAGCTGAAGGGCGCTGAGATTTGAACTATGCAGCGGAGGATTCTGAGAGGTCTGACCTGCGATGCCTATTATCTGGGAAAGAGGGTGATGCGCCAGCATGGCGTGAATTCGCCTTTGATGACACCGGTGGAGCCTCCCGCCGATATGATGCACCCGAGTGACAGATCTGTGACCTGGGATGATTACCGAGCCGGCCGGCACTTCTCGAATTTCGTAGCGATTGAGACATATCCAGTATTTGTTTTGAGGAGGCTGAGGATGCCCCAGGTTCTGGATAGAGAGGGGCTTGGGATCCCGCGGTACCCTCGGACGGATTTTTCATATATCCAGGATGGGGTCCGATTGAGGGTGCAGATCCCTCAGCCTGAGCGGCTTCCACGAGCTTTCCGGCCTCGTCCGGGTATGAAGGTATGGCTTCTCCTTCCCACCTTATTTTTTTTGCTTTTGTCTTTTCTTTTCTTTCCTGTCATCATTTTTCGCTTCAACTGTTTCTGACGCTTTTGCTTTCGTGCAGTTTTCGGAGGTGGTCGTGGAGAAGCTGACGAAACAAGTGATCGGGGCTAAGAGGTTTATCAGGAAGATGGTTGCTTGCGGGGCTCCTCAGGCTAGAGCGAGGCGACCACGGCCGGCGCCTGTCAGGCGGGAGGCTTCCCCTATTCCTTCAGAGACTTCTTCCGAGACTCCTCTTTCTCCTCTCCTAGATCCCCGCGCGGTGCTGCCTTCGGATCATGTCATTCTCGGGGATCCACATGGGCAGGGACACGTTTGGCAGCATGGTGGGTCGTCTCCGTATGTCCAGGAGTCCGACGCCTTCACATTCGGATATGATTTTTTCGCAGATCTCGGCTTGCCCTATCAGAGCGTGCCGGTTGGTCCTGACGAGCCTCTTTCTGGAGACGAGGACGATTCTGAGCCCGAGATTTTCAGGGCTCTTGAGGAGGCGGGCCCGAGTCGCAAGAGGGACCGGGACAGACGTCGGGCGCTGGGGATTCTGATTGATCATCTTTTTTTTTTGACTGATTTTCTGAGATTTTGAGATTTATGACTGGGATTGAGATTTGTACAGCTTATGCACATTTTTTTTGCTTTTTTTTTTTTTTGATGTAATAATTTAGGATTATTGTTACCTATTTTTTTTTTGATTTGATTTGATTTTTTTTTTTTTTTGCACACTCCCTTTATTTTTGGAATGTAATAATTTAGGGTTTTATTTTTATGAATGCAATGCAGTATGAATGCAATGTTGCATGAGCCTTGGCTTTTTGGCAAGGGTGTTAGTGTTTGGTATATGGACTGGTTTGGGGAGGTTTTTTTTTTTTTTTGCACAGGTTTCAAGCAACCGGGACGGAATATTCCTCTTTTGGTGTAGCAGCTTGGACTGTTGCAGATTTTTTTGATGAAGAACAAACTTGTCCGCGCGGATAGGACAGAAATCTGACACTGTCCTTTAATTTTGCTTCAGATCTGGTCTCACTTTATTTCAAATTCAAATATCCTCTTCAACCTCCAAACCCAAACAGTATTTTCGGGAGAAAGAGAGAAAATACATGGAAAACCTTAGAAAAGCTCCATCAAAATTGTCCCAAGAATCCCAAATGTCATTCTTCAACAAGTTCAAGGATTGGTCCCGGGAGGTTATGCATGAGAGGAGGTCCTTCTTTGAAGAAAGGTACAAGGTGAAGTGCCTATGGTCTCTCAAGGAATTGATTCCGGAATACGATCTTCTGAGGGCTTCTTCCTCATTTTGGGATACTAGAAGGCATGTCTTTTGCCTTTCCTTCAACGAGATGGTCCCAACCGTCGAAGAATTTCGGGCCTTGCTTGGAGGTCCGGAGGTGGAAGAGATAGCGGTTCCTTTGCCCGGAGGGGCTTCTTTTGTTGACAGATTGTGCGTCCTCCTTCATCTTTCCCCGGGGGAAGCGCAGGGTATGATTCGTGGTCCCGATCATTTTGATATTTCTGGTCTCCCTGATAGGTTTAGGGGCTTAGGTTTGCTTGACGATGCCTATTGGGATGCCTTTGCACTTTGCATGTTCGGGACCTTGTTCATGGTTTATTCTTTTGGGATCTGTCATCGGTCTTTGCTGGATGTAGTCGTTCATTGTCGCTTGGGCAGAGATGTTGTACCTCTGATCCTGGGGGAGACTTTCCATGCCCTCGATAGGCTGGCTACTGGGAGACGGTATATGCACGGGGGCAGCCCGTTCCTCTTGACCCTGTGGCTGATGGAGCGCTTGGGGGTTCTTCGGGAAACTCCTGACATGATCAAGCCTTGGACATTTGCCAGGAGGGGGGTTGCTGTGGATTTCGATGATCAGGGCTCATGGGAGCGTTGGATGGCTGGTCGCCGTACGTAAGATATCGTATGGTCGATGCCTTGTTGGCGGGTGGAGACTCGCAGAGTGCTTCAGGACGGGTCTCATGTGGTTATGCTTCCGGGGCTTTCTCAGTCCAGCTTCTATATTCCGTCCTTGGTTCTGAGACAGTTCGGCTTGGAGCAGGTTCCTTTGGAGGACTTTGATGATATAGCCACCAAGGTGGTGGCTCCTGTTTCTATGGATGATCCTTCGGTGTTTTCCTTTCTTTCCCGAGCATGGAGGTATGACGTCTTTCCTCCTCGGGTTATCCTCAGGCGTCCAAGACCGGTGTTCCTTACCACTTGGTACCTGGATTCGCACGAGAGGCATCTGGGAGAGACTCGGATGGCTATTTTGAGGCGGCGTGAGGCCATTGTGGGTGCGGAGGACACGACGATTCTGCGAGGAGGAGGGCCGAGGCGAGGGCCAATCCTCATGACAGAGCGGAGACGCCGTGACCGACTATGAGGCTTATGTCAAGAGGCGAGAGGAGGACTCCTACTTTACCACCTAGGCTACAGGAGATGAGAGATGACGCTAGGGCTACTAAGGCCCCGACAGAGGCCGGTCTCGATAGATCATGTTCCTATACCTGAGCTTGGTAGGAGGAAGACCGATATTTTTCCGGTTCGAAGAAGAAGACTCGAAGGGGAAGAAGAGGGGAGAGGCCAAGATGCGCAGTGGCTTGGAGTGACTCGAGGTTTTCGAGTATCCCTTTCTTGCCATGGCGTACACATTAGTTTGATTATGTATCTTAATTTCTTTTAGCGGGTTGCCGCTTGTAGAAATGAATCGGGCTTAGACTCATCAAAAAGTTTTTAGCTTGTAATGAATATTTGAATTACTTCAGAGTTTTTCGAGACGCTTTCATGGTCTCGATCGGTGTATTGATGTCAAAGTATGACTTTTATTTGTGCTTTAGACCGAACCGTTTCCGGCTGCCTACGTTCCCCTCATTTTGAGGAGCTCAGGTCTTCGTAGTTCAACCTGATTTTTTGTTTTTGTTTTTTTTTGTTGTGTTTTTTTTTTGTTGTGTTTTTTTTTTTTTGGTGCAACCCTGTTTTTTACCTAGGCCGCCCTTTTCGGGTTTTCAACCTAGTTGGGTATTACTCTTTTAGCACTCTTTTTTTTTGTTTCTCTTCTTTTTTTTTATGCGTAGTATCTGCGCAGCTTGTCACCATTCACTGGGTGTACAAAGCGATTTCCGTCGAGGTCTGCAAGTTGCATGGCTCCTCCGGAGAAGATCTTTTGGACGACGTATGTGTGAATGTGTGCCCAAAATTTTGTTTATTGGAATTCACGCGAGTTTGAAGACATCCGAGTTATTTGAAAAACGGAGTCGCCACGCCATTTTGATTACCTCAAAACTTTGAAAAAAGGGTTTTATGGGTTCGGAGGTTAAGTTACCCCTTGGGAAGAACGTTTGGCGTTCACCCAAAGTGCCTTGCCGGAGCAAGTCTCCCGAGATTTCATTAATCGTGTTTGCTTGCGTGCTTTCTTTGTGTGCATGTGTTTGAGAGTAAAAGGGGGAATGTCCCAAGTTATCTTCCGGACGTACAAACCATTTGTTGGTTGTCGCTCGGGATTTCTTGGAATTTATGTATTTGGGATTATGATCCCGTCCTCATCTTATGACTTATGATCATCGCATTTTAAACCTCGGGACCCTCGGGACTTGCGTGATCGAGAGAATGACTCTCTTTTGGTCAAAGATGAGGTTCTTTAGGAAGGAATGTCCTTAGCCCATCAATCCTACGCTTTAAGACGGTCGAGCTCGTATAGAGGCTTCATACTCATTCTTAAGCGATAATCGGAGATATAGGGTTCAAGGTTATCCTTTTCCTAAAGAAATCATGAACCTTTAATGGAAGGAACGATGCAAAGATGAGAACTTTTACACCGGTCCGTTCCAAGGTTGGGGGAAAGGGGAAATGCATGATGAAAAATGACTCTTTGATGAAAAGATGACATTTTAGAGTGTAAAGCATGTCTTTTGGTTGCAAGGGATGCTTTTTGTGCAAAGAAAAGATTTTTTATGCAAAGAATGCATTTTTATGTTGGAAAATAGCATTTAATGCACAAATGATGCATGAAAATGGCAAAGAATGATTTTTTAATGCAAAGTATGCATTTTGAGTATGAAAATGAGTTTTTAAATGCAAAAGATGCATCTTTAATGTGAAAAGGGGTTTTTTGAGTGCAAAGGATGCACCATTAAAGCAAAGATGTCATTTTGGTGAAAAAGATATCCTTTTAATGCAAATGATGACACTTCTGTATGCAAATGTTTTAGTTTAAATGCAGATTGGTGCATTAGAAAAGGAAAACATCAGATTGCAAATGAAAAGATAAGTCTCGCAACCGGCTATGTATGTCGCGCGACATAGGCTGCCTATGTCGCGTGACATAATAAGCCATTTTGCAGAAGCCTAAACAACTGAGATTTGCAGAGGTAACAAGGCACCAAAATGGTCAAGTTACTTCACAAACAAATCTCAGAGAGCATGTTTATTGATAATGAACACTTCAAGAGGGTGTGGATATGAGGGATCCACACTCATCTTGAGTGTTCATGCAAAACCAAGTCAAAACAGAGATTTTATATGAAATGTAATGAAATAAAATGTGGATCTGGGTAATATGAAGCTAAAGCATGCAACTTTAATCAGAATACTACATTATCAATGCATGTAACACATAGATTTCATATTCAAAGGAAAATAGAGAGTGGAAAAGGGGTGGAAACTCGTTACCCTTGAAGATCCACAACTCCTATATCAAGTTAGATATAGGAGCCTTCTAGCGTCCTCCTCCGGAGACTGAGTTCAGGCCTTGGATCCTTGGGAACTCCTTGATTTCTTGATATATGTGAGAAGTGTGTGTGTGGGAAGTGTGTGTGGGATGGATTTGGGAGGATTAGGTTGATTTGAGGGGTATGTGAGGAAAGAGAAGGCTTCTGGGCGTATTCCCTATAGAGGGGGACTGAAGGGTGGAAGACGTGTGTTCAAAATGAGAGGTGAAGGCCTCTATTTATAGGCTGCCTGCATGGGCTTGTTATGTCGCACGACATGATAAGCCATAACCGTTTTCCTTCTAGAAACATGCAAGGTGGCATGGTTCTAGAACTCTCTCTGGCTGGTTATGTCGCACGACATAAGTAGCCACTTCTGGATTCTTCTAGAAACATGCAAGGTGGCATGGTTCTAGAACTCTTCCTGGCTGGTTATGTCGCACGACATAAGTAGCCAGATCTGGCTTCTTCTAGAAACGTGCAAGGTGGCAGCCTTCTAGAAGGGTTTTGGGATTAAGAAAAACGTGTTTCTTAATCACCAAGCATTCCCTTCAGCCCTTAAAAGCTTGGAATGCCTCCGAATTGTTCCGGAACTTTAGGAAAATCCGGGAATTACCGAAAAATTACCGGAATTGCCGAAAAATTAACCTAAGGCATGAGCCGATTTGGGTACTTACAAGAAGCCCTCGGCAACGTCACTTGCGGGGCGAGTCGGGTTGCCGATAGAAAAGGATCCAATGCGCGAATGCCGAGATGGATTGGGTGACAGGTGGTCGAGTGGCTGGACCTTTTAGGAAAGGCTACATACGTATCCCGGAGGAATCAAGCCATAATCGTAGTTCGAGCATCACTAGATAGGTTAAGAACGATGTCGAGGATCCTTGAAATTTTGACAATTAATGGAGGATGTCACCCGATTGACAATTACCGGAGGATGTCACCCGATTGACAATTACCGGAGGCCGTCACCTAATTTTGACAATTACCGGAGGCCGTCACCTAATTTGACAATTACCGGAGGCCGTCACCTAATTTGACAATTACTGAGGCCGTCACCTAATTTGACAATTGGGAGGCCGTCACCTAATTTGACAATTACCGGAGGCCGTCACCTAATTTGACAATTACCGGAGGCCGTCACCTAATTTGACAATTACCGGAGGCCGTCACCTAATTTGACAATTACCGGAGGCCGTCACCTAATTTGACAATTATCGGAGGTCAGCCACCTAACGTTATCCCGTTATAACGGAATAACGGAGATTGCGAAAAGGTTGGATTTTGTAGAGAAGTTGGAAGGAATCAATAGTTTTTGTAAAGAAAAGTGGGACGCACCCGAATAATTTTTTGTAAAGAAAACTGGATGTATCCCGATTATTTGAAAAATAAAATTGAAAATGCCAAGGGCAAATAAACCGAATCACGAGGTAAATTTGTAAAATAGGCCTCGGGGCACTAGAGGGAAAACCGAATTGAAAGTGATTGAAAATGCCAGGGCAATAAAAGGGTAAAAGAAGCATACGGGGACAAAATTGTAAAATGGAGCCTTCGGGGCAAAATGGTAAAATCACCACAGGGCTTAGTATGTCGCACGACATAACAGCCCCGTGGACAGATTTATTAAAAATACGCACGATCGCCATTTGAAATTTAATTAGGCTTGAAATTGAGAGGGAGGCGACAAGTGAGAAGAGAGAGGGCGAACATCGAGAGGGGGATTCGAAGGAAATCGAGAGAAATCCAACACTTCTTAGTCCGATTCAATTGAAGAATGCCTCCTAGGCTCTATCCGACCAAGAGGGCTTCTCAACATGCCAACTTAGCTACTCGAAGAAAGGGGTGCAAAGGAATCAATGGCCGTTTCTTCCGAAGCACCAAGAGGAGATTTTTACCCACAAACTCGATGAGCATACTTCGGATGTCACGAAGAAGGAAGAGGTAAGAAACCTAGGGTTTCTTGAAAATTTTTCAATTTGTGCGAAATTGATTTGAACCGAGTTTTTCTTCGACCGCATTTGAACTTCATATGGATTGGCTGAACATGAATGAATCTAGGAAATGTAATGCGTAAATGCATGCCATACATTGATCCATTTTGACCTACTTTTTGCTTGAGATGATTTCAAGAAATAGCACGAAATATTGATACTTGTGCCATGTTTTCTTGCAAATTACGCACCCGTGGCTCTCCGGAGGCGATTGGCGTGCTATGGCAGAAGCTTGCCTGCAGCTGTGACCGATACATTCGCCTAAGGGCATGATTTATGCCGTCGGGCTAGGACGATTTTTCGAGATGGCGAGGGCCACTGGAGACACTCGCAGGAGTGTGGACTTGGTGAGGGCCTTCAGAGAGTATTGGTGGGAGACTACACATTCGTTTCACTTCTCTTGGGGTGAGACGACGATCACTCCGCTAGATTTTGCGATCATTACAGACCGCTCTTCACGGATGAGCCGCTCTACTCTGTGAGGAGCCTCGCACAGTGGAGCCGAGCCCTGCATTTATTGCCGATGCCGATTTTATGGGCTTACTTGGCTTCGTTCCCCACAATAAGAAGGGGAATGGATATGAGTTAGGCGAGTTGCATGGCTTGATCGAGGGCGTGAGCAGGACTACATTGTGGTAGATGATCCCGTTGAGAGCCGGCCGAGAGCCGAGAGATTGGCTAGGGCTTTCTTATGGGTGGGCTTTTCCGACATGCCGTTCATTAAGGCCTCTACCGCCTTGGTTTCGTTGTTGGAGCTTTTGAGAGCATGGGATACCGTCGGGAATCTATCCCGGGGGAGGCAGGCTTAGCCGAGATGTATTTGGCCCTAGATGACGTCGCCGAGGGAAGGCGAAGTACTTCACCGCTTTCATCCGGCTTTCGAGGTATTCTCTCACCTTGATCTCTTTTCCTTAGCGCATTTCATTATATCCCTTGTTTTCCCTGTTTTGACTTTTCTTCTCCTTTTCGTGCTTGGGCATACGAGTACTTTGGTCATTATGAGTGGCAGTATCAAAGATGAGTTTCCTGCCACCACTTTTTCCCGCTCTTCGTCGGTGGGACGAAGGATGCCAGAAACAGACTCAGACGCCGGGAGGGTTCGAGGTGCAGGATCACGGCCTCGTATCATGACACGCCGACATGCCCGAGAGGGATTCCACAGAGGCCGAGCTTGTTCCCCCGGACCGGCCGTTATGGCGCTTTGGATTTAGATCACGCCGCGCACTTCACAGAGTGTCGCAAGCTACCGGTGGGCTTGTCCGGAGACGCCTTGTATCTAGGAGAGAGGGTGTATAGACAAAGATGTGGCCGAATAGGCACGCTCGGATCCCCGATGATCCTCCGCCTAGGATGTGGTTGCCTCGCCGCTGGCGAATGTAGATGCTCGATTGTAGGCATGGCAAAGCACATCTCTACACACGGGAGGGGGACTATACTTTGTACGTGGCTAGACATCTTCGTCCCTACGTGCACTGTGGTCAAGTTATGGCGCTCATAGCGCGGGCCTTCGACCGGCTACGTAGCTAGACCTCCTTTGCCCCCGACTTTCATTGATTATCGTGGTGGCGGTCGCATGAGGCGAGCTCACATTGATATGTCCTGCACTCATCCTCATCCGGTGCTCCCGCGAGGTTCTAGATCTGTAAGTACCGTTCCTTACGCCTCTTTGGATTGCTTGCATCTCTTTTTGTTATCAAGAACCGCATTCTCGACGCTTTTTATGTCTCGCTTGTAATGTGTTTCGTCAGCTTACGGACATTTGACCAGGGCATATACCGGCGCCAAAGGGCATGATTGGCAAGCTCCGTAAAGGCATGAGTTTCGGAAGAATCGTGCTGGTCACAGGTTCGATTGATATCTCTCCACCTGGCCAACCGAGAAGGAAGAAGAGCCGCCCGATGACGTGGGCACCAGCGGGAGCACTAGAGGACCGACGCCTGACAAAGATCGCAAATGTGCCTCTTTACGCACCCATTGAGATTGACGATGATGATGAGGATGAGGATGGTGGAGCCGAGACGGCCACAGACATTACGAGCTTGACTCGTCGTCATCACTGAGCTTGACGACTACTATCGCACGGGGACCATAGCTTATGAGGCACCTTCTGACGATCCCGACGATGAGCCGAGGAGGCTGAGGATGACGACGAGGATGGAGATGAGGAGGGTGATGGGGATGGAGATGATTCAGAGTAGCCCCTTTTTCCCTAGACATTTGTGGCTTTTGGTTATTGTACCCCCTTTGGGGAAAACACATGTTATTATTTTTTTATGCACAACTTTTGGACTTGATCTACTTTGTATGTACAAATGGTTTGAATGGATGACTTGGATGAATTTTTAGCTTGTAAATGAATGCATGAGTGTATATGGGGTAAATGAACCCTTCCTTATGCATTTGAGAGGTGGATGGGTGGTATTTACAGCCATTGACAAGTCGGGGATTGCCCTGGGGAGAACAGGAAGCTGCAGATTGCTGATGTCTGATGTGGCTTATTATGTCGCACGACATAAGAAGCCAACTGGCTAGGTTTGTCGCGTGACATAAGTAGCCTGAACTGAATTTTTCATGCCCTTTGGCCTTGGACTGGAATTGCCGACACGGGTTGGAATTGTGTGACCAAAAGAGGTCACCTACCTGGCCTCCTTGGGACAATGGCAAAGAGATATTAGTCCCTCCCTATAAGGATGGAAACGGGGTGACCTAGGAGGTCAAACAACCAATCCTTCATAGGAAAGTGCCAAATCAAAAGAGGTGACCAATATGGTCAGGAAATTGGACTCTCATGAAAGGCTTACGCACCATTGGAGAGTGGAGAAAGAAAAAGGTGACCAATGTGGTCGGATGGCTGAACCTTTATGAAAGGCTACCTACGTATCCCGGAGGAATCAAGCCTTGATCGTAGTTCAAACTTCATCTAGACAAGCTAGGAACGATGTCTAGGATTTTCGACGTTTGACAATTAGGAAACTGTCGCCTAGAGTTACCTCGTTATAACGGAAGTAACGAAGGCGCTTTTGGGAGAAAACGTTATCATTAGCAATTGGCACGTTACTTGAGCCTAGGGATGATTTTTCTCTTGGAAACATGGTAGGGACTGGGCTGGATGCACATAGGGAATGTATTTGGAAATTGTTAAAGACGGGTTTCAAGCAAGTGGGATCGTATTCCTTGGGTGTGGGATCGAACCGTCGCTTTTATTGAGATGTTGTCAACGTGGACTAGAATTCCTCCCTTGGCCGAGACCGGGTTTAAACCTCGGGTCCTGATTAAGGTCCTTTTCTTAAACTCTGGCGCTTGAAGCTGATGCTGACAGGCTTTTATAACCAAAGCAGATGTTGAAGTGACCAAACCTCTCTTCTAGGGATGGATGTGACTTATCTGGAGCCCCGGCCGGAGGAAAAACTTTCTGCAAAACCCCATGTCTTACTAAAGCCAAGGAAAGATCCTTTCATTTGGCAAAGCCCCGGTTGGATGAGCCGAGCAAGCGAAGTGACTTGGCGAAGCCCCGCCCGGTGACCTACAAAAATCCCAATCCGATTGGTATTGCGAACGTGATTCCGAAATTGATCTCGACCAAGATCGAATCCATCTAGGGACCTAGTGAAGAACCCGATATGAACCCTAAACATGGCTAAAGAAGCCCCAGCTTAAAGGAATGACTTGGAAAAGCCCCAGCATCGGAAGAGTTTCGAGGCACCCTAATGCGAATTGTAGCAGAAGAGGGAAAACCTATCCTTTTTCTTTTTTTTTATTTCTATTTTTTTTATTTTTTAGTCAACTACCAACCTTAAGGAGACGCAGACAAAGAGAAGAATTTTAGGAAGATATGTACATGCAGGGGCATATTTTTCAAAAGGTGGGAATAATCCCGATTTTGTGTTATTTTGATGGCCTTATTCGATGTAGGCACAAAACTCGCTTTGGGTTTGACTCTTTTGAGAGAGTATAAGCGTAGAAAGGTTGGTAAAAGTGTATGGAAGCCCCCTGACGTAAAATCGGTGTTTAGCACTATCTTTCCTAAGATGTAGAAAAGGAAGACTTGTCAAGACATCTCGAAAACTTGTTTTATTTACAATGATCACAAGATTGCTTAAAACCCTTTATTAATGTTCGGGTTATTCAACCACTAATCTCGATATGAACAAACATTCTTATTAATCATGAGGAGAAAGTCAACCAATGTCGCGGATCAAGGTTGGCTGGGTGTGAAAGAAAGGTTTGTGTATAAGGAGGTCATTGATGAGACCGGGTTTTCTGGGATTTGGCTGTGTCCATGGGAGAGGTCATTTGATGAGACCGGGTTTTCGGTAATTTGGATATGCTTATGGCCGGACCATTCTTTGGTTGCCTACGTTCCCTCATTGTGAGGAGCTCGGGTCGCCGTAGTTCGGCCTTGGCCGGCTGTTTTGGGAAATGGGATTTGTGGTTCCTTTAGTGAAAAGGCTAGGATGAGAAGGCTGGATGATGAGGCATGGGCCTCGGGATGATTCCTTGACCAAGTCATTCTTGGGACGAGCTCCTTCAATAGCTTTCGATTCTCGTCTTTCATTGGGGAGAAAGGACTTGCATATGCCTAAAGGCTTATGAAATGCTTCTGCTTTTGCTTCGACCGCCCCATTGTTGTCGACAACTTTCATTTTTGAGCTTTGGTCTTGCACATCCGTCAAGCTTTTGATTGGTGACGCCGGGTCCTTGGCCTCATTTTTCTTTTATTTTTATGTGCAACCCTGTTTTTGCCTAGACCGCCCTTTTTTTTGGGATTTTCAACCTAGTGGGCATTACTCTTTTGCACCAAGATTTCTTCTTTTTTTTATATATGTGCAACCTGTTTTTGCCTAGGCGCCCTTTAAAGATTTTCAAGTCTGGCCTAGGTATTACTCTTTTTGCACTACACACATTTTTTTTCTTTTTCTTTTTTTTTTTTTTTTTCTAGAGCACCCGAGACCAAGGCGAGCCCCTGCTTGAACATTCTTGATACCCTTGAAGTCTAAGCCAAGCCCCTAGGTTGTTGTCGACACGGGGTCAATCTTTCGAAGCTGAGTGGCCTTTTTTGTCGTTCCTTGATGTTGTCGCCGTCGTTGACTTGGTCAAGATGAAGGTGGACATGGTTTGGGAAAGTGTATGGCTTTGATGAAGGCCTTTTGTGGGGTGAGGAAAGTGTATGGCTTGATGGCATTAGTTGACTTTCTCACACTGATTAATCGAACGTGAATTATTTCGAGAGATTGTTTGTGGAGCAATGCAAGAGTGATCATATAAAAATAAAACCATTTCATTAAATGTAATGTAGGTGTGCAAATAATGTCTTAAGTCTAGCAAGAAAAGAAGAAGACTTTTTATAGAAAATTGAAGATTCATTACAATGTCCATAGAGGACTTGATTGAAAGGAAAAAAGTACTAGAACCTACGAAGGTCGACTGAGAGACTATTTTTCCTTTTTTTTTTTTTTTTTTTTTTTAAGGATAGGTAAACCCTAGTCTCAGCTACTCTTCGCGGGTTGGGTGCCGGGGAGCTTGAGCTTTCCTTCGTAGATCGGCCACTGAATTTCTTTCTTCGAGATCCACACACTTATGCGTCACATGACCATAATGCTTGTGGTACTCACAGAACTTGGTCCTGTCAACTCTACTTGGGTTTCTTGGCTTATGATTCTCGAGAGGTGTGAGAAGGCTTCGTTTCACCAAATCGTTGAAAACTTTGCTCATGGGCATCCCAAAATCATCAGGTTGACGTTTCTGACCTTGCACTTCTTGAATTGACCTCTTGTCATAACTTTCTGTCTTTGGCCCATGGAGGTTCTCAAGCTTCCCATCTTCTATCAATTTCTGGATCTCATGCCTCAAATAGGTGCAATCATCAGTGTTGTGCCCATGGTGTTGATGGAAAAGGCAATGCTTGGACTCATCCAACCGAATACTGGGGTTCCTGGGCTTCCAATTCTCCAGTGGCTTTATCAGCCTTTCTTTCACTAGCTCTTCCAGAATCTTGCTTAAAGGCATCTCTGTATTGTTAAAGTGAAAGGAGCGAGGTTTTCGGGGGACCTTGTTATTCTCAAGACTCAGATTCCCATTGTCCAATTGGTTCCACTGTTGGATTTCAAAGTGAAGAGAAGCTATGACATTCTTTCCTTTGTGAGGTGCTGGTCTTTGAGCCAGGTACGGTTGCTGCTTGGTATTGGGTTATGCTCGGTGGAGTCATTTCTTTGCCTGGTCCGACATCTTGGGTCAAGGGAGTATTGATACTCATCATGAGGTCAAGCTTCTCTTGCATCTGTTTCACTTGCTCCATCAACATTGCCACATAGGGGTCAACGGGGACTCTTGGGCTATCGGAAGCTCGCAACAAAGGACTTGTAGTAGCGAACTGACGGCTGAATTCATTAAGTCCGGTAGGTAACAGCTGAAAACTCGGTTCATCCTTTGGCAACTCATGATCGCATTCAGGCGGGTATAGGGGCTTCAGAACATAGCCACATATCTCAAACTGATTATGTGAGGTTGGAGCATAAACTGGCGGTACCGCTTGAGGCGAGGGATAAGTGGGGTGAAGTCCAATCCGTTCTGAGAAGCTGAGGGCAATGGGGCCCTGATGAGCTGGGATGTTGGAAAGGACTGAGGAGAAGTGGTCCTTGGCAAGGGATCATATGTGGATGGAGGAAGGTATTGGTTATAGGTTGGGGGAACTGAGAGGGCTACTTCTGGAGTCTCATCTTCGACCACTACTGCAGAACCGTTGGACTCAATTGTTACTTGGATTCCATTGCGGCGAAGAGCACCGATGAGCAATGGCTTGCTGCTTTTCATGATCCTTTCTGGGCATTTTCCAAAGCCAGGACTAACTCTTCCTTCCTAATCATCGATTTCCCATACCCTCACTGTTTTCTGTCAAATCTCGCCATTCGACTCTACGGGCGATGGCCCAGGAACTGAAAAGCCGCTGACCCAGTACTCTCGCTCACTTCTTTTTCGCTGCGGGAAAGGGATAGGCAAGGTTTAGACTCGGGGATAGGTAAGGTTTAGACTCGGGGATAGGTAAGGTTTAGACTCGAAGGTAAGTGTTTAGGCTGAAGGCTCAAGTAACATGCCCTTATCGCTTTAACTTTTGCTCGAAACGCATTTTCTCCTAATCCTAATTGATCGGAAAAGATGAGACCTTGAAAGGTCAAGATTGGAAGTAGAGATCGGACCGAAGGGGGTCACGATTAAGGATTTGACCATGAAAGGTCGAGTCGGGAAATCGGAGATCGGACCGAGGAGGTCTCGATTAGAGATTGACCATGAAAGGTCGGGACAAGAAAATCAAAAATCGGACCGAAGAGGTCTCGATTAGGGTTTGACCATGAAAGGTAGGGAT
>JAFEMH010002684.1:0-75000 GCA_022495995.1 Adenophora triphylla var. japonica
ACATTTGGAGGCGTATTGGAAAGGAAACGCCGAACATCGCCATGCATGACGCGCACATAAACCTTGGCCGTCTCCAATCGGAGATTTGCTACGCGATTCTTCCAAACAAACTTCTCTCTGCCCCCGCCATAGGGATCTTCAGAGGTAAAGCGTTACCAAGCACCGTCATTCACATACTGGATACCAAAGGAAGTGGTATGGGATGTCCTTCACGAGGAATTACTCCGCCGCACTCCCTCTTCCCCAAATAAGAGCACTATGCTTTCCTAGCTGGCCCAAAGAACGCACCCTAGGACGTAATACGTCCCTACAATTCGGATTGAACTGGCCAGCACATTGATGAATCCAGACTCTCCTGAGTCAAGTTTCGCTGGGCAGACTCGCAGTGCACCTTCTCGCATTCACATGCTCGGGCTCGGTGATCAGAACTTCTTCCGATCGTGTCACCGCACTACTAAGGCTTCAATACCATGGAGATTTGCCAAGTTCAACCACTGAGACAAACGGCTATTTGATAATCGAAAAACACTGGATTCACGCAACGAGGAATCCCTTCGATCAAGCGAATGATTTAACGACTATCAAGATCATCTATTCCAGGGGATCCACTGAAGCCAAGGATCCACTCCCATCGTCGATTCTCGCAACACCAAGGTCACCTCCGACGATCGCCCCGCTTTGGCCAAACGAGGCTTTCTGCCAAGCGAGCTCGTAGCTCATCACTACTTCCGAGCACTAGCCTTGGCTGGGCAATGCTCCGTGCCGTGGCTACTGCTTATACCCTTAAGCGCCGCTCAGTGGCTGAGGGCAACAATGAAGTAGAACAAGCTCCTCACCCCAAGTACGAGCCGATCAACTCAAACGCCCCTGTGCAAATACTAAACATCTCCCCTCCGCCGTGAAAGTCTTCCCCGCAAGACGTGAGTCAACTTCCGACATAGGAAAATGACCACCTCAAAGCATCAACATGCTTCAGCTCGATTTCGCTCCCACCAAGCCACGCCCCGTATTCAAGCATCCCGCCAAAGCAGGGATCGCTAGCCTGAGTAGACTTGGCGATCGAGCGAGATCACGAGACCTGCCAACGTTGCTAGAATTCAACACTCCCTCGTGGGGTCAATCAAGCAAATATGGGCAAATTTCTTGGTAATCGAGATCAAGTGAAGGCCGCATGGAATGTCCTGCAAATCCCGACTTCCTTCGTCAACGTAATCCAAGTGTTCCCGCCATCTCGGCGGCATTTGAATGGGTGATCACGGCTCGGGACACTAGTCGACGATGCGCACCTACGGAGACCAGCTTAGCTCTCGCAAGGAAAGCCCTCATGGAACTAGCCGCTCGAAGAAAGCCGTCTTTGGGACGAAGACCAAGCTCGAAAGACCTACAGGACCAAGCCCTTTTAAAATGTCACAAAAGTAGCCTTCTGCATGTAAAGCTAGAGGCCACTCTAGACCAGCCCCGACCTCAAGCGCTTTTGCATTTCACTCGCAATCTCCCCGGATTACCGCTCCTGTTCTCATCCAACCCCTCTCGCCAAACGAGGGGTGGTCAACGGTCCGCGACGACCTAGAGATGAAACGACACAGCGTTGCACGTATCCCGCCGCTTACCTCCCCGAGGAAAGCAAGTTCCTTGCATGAAAGCGACAACGAAGACGAGGAAACCATTCTTCTTCCAAGCCGGCATGAAGTCAACAAAACCGGACTCCCAAGGGGTCAGCGGGAGGACGGAGCGGATCATTTCCAGACTCAAGTTGAAAGGCCAACCTGCAGAGAGGAAGGCTCTATTTAAAAACAAGAGGAAAATGGAATTTCTCGCATTCGAACAACTACTGTGTGAAATTCCATAGATACGCGATCATTCGTATGGCGTAAACGATCAACCGGGGACAAAGAACCAATACATTTGGCTATGTTCGAGAAGCCGTGTACTCACCTTCCGACATACCCGCCACTCGCATAAATCAAAGGAGGAAACTCTCCCCGATGGAGGTTTACCCGGACCGCCGCACGGCAGCTCAGCAAGAAGCTAACCGGCTATTCTCACATGGGAAGAAACGCAGGCACTAATCTCTCGACGCAGCTCCGCCGCAAGAAAGTTAATCCGGGGCCAAGAGTGGAGGAAAACTAGCAAAACCATGAGTATCGCTGCACCCAACTCCGTAATGCCCCGAACATGCTCAAGAAGAAGGAAAGGAACGCGATATACCGTCAAGAGATCAAGGAGACCGTTCGCTTCTGCCCGAGAACTCTCCAACTCTCTCCTCCTGAGGGTCAAGAACCTACAAGGCCTCGGCCCAGCGACCACCGCTGTGCACCGACGCTCGAACAAACCAGGCGGAATCCGTAAACTACCTCCCCCCAAGCAGAAGTACCCAAGCCAAAAGATTACGGGATTTAATCCGCTGCTTCGCCGAAGCTCCCGGAACACATATACAATCAATGTAGTTGAGGGAAGACATAGCGGGCCCTATGCTACGAGGAATCCTCCTCTAACTATGGCCTGCCAACCTCGCAGCAAAGCCCCTGCTCGTAAGGGACCAAACCTCGATGTCGGGTCCCGACCCGACTCAGGTCAAATCCTATGCACCACCACCTAAGGCCACCAAAAAGCCGACGGGAGCCTAGGACCGCAACCCGGCATAAACCCGAAGACGAAGTTCCGTGAAAGAGGACCCGATCTCTCACTGCAAGCAGCACTCAGCGAACATTTCCCTTTCGTCTCTCGGCCACCTCCTCATATCCTCACAAGCTCAAGCTAGAGGAAAGCCTCCGGCCCGTACCCATGGTCCCCGTGGGACGCAACCCTGCATGAAGTCATGTAGATGATCTAAGCAACATCCACTACGGCAACATTATCACCTTTTTTACGCATTTCGACCTTCCAAAATTTGGGGCCGACACAATGAGCCGCTCTACATCACACGTCCACTGTACTGACGAGCGTCGCCTTCCCCGCGTAAGTCAAGTGGTAGCATCGGAGGTCTCCGAATGAATGTCTTACCCGCCAAGATGATGGAATCTCCGCTTGACATCAAGCCCCGCCGTAGACTCGCCAAATTCACCCACTCGTCAAGGCCTGGCGACTCTACTTTCCCGTATGCCACGCTTCTGTGTGGTTGCAACTCTCAATATCTCGGTTCTGGCAGTTTTTAGCGGATGATCTCCCACCGAATTCCAAGTAAGTTGACATTCCCAATCACTTTCACAGCCCATCATATCTGGGGCGTCCTCGGCTGCATCAAATCAACGACGGCGTGGCATCCACCCTTCATCAGTGCCTCAAGTTCATGCAAGGCAACGAAGCTAACTTCACAGCCACTTCTGGCGATACAGCCGGGCTCACTCACCGAGGGACTGCAAAGGGCACCAACGACATTCCAAAGTGTTAGAAATCAAGCTGGCCAGCGATTTATATGCCATTAACTGATTTACTCTGAGACCTCCCAAAATCCAAATACGCAACATGGACCTTCCACCTCGGCCTCACGACATCGATTCCTCCCGCCAGCGAAGATGATTGAAACTCACGAACTTCATCCCTGGGATCAGGGCTCTGGCAAAAGGCTACAAGGCGCTGAACACCAAGTCATAAGTCAAGGACTACACCACGGTACCAGGCTTACATGTCGGCTACGTGCCAACGATCCGACCGACATAAAGTGAAGAAAAGGCTCGCCTCTACGCACCAAGTGCAAAGCAGCCCCGCAAGAAAGGGGAACCTCCGACGGCACACCCGACTACGACCTTACATGCTTCTCAACTCGACTCATTACTTCTACCAAGTGGAACCGACAGCGAACCGAATCAGGGACCCCGATAAGGGAACCGCCGCAGAATCAGGGGACCGACAATGTGAATCGATGTGCAGAATCAGGGACCGGAGCAACGTAACCGACAAGAAACCGAGGACCGACAAGTGGAACTGACAAAGACAGCTAGAATCGACCCCGGGGACCGATACTGCCGAACCGCATACAGCCAGAACCGAGGGGACCGATAATGAATGAACCGGAAAATCGGCGCGGAACTGGCGAAGATGAGAAAGAAGCAGAGATAGTCGCACACCAAACTACTGTAGAAGATGGAACAGCCAGCACGGGACCTCAAGCGTTTCGTAGAGACTCAAAGCTAATCCGATTAGGAGCGTTCCTCGACATCACGTTTCTACCGGACCAACCGCCACCACACCCAAAGATGAGTATACATTCAAGGGAATCCTGCACTTGGAAGAGCAACTCAAGGTACTCTTCACGGGAAACAGATTGTTCGGATCAGCTGCCAAGGCCACATTCAAGACAAGAATCTCAAACAGAAGGAACCAAAATTCATAGAAGACGCTCTCAGTGGACCAGCTCTACAGAGTCTTTTTGAAGAAGTCATGGAGGTGCCAAACCTGATTGACCTGGGCTCCGAAAATAGCATGATCGCCATGATTGGGACAGCAGAAGCCAAGCCTCTCGATCCCCGCACCCTCATCAAGCATCCAGCAATGCCACCGAAGAACCGGGTTACTTTCACCGACCAAGGGCAAGCCAGCAGAATTGGAAGACAAGCCGGGCCCGCACCCACATCTCCCTAAACTCGGTCTCAAACCCTCTGAGCCGCCTTTGTAAAAGTCCAGCCCTTCCGAGTCATCCAATGGCCTTACGCCGGAGGACTATGATAACGTAGCTAATCATGTATCTCCCCTCTCGTTTAATGAAAAGTCTGACATTTCGGAGTATCCTCTCATTGCCACTTTAACAACTGATAAGTTAACAAACAACTTAAAAGACGTTAATAACTCAATTGATAAAGAAGCATACATTAAATGAGCAATACATTAGAGAAGTTCTCGAGCGTGTAGTCGACCAAGAGGACAACCGGCCTAAGTCGCCGAAGAGGTTATGACCAAAGTGAACCCGGGGTCGCTGCAAGAGCCTAAAGAGACACAAGTGGGCAGCTTTTCGCCGATGCGCAAAAGAAGCCCCGATAAGCCTCCTCCGGGAGTATGTTGACGTGTTCGCCCGGTCATACCAAGACATGCCAGACTCGATCCTCGATCGTGGAGCATGTAATTCTCCCCGATCCCGAATCCAAACCTCGCTCAAGTGTAAGCCGCGCAAGATCAAGCCAGAATGGTCCTTGCAAGTAAAAGAAGAGATTGAGAAAATGCTCCGAGTTGGTTTCATCGTAGTAATTGAGTACCCGACTGGCTCTCCAACATCGCACTCACGGTCACCAAGGCTAATGGAAAGGCCGATGCCGCAGCAGATTTCCGGGATCTTAACAAGGCCAGCTCCCTAAAGATGATTTCCCACGCCGCCTAACATCGACATGTCGGGCTCACACCACGGCAAATTTCGAAGTAAAGTCCTTCGTGGACGGGTTCGCCGGATACAACCGTATCAAAAATGTCCGGAGGAGGATCAAGCCAAGATCGTCACACTCCGTGGGGACATATTGTTACACCTGGCCATGCCGTCTCGGTCTCAAGAACGTCTGGGTTATTTTTACTGTACGGCCGCAACATGTCTCTTCCACGACATGATTCACAAGGAAATCGAAGTGTATGTCGCACCTATTTATCATCCACCTGCAGGATCGTACATGCAAGACATGACCGATCCGAGAAAGTTCTTCAACCGTACTTTAAAAGCACTCCATGAGATTGAACCCCGCAAAGTGCACCTTCGACGCCAAGCGCGGCAAGGTACCGGGGTACATGGTTACGTAAAGAGGTATCGAAGCCGATCCCAGAAAATCAAAGCTATCATCGACATGAAGCCGCCGTCGTACTCCGATGTAAGTGAAAAGCTTCATGGGAAGACTACAAGATATCGGGCCGCTTTCATCAACCAGCTTGACATCTTCTCGCGAGCCCATGTTCAAACCGATTTAAGAAGAATGCCGAGATCAAATGGGACTCCGAATGCTAGATAGCTGAGAAAATCAAGACCTACTTGGTGAATCCCCACCCCGTGCTCCGCCACATTGAAGACAAGCCACTACTCCCGTATTCGACAAGAATACACGCCAATCGGAGCAATGCCGGCACAAGAGCAGTAAAGATTCCAAAGTTGAGCATGCAATCTACTTCGTAAGTCGAAAGCTTCAAGGAAGTGAACTCACTACTCAAAGAATAGAGAAAACTTGTACCGCCTGTATGGGTAGTCGGGAAGTCGAAACACTACATGCAGCCACATTCCAAGTGCTCCCGGTCTCCAAAATGGACCCCGTCCGATATCTCTTTGACAAGCCATCCCCGCCAATGCGACTAGCTGCAAGTGGTCATTCTTCCCGGGCCGAAGTTCGACATCAAGTACATAGTCGAAAATCAACAAAGGGCGTAGTCATGGCGTATCACCGGCCGACTTCCCAAGCAAAGGAACTTAAGGGTCCCGATCCGCAGCTTCCTGATGACGGAATCTTTTCACTGACAAATGCAAACTGCCGGTGCAACTCTTCTTCGATGGGGCAGCCAACAAGAAGGGGAATGGTATTGGAATGCTCCTTGTCGATCCCAAGGACGAGCATACTCCCATAGCCATCAAGTCAATTTTCAAGCGACCAACAACGCAGCAGGTAATCACGAAGCTCGTGCGGCAAAGCAGTCCGGAAGCCGCCTCGAGCGCAACATCTCGAATCGGATGTATACGGAGACTCGCATTGATCATCAATCAAGTGTCCAACAAATGGAAGACGGTAGATTCTCGCCTTCGATGTACCACTCGTAACATAATGGAGGAGCTCATCGCTTTTAGTTCAAGGACATCTCTTTTCACTATTTGCCAAGAGACAGAAACTTCGCTTCGCAGACGCCCGGCAACCTCGCCTCTCTTGTCGAAATTCTCGATGGGAAAGCAAGAAACCCTCGCACATAGGCACGGGAAACACCCGCCTATTGCCGTGGAGATCGAAAAGAAAAAGAAATGATCGACGAACCCCGGTACACTCAAATCTACCAAGACCTCCAAAACGGGAAGCTTCCTTCACCAATGAAGATGGAAAATACAAAGAAGGGATCAAAGCCAAAAACATGATGGCATTAAAACGCCCGGCATCCCATTTCGTCATTCTGGGGGTATGTCGTACAAGAAGCGCCACCAAGGGCCACTTCCTTCGGTGTATAAGCAAAGAAAAAGCCGCTGAGCTAATGAACGAAGTTCACAACGGAACTCGCGGTCCGCATACGAATGCCCGAGCTTTGACACGAGATCATTTCTCCGTATGGGATACTATTGGATATCAATGGAAACAGATCGCATCCAAGCTTCGTCCGAAGCCGCGACAAATGTCAACGATTTTCCAATCTCAATCACATCCCTCCTCATGAGCTCTATTGCATGACTACGCCATGGCTTTTTGCCACATGGGGAATCGACGTCATCTAAGATCACTCCACCTCGGGAGCAATGGTCACGAGTTCATTTTAGTCGCAATGACTACTTCACCAAATGTGTAGAAGCCGATCGTACAAGGTACTAAATTCTAAGAAGTGTGGCCGAAGTTCATCCGAGAGAACATCATGTACCGATACGGAGTGCCCAACGAGATCATATCCGACAATGGGACTCACTTCAAGGAGATTGTGCACCAACTTCTGACCGAATTCCCGTAGTCACACGTCACAAGTCTTCCTCCCCATGCACTCACAAACCAATGGTGCAAGAGAGGCAAACAACAAGACTCTCGCCATGATAATCGAAAGATGACCACCGCAGGTCGACCGGCCCGAAAAGCTACATCTAGCTTCTCTGGGGATACCGAACATCGGTGCCGTAACCGCCACAGGGAGACTCCGTTCGCGCTTACCTACGGAATGGAAGCGATGTTACCAGTGGAATTGGAAATCCCATCCCTCCGAGTCCTCTTGGAAAACGGGATCAATGAAGTCGAATGGCTACAAAGCCGTCACGATGAACTTGCTCTACTCGACGAGCGCAGATTGAAAGCCATGGAACACACTCGAGCCTACCAGAGCAGAATGGCCCGAGCATTCGACAAGAAAGTCAAGATCCGAGACATCAAAGAAGGTGAATTGGTGCTAAAGGAGAAGCCTCCTACACAGACCAATCCCCTCGGAAAGTGGGAGCCTACTTGGATAGGACCGTTCGTGGTACAAAGAATCTTCTCCGGAGGAGCCATGAAGCTAGCAGATTTGGACGGAAACCCTTTCGTGAACCCCGTGAACGGAAGCAAGCTCCGCAGATACTTCGTTTGAGGAAGAGCACGAGTCAACTCCCCTTCCCCATACACTGTCCCCTTCAGGAAATTCAAAGTGCTAAAAGAGTAATACCCAACTGGATACATTCCCGCTAATGATCCAGGTAAAAAACAGGGTCGCACTCCTTTTGTCTTCGTTTTCTCAATTTCACCTAAAAGTGTCGAACTACGGTGACCTGAGCCCCTTAGTCCAATTGTAAAAGGGGAACGTAGGCAGCCATCTTTGGTTCGGTCTAAAAAAAAAAAAAAATATACAATAAGCATCATTTGCTTGTGTTTCGAAAAACTCTTTTCAATTAACCTACAAATTCATTACGGTTAAAACAATCTTTGATGAGTTCAAGCACGGTCAACTCTTGACTCGCTACACGCTAGCAAAACTACAATAAAACATTAATCAATTAATGTGTCTGCAATGACAATGGGTCGATACTGGGACAAAGAAGGTCAACCTAGTTTCCAAGACTTGGTCCTTCATCCTTCTTTCCCTTCCCTTTCCCATGGCGAGTGTTCTTCACCTTTCATGGGAAATATTCCGTAGTCCTTCTACCTCGGCTCGTGACCCTTCCCGACGCTCCGTCAAGCCCGTGGGCCGTCAACGCAGCCTCCTTCCCTAGCTCTATTTCGAGCCGCTCGCTTTGAGCCATCATAACAAAGTGCTTTGATTGGCCGCCCGATCGCACTTGGTCACATAATCGCCCATGGCATCGCGCACGATTCCTGTGGTTAGCCCTCGCTTCGCTCCTCTCAAGGTCGAGCCGTCTGTGTGATCGGCACCCAACACTCACTCCGTCTCCACAAAATAGACATCTGTGTCTCCCCATACACTCTTCGTACTCAGCCGGTATATCGCGTCGACGGTAACGGCTGCCCCTCTCCAAAGGTGAAGGAGAACCCCGGGCAGAAATGACGTGTATTGCCACCACCGTGTGAGCAACAATAGCGTCGAAGGATCTTCCATCCGCAGAGATCCCACCTCGAAGGTAGCAAAGCATAACTCAAATCCGTCTGTGGCACCTCGCTTCCACCTCGTACCGCCGCAGTAACCAACGATGGAATATAGAAAGACGTGCGAGACAGCCCCGGCACTCGACAACCAACACCCTCCCGAGTGGTCCGACAAGTCTCAGTAATCTTCCAAAGAGGAACCCACTCATCGCAAGTGATGTGTGCGGAGTCTCGCCATCCCGAGCTCCCGGCTTCCCACTGATTACCCCCTATCACCGTGAGGACGCCGAGAGAAGGACCAAGCGTCACAAGACATTGGCACCTCAAGCATCATCTCAGCTTCTCCTCAACCACATGGTAAGCATAGCGGGACTCCCTCCCGACATGTACCGGTCGCCATCCGACCTATGCCCAGGAACGTCTCGCCTAAGACCAACGGCACGATGTCTTTCCCACTCCGCAAGATCGCCTCACTGGGTCCAAGACACTGTGATGGCACACACCCAAAGACGTGAACGTGAACAGAGTAGCGATCGCGCACAGAGAAAACGCGTCCCACGCAAAGACGCTCCCCTCAGCTCCGGAAAATCTTTCGGGCAATCCCAAAAAGTTAACATAATCAGTATCCTGTATCAGCATCCCGTATGCTTCTCCAGCCGAAATACCAAGCAAAGACACTAGTTTCTCAACAGTGGCCATGCCACCAGCATACGGAAGAACTAGTCAAGCTGTTTCGTCTCCCGGTCCTCCTGCACGGCCCGGAAATCTTCAAACGTAGGAGTGATTTCGTTGTACGAAAAGCTGTACACATTCCTCCGTACGTCCCAGAACCGAGACGCGGCTCTCAAAAGAGCCCAATCTGGCATGAGCTCCTTCAAAGCCCAAACAGATTTAATCCCGTAACAGCCTTCAAAAAACCCTTTGTTCTGCCTCGTGTGGTTCCGTACCCACGACTGAAAGTTGTCCAAATATCGCTCTTGCATCCGAGACGGTAACTTGGGAAAGGGAGCCATGTCAGAAAGTGAAGAAAACCTTAAGAAATGGAAAGGAATTCAGCCAGATGAACAAAGCAATGCGCAGTTTTCTCACCAATTGCAAAGCTGAAACTGCAATTTAAAGAATCTGGAAATTCACTCCTAGTCCGGCCGGACTCCCCCTGCAGTTGACTTGGTCAACTCTGCAGCCAGCTGCCCCTAAGTTGGAAACATTTCCAAACAACTCCCTGTTCACCTTTATGAAATCTGCGTGCCTGCCCCTGATTTCATTCAACCAATATCAATATCCCTTCCGTCCCGGGCTCGTGCAACAGTGCAAATAATAAATAATCAGTGCATGCATGCTTAATTTTTGACCCGTTCAATTTTAATGCATTTCTCATTTTTATTTATTTTTGATTAACCTATTTGCTCATTTGCTGAAATAACAAAAGGTGATCATAGAATAAATATGCGAAGTACAGGTTACGCCCCACGGGCGCCTTTTTGCAAATACAGTTCAAATCAAATCGTTCCGGACGATACAAAAAAAAGGGAAAGAAAGAAATAAAGCAGTAAAATGGGACTACTCCGAGTCCTGCTCGTCATCCGAGCACTCGACGTACTGCTCCGCCGCTGCCGGATCCGTCGCAAACAGAAACTCGCCAAATTCCTCCAGCCGGGAATATGCAAAAGGCCTCCTCGGCGTATGCGAACTCGAGGACTCCCCTCTCTCGGGCCCCGAGCGCGAAGAAGAAGGAGCTCCAAATCCAGCCGTTCCGCCCGCGAACTGGCCAAACCCCTGTGCAAAGTCCTCCCCGCCAGCTGTGGGAGCAGGCGAATCTCTCGGCCTAGACGGCCCCCGCTCACGGACATCCACGCTCCTCCGGGAATTGCACCGCATGAAGTCCACAAGCCTCCTAGCGTAGGCGGACCACCCGTCCACCAGCCTCATGGCATCGTTATACGTACGGCCAGACACCTGCAAACCAGGAAGGTCATCAGAAAGCAAGCAGAAAGTACAGATGCAACATTTGCAGAATGCTACTATGCAGGAAATCAAAAGTGCTCACCGAAGTATTAGGGTCAACCCTATACCGTGACCTCGGCTCATCCGGAATCGGGATCACCAGCCGCCTGCGTGAACCGTCCAACCCCTCGTACGCCAGCCTAGCGCGTGGGATCGGAAGATCTCGAGGACCTCCAGGGAACTCTCCCTCCCTGTGCTGCACCTGTGGGCTCCTCAGCCTCATCCTCAAGAAAGTATCATAGGCGGCCCCCGCTATGATGTACTCGGTATAGTACACGCCCTGTATATACCCCTCCAGCTCCTCCACCGGCATCTCCCGAGGATGCTGCATGAACATAGGAGGATCCACCGGCACCAACGGAATGGCCCCCGGCCTGTGCTGACGAGTAACCCTCTCCCCCAGATACATAGCATCGCTGTGAAGTCCCACCAGGAGCTTCCTCCGCCGCGTCACCTCGCTAGCAATCTGCACCGCGACATGATCGAACCTACTCCACCAGGTCAATCGAATCCTCTCGGAGAACTCTCGGCTCAAGGCCTGGGACACCTCCTCATATGACACCCGAGTGCCAACTCTCGACGAGACAGCCCTCTTCGCCTTCTTCTGCCAAACCAGCATGGCAGGGAACAGGGGACGGTACGGCTCCTTGATGTCCCAATCCTGCGGACTGAACACCTCATAGCACCAGACCTGCCAAGCAAATGGAAAGTTATGTCAGCTACAAAGCAGATACATACGAGTACATAAAAGGGGCAAGGAAAAGAAAAAGGACGTGAACTTACATCCAAGACAGGCGTGAAGCAACTGAAGGAGTGCTCCTCTCCCCGCGAGAACCTGTCCAGGAAGTGATAGAGCTCGGCCAGTCCAGCCTCCCCCCATGCAAACCCCCTCACTGCATCCAGATTGGTCAGCGACCCGAGCAAAGGGAAGTGACAAGATGTATCAGAAGTCGGGAACAAAGTCGCCGACAAAGCAAACCAAAGGAACCCTCGAGCCAGGCGCTCCGCGGTCATCCTCAATGATCCAGCCAAATAAGCAGCGACACCGTCCTGCAAATGCCTCTCCATCGGCCTGTATCTAATGCCTAAGCCCCTGGCATCAGTGATATCAAAACCCAGCAGCTCAGACAATTGCTCCGGGGTATAACCGTCAACCCACACCAGTGTGTTGCCATAAGTCGGCAACCCAGTGATAGCGGCAAAATCCGTGGGAGTCACCGTCGCCTCCCCCCATCTGAAGTGGAAAGTGTGGGTCGTATCCCACCAATACTCGCTCAAAGCGACATACATGGACCTGCCCCTCGGCGTATCACCGCGGCCTACGATCGATGAATCCCGCCAACCCGGAGTCAAGCACCAGCTGCATCGGACTCCTCTCTCCCTCTCGAGCTACGTCCGGGATAAGATCCCACAATGCTCTCACTGCCTCAAAGGCACCCCGGCTCTTCTGGTTGTGGGTATCAACCTCCCCTGTCCCCTGCAGGCGAACAAAACAAAGATACGTCAAGCACAGAAGCAATATCAACGAATGCACGAACGCATGTCAAAAGGATGCAATGCAGATACGGTTCTCATTCACTTCCTTCATATCTCTCTCATTTCGAAAATTTCCGTCGAATCCGGAACTTTCAAAGCATTTTGAAAACTCCGTCAAATCTGGAACTTTCAAAGCATTTCGAAAACTCCGTCGAATCCGGAACTTTCAAAATCTTTCGAAAACTCCGTCGAATTCGGAACTTTCAAAATCCTTCGAAAACTCCGTCGAATCCGGAACTTTCAAACTCTTTCGAACATTTCGAAAATTTCGCTCCGTCCCAAATTAAAGCTACTTTAATTTTGGAAAATGCATCTAGACATGGAATTTTGCAACCAAAATTTTTATGTCATCCACCCATAGTGTCAATTGAACTACATCCTAGTCAATTTCGACAGCAATTCATGGCAAAGTCAAAAGCCCCAATTCGGGCACCAAAATCCCTAAGTTTATTCCTAGCAAATTTCTAACATTTAAAGAATGCACATTCTTAAAATTAATGAAATTTGTAGGAAGCTTACTTGTCTCTCGATCCCTCCCTTGGAGTTGTGTCGATCCCTAGCCGGGTAAAACTCCGCCGGATTCAATGGGTGAACAATGGTTCGAATGGTCCGAACCAACCGTGTTCTTTCGTCATCGGTCCTTCCATTACGAGCCATTGGTCCTCCTTCACCTTCCATAGCGAATTTCCTTCACAAATTCGAGCAAACCTTGCAATTTGGGTTGGATTTTTCTCTCTCCTTTCTCTCTCTCTCGTCGGAAAATATGGGAGAAATGGGGTGGTTTGCGTCGGACTTGGAACTGATTTGAACTTAGTCAAATTCAGTCCAAGTTCGGCCGGACTTCTGCTGCATTTAAAAAAAAAAAGGGATTCCTTCCATTTTGGTCCCTCAACTTTTGGCAATTCCAATTTTACCTCTTTTGGGCCTCCCCAAAAGTATAAAATTTCTCAGTTAGTTTTCACTAACGCTCGTCTCCAGACGTTAAATTCTCAGTTAGTTTTCACTAACGTTCGTCTCCAGACGTTAAAATACCTAATGGTTTTCACCATCATCTCAATCCAATCGTGACCTTTCACGGTCCGATTTCCACTCTCTTATCGAGACCTTCGTTGTTCGATCCCCGGCAGCTGCAATAAGCCCGAACCCCAAGGCACGAACGCCTTCGTCCCACCTCTTCGGCCATCCTCGTAAGCCCGAACATCTTTTCACTTCAGCAAGTGAACATATATCCCCCCGGCCGCCAGTCGTAAGCCCGATCGTCCCACCTCTTCGGCCATCAAGGTAAGCCCGAACGCTCATCCCCAGTAGGATTCTAAAGAAGAAGCATCGATCCCTCCGTGTTGTTAATAACGCCAAGTTTAACACAACCGTTCTCACCGTTCTCACCGTTCTCACCGTTCCACCCTATCCCCGGCAGGATAGGCATGGCAGCAGCAATAAGCCCAGTACCCAAGGCACGAACGCCTTCGTCCCAGGATAAGCGTATCCTTAGCAACTCCGGTTTGAGGCGCCGCACGCCCTCGTCAGTATCAGCAACTCCGGTTTGAGGCGCCGCACGCCCTCGTCAGTATCAGCAACTCCGGTTTGAGGCGCCACACGCCCTCGTCAGTATCAGCAACTCCGGTTTGAGGCGCCGCACGCCCTCGTCAGTATCAGCAACTCCGGTTTGAGGCGCCGCACGCCCTCGTCAGCATCAGCAACTCCGGTTTGAGGCGCCGCACGCCCTCGTCAGTATCAGCAACTCCGGTTTGAGGCGCCGCACGCCCTCGAAGGTTTCAGGAATCTCAGGTTCAGACGCCTCCTAACAGTCTCGCTCAGGTCAAGGTCCCCACGCGCGGCCCTTGCCCCTTTCGAACTACGATCGGCTTGATTCCCGCTCGGGATACGTAGGAATCCTTTTCGCTAAGGGTCCAGCCAGTTGACCGCCAGGTCTCTTTCAAAGTAAGGCATCCCGATTTGGATCCTTATCTTTTTCGATGACCCCACCTCCTTCGGAAGTGACGTCGCCGAGGGGCTAACTGTAAGTACCCAAATTCGGATCGTCAAATCCGTCAGAAAGTTAACCGAAATCCGTTAACTGGCCCGCTCCAGGTTAACCGGAACTCGTTAAACTCCCCGTTGTCAAGCCATCGAGACGTCCTGGGACTGCCCCGAGCATCCCGACGTCGAAGCCTACTTAACACGTGTCATCACACGTTAAAAGCACGGCTTTCCTGAAAAACGCACTTTCCGGCACTTTTCGGGGGCGTTTCGGACATTTTCCGGACTGTTATTTAAAAAACGTACAAAACCGGGACCCGGGAACGAACTCCCACCTCAGCTGGTGACTCATAGGGCACGTGGCACACATGCCACCTCCCTCTAGTCACCTTTCAATCACAAATCAAGGCCAAAAGACCAAAATACCCCTGGTTTGCAAGCCTAGTCCGGCCGGACTCCCTGTGCACTTTTCCTGAAATTGCCAAAGAAGTCCCCAGCATTTCCAAAATACCCAAAAACCCCCTGGATTCAGTCCAAGTCCGTCCGGACTCCTACTGCAATTTTCACCCTATAAATAGAAGTTGCTGTCAAAGGCAAAAGAGGTCCAAATTCACTCCAAAATTTCACTACCTCACGGCCCTAAGCAGTTTTCACCCCTTCCGAGCTCCCGTTTCGTCTCGATTCGCGTGAAATTTTCGTATTTCGATCAAATACGCCCCTTACAACTTCGAAACAACCTTTCGAATCACTTTCCGTGTCCCGTACACACCTTCGAGTCAAAGGAGTCGACCCTAGCCATAGGTATAACTCCCTCTCTCTAAATCTCTCGTTTCGTCTCGGTTTACGCGCCAGTCGCTACAACCGTTTCGAACAACGTTCCTGAAATGTAGACGCCTCCGTCTAACGGGGTCCGATACGTTTTAGTCCTTGATCCTCTTCTCTTCCCGTAAGAGAAGTAATCACGGGTTAAAACGGCGTTCCGACCCCGTTCCGTTTACTTTTATGTCATTTACAAGTCCGGATCGATCGATCCGTTGATTGTCATTTACTTTCTGCAACCTTTACAATTCCGAGCCGTTTGGCTCGTCGATCGTCATTTACAATTCCGAGCCGTTTGGCCTCATCGATCGTCATTTACAATTCCGAGCCGTTTGGCCTCGTTGATCGTCATTTACGATTCCGGATCGTTTGATTCCGTTGACACTGCTTTAAATACTGTCATTTACAAGTCCGACCCATTTGGATCGTGATAGTATTTACTTTTCAAAGTCCGAGTTGCAACCCGATTCGTTGATCGCATATCATTTAATACGCTTTTTCCCGTAAAAATCGTTAACAATGTAATGCCCGGTTCAAAACCGGAGTTCGTCCGTCGAACTCTCTTTCAAAACGCGCGAAATGACGTTTGGCCCACAAACGCTCATCTTTCAAACTAAAAGCCGCCATTTGACACTTCAAAATCATTTAATACGCATTTTTCCCGTAAAAATCGTTAACAATGACTCGCCCGGTTTAAAATCGACGTTTGCCACGCAAACGCTCATTTCCGTCTCAAAACCGACGTTTGCCACGCAAACGCTCGTCTTTTTCAATAAAGTCACCTAATCAACGTTTGACATTCAAACCAAGATTAAGCTTGTCCTTCAAGCACCCATTTCAAAAAACACACACACACACGCACGTTTTCGAGAAAGGTAGAAAGACTCGTCATGCGAGGCGTTTTGGGTGATCTCGTAATACTCTTCCCAAAACGTAACGTGACCTCCGAACCTAACAATCTCTGGTACTCAAAGCTTTTTACTCGTTTTTGCTACCAATAAAAATGATCCCCTGTTTTCAAAGCTTTTTCCTAAGTTTTTGCTACCAATAAAAACGACACCATTTTCAATAGCCGTTTCTCAACGTTTGGGCTCAAAATACAAAAAACCGCGTGGCGACTCCTCATTTTTCCTTCCCATGAAGCGAGGTCTCAGACACCAACCCTCCGCGAAAGACAACCGCCTTTTCCGCGCCCCCGCGCGCGAAAAGATCGGGTAATTTCAATAGTGCTTGAGCGTGAAAGACTTTGTGTCACTCATACAATACGGACAGGCCAACTTCCCGTGGGTGCTCCAACCCAATAACATCCCATATGCAGGGAAGTCATTAACTGTCCACATCAACGCAACCTTCATGCTAAAATTCTCTCGCTTGAAAGCATCCCACGTTTCGACCCCATTCTCCCAAAGCTGTTTCAATTCGTCCATCAAAGGTCGGAGATAGACGTCAATGTTCCTCCCAGGGCTATTTGGTCAGGGGATGAATAACGACAAGAACATGTAGGGATCACTCATACACAACCAGGGGGAAGATTGTAGACAGTGGCTATAACCAGCCAAATAGAGTAAGATTTTTCCCCAGGACCAAACGGATTGAAACCATCAGAGCAGATGCATAACTGTATATTTCTTGCTTCAGACGCAAAGTCAAGATAAGTCTTATCAAAGTGTTTCCATGCCTCCCCATCACTGGAATGAATCAACACACCCTCTTCACGCAAACTTTCCTTATGCCAACGCATTGCTTCTGCAGTAGATTTAGACGCGTAGAGGCGTTGCAATCTTGGAATCAACGACATTTAACGCAACTGCTTATGTGGTTTGTTTTTCTTGTGTTTTGAACTACCCCTCCGATTTGGCTTATATCTACTTTCTCCGCAAATTGAACACTCTGTCTTCTGTGAATCTTCCTTGTAGAATAGCATGCAGTCATTCTTACAGGCATCAATCTTTTCATAACATAGCCCAATCTTCCCAACCAACTTCTTTGTCTCATAAAAGTTTGTAACCATCTTATTCTCTTTCGGCAACATCCACTTATTTACTTTCATGATACGATTATAAGCAGACTTGGCTAATATTGCAATCAGCCTTTATGTTAAGGAGCTCAGCCACAACCTCCAACACACTGATCTCGCAACCTGGATAGACCTTCTCTTTTGTAGAGTCCATAGCATCAATAAATTTCTTGGCTGTAGGAGTTGGTTCTTGCTATTGGTTATCTGACCAATCAAATTCAGGACCGGCTGCATCCCTAACCATATCATCCATATTCAAAGGTGGTTCTTCATTGTCCTGAATAATAGGTTCGGGTTCAGGAGGTACATGAATATTCCTGGGGGGATTATTCGCAACATTTGGGCGTAATATCATTTGCTCACCATGACGAGTCCACCGTTTGTACCCAACATCAAACCCGTTACGCAAAAGATGTTTCTGAGTATCGATCACGCCTAGAAACTTGGTATTACAACACTTAGCGCATGGATACCTAATCTTACCACCATTCATGTGACTGGGATTTGATGTAGCAAATTCAATAAACCCCTTCAACCCTCTTATAAACTCAGGATTGATACCGTTTTGATTCGGCAACTTCCGATTGTACATCCAACTACGATCATCGTTGACAGACATCACTCCTGCATTGCAATCTATATATTATACGTACACTCAATCTAATCGACGGATGAAACAAAATTGAGATGTTAATAATTATTTGATTTCATAATATATTAACAATTTAGATGTAATTAATGTATTACCATTCCCTAAATTTGAATTACAAACTTAAAAGCAACAAGACACTTCATTTAGGTTTAGAATTGGGGTTGGATTCTATCCCATAGGAAACAATATATTAACAGATCTTCTTAAAATAAATTTAAAGCTTCTATCCCATAGGAAACAATATATTAACAGATCTTCTTAAAATAAATTTAGAGCCCCCATAAGCTTTGGTATGAAACACATAGTCATTCATGAAATAACAGTTGTATAAATTAACGTTCAATGCATCTTGTGTCTCAAAAATTATCTCATATCTCTCATAAAGTGTCTAGGAACTCGTTCCCTCTCCCGAACTCGAATCTCTACTCTTCCTCTGCCTCGGTCCCCGGGAGGTCTTTGGTCTAGGTATGTCGAAAAAGTCAGTCTGAGCTCGTCCTGGCTCAGGTATCGTGTGAGCCGGTGGATCAATCAGTCCGGTAGCTCTCAGTACTGCTCTCTCCTGTCTCAAGGCCTCTCTGCGAGCTATCACTTCGGGATCATTTCTCAAAGCAGCTCTCCGAAGCTCCCGTCTCTTATAATCTGCTGCAATGTCGCCAGTGATGTCATCAGGGTTGTTCTTGACCTCTATGTCTCTGAATGTCCGGCTGGAAGAATAGTCTGCCCCAAAATACTCTCGGCGTCGAGCCTCTATCATCATCTGTACAAGACCTTGCTGCTCCTCGTACCATATAAGATACTCGGTGGTCAGAAATGTGATACCTCTAGTCTGACGGAGTAGTGGTCGTATCAAAAGAAAGCCCTCTAGAAATGATCTGCCAAAGAACTGTACATGTAGTCTGAGGCTCAGTCATAATCATCGGCATGGTATTAGTCGTCAACTGCTCTCTCAAAGTCTGAATGGTCTGCTGCGGGTATCCGTATTGTCTGCTCACTAGAGATAGAATGCAAAAGGATGATACATGTAGTCCCGAAAGTCGGACAATCACTGTCTCGTCCTAAATATCTCTCATAGTCTGCAATCCCCATGCCGGAATCCAATAGTATAGGTTTGCGGTCTCATATCGGGCCAAGGCCAACTTCCTATGCCAACTCTCAATAGCGGCATCCTTCAATATCCTGCGCTATCTAGTCGCCCAAGGCAATGCCGTCTGCCCCTTTGGCAGTGGCGAGATCAAGCGCAATCTCTCATACAGCCACAATGATAGTAATCTGGGGCTGCCTGCACCCATGTACTCAGATCCTCCGGCTTATCTATCAATGACATGGTATGTCTTTGCTAGCAACAATGGAATGATGTCCATCGCTCCCTGTCCAGATTGAATATGTTGGATGTCAACTCCTCGATCACCTCTCAGCTGCCTGATGATCTCTAACAGCATAGCTGGAAACACTCTGATGTAGCCGCAGAAGTAGTGCGCAGACAAAATGAGCAACATGAATATATCTAAGGAAGTGGATAGATCAAACAGTCTGGGGCTGGTCCGACTCAATCTGGCTATATGAGTCAAGTCTATGAATCTATCGTCAGCGACAATGTCCGATACCCGGTCTGCTGATAATCCCAAGAATTCAGATAGTTGCTCCGTAACTGATCGTCTGTCTCGCGGAAATGCCACAGTCCTCGACTCAGCCAATCCAGTCAGTGCTCGGAAATCCTCCATCGTTGGCGTCAGATCGTTGTATCATAGGGTGAACACATGTCGCTACGAATCCCAAAAGCACGAAGCAGCTCGGAGCAGATCCCAATCAATCTTCCAATCTTTTAGAGACCAGATGCATGGCATGCTATACCTCCTGTCAATAAGTTTCCGGTGTTGTTTTTGGTGAAAGCGCAAGAGTTCAAGAATATCTTGTTGAAATTGATACTCTCGGGAAACAATTTATCCATTGTAATGCTCCATGTTGCCTTAAAGTCTCAATCATTATTGATGATGTTGCTATTCACTCAAATTGGGGCTGCTGGGATTTTTACTCTAGAAAAAGGTGGTGTCTTTACTGAATTTGAAGTTTGGTTAAATAAAGCCTGTTATTAGGCAGAATAGGTCCCGCGACATACCTATTAATATTGTGAATAATGTAAATTGTTAATATATAAAATTAGGTTTAGAATTGGGGTTGACTTCTATCCCATCCCGAAATGCACGATTATATGAAATGCAAATATCACTTTGTCTACTTGCTTTATAATCGAAAATCAAGAAATTTTGGCTTTTGTATTTACAAAATCATATAATCGTGCATTTCAACATGATAAGTTAAAGATTCTTAAACGGGTTTCTAAGCTTTTGTGTTTCAACAGTCACAACGTCACGTCATAACATTAATTTTTATTCAGTACCGTAAAATGCATAATTTTACAATAATGAATTAACACACACATCTATCATATTTTTTAAATTATTAATATTGTGAATAATTTTAAATATTAATATTTAATTCTTTGTTGTAAAATATATAATTTTACAATGATGAATTAAATTAACATTTATAAACAAGATGAGAGTCTTTCTCATCCACAACTATCAAAACCCTATCCCATCTTTGATCAAGAAAGACAGAACAAACAAGTTCTCAACTGTTTGAGCAAAGGATTTTCTGTTTAATAAGAACTTTTTCCAGTTTCACTGTCCTCTTTTCTCTAAGGATTTCAAACATCACAGCCATGTTTGTGCATGACAAGTCATTTTCTCTTCATCGGTGTTATACTCTGCCACAAGTAAAAACAAGGTAACGTATAACACCAAGTGAAGAGAAAATGACACTTTCACGCACAAACATGGCCGTGATGTTTGAGATCCTTATAGAGAAGAGGACAAAGTGAAACTGAAAAACTCTTATTAAATGTAAAATCCTTTGCTCAAACCGAGAACTTGTTTGCTCGTCTTTCTTGGTCAAAGATGGACGGATTTGATAGTCATGGATGAGAAAGACTCTCATCTTGTTTATATTTTAAGATGTTAACCACCAACCACAATACCCTATAAGCAGTGCTACTAAGAGTTTTCTTCCTAATTTTAGACAATGATTAGGAGTCTAATTCCTTAACAATACTTCCATTCAAGTCTTCCTAATTTTAGACATTCACCCCCTCCCCCTTTGACTTTACACAAGCCATCTAATACAAATTAAGAGTAAACAGTTGACTGCTTGATCAAACATAGATCCGACCTAAGGTGCATCTAGGGTGCCAGGATTGATATCAGGCGCTCAAACATAGGTGACATACATCACCGTCCGCGATGCCGTCAATCGCCCCAAAATGGGATCTAGAACCAGTGGGGCAGTGTGCGATTGAATATGTTACATTATTGAGACATTCACCCCCCTCCCCCTTTGACTTTACACAAGCCATCTAATACAACTAGAACTAACTTGCTCTTCCTCTTTGTGACAGACTGTAAATATGATAACCAATGTAAGGTGAGACATGTATGCCAAACACTAATGAACTTCTCATAACAACAAAATCCAGCGACTAATTGTCTAGCATTCCATTTAGGATACTAAAACTTGCAATTACATGTAAAATGGATATGTTTTCATTCTCAACCTATAACACTGAAAATAATAAATTTCCCCACAATACAAGTAGTTAATTTCAGCTTCCAATTCTTTCAGAAAAGCTACTTCACCAAACCAAAAGCATGCATAATTTAAAATACAAGTAGCACACAGAAACAAATAAGACCTAGGTTGTCACTGCATGTAAGCATAATATCAACTTATGTATGCCAAACCCAGTAAAGGATGCACATATAAATCAATTATCTTAGCAAAAGGATATACAAATTAACACCCTATCGTCGAATTAGAACTACATATTTGAAAGAAATTATGCACTATAGTTACTGAAATTTGTACCTTAAAGACTGATAGGGAATTCAACACCAAAGTTAAAAACCCAAAAGCTGTAGATTCAAGAAAAACATGAAACAATCCATCTACTATTGGGCAAATACTAATCTAACAAAAATGTTGCTTGAACACAAACACATTAAGCTGTACAAAGTCCACATATTGACCATCAATTATAATTTGAACTGGCATGCCTCCCTAATCTAATCTCTAACAGACACATTTGAGAAAATCAAATATTTCAGTTGCTCTTCTAAATTGCATATTGGTATAATCAAATCACGTGTGCAAACAAACAACAGACACTTCTCTTTAACACACACTCACACATTAAACCATACAAATACAAATTTCAGTAACTATAGTGCATAATTTGAATTATCACAAACTAAATTAAGCTGCATTTGGCCACTCAACTTCAAGGAAGTTGTGGGTTTTCTTATAGAGGTTCTTACAAATTGATTTCATATTTTTCATGAAAAAAAACAAACAAAAGGATCTACAAATTAACACCCTATCCTCGAATTAGAACTACGTATTTGAAAGAAATTGAAACAGTACCTTGATTAGAGCAAGAGAGAGAAACAATGGCGGAAGCTGGGGCTGTGAGGACATCGGTGTGCGAGTGAGGACGGCGGCAGCAGTTCGAGACGAAGATGGTGGAGAGGGTGGACGGCGAAGCTTCGTGGCGGTGTGGAGAGGGTGGATGGCGGCGGTGTGACCGTGAGGGAAGAGAGAGAGATGAGAGATCGTATAAGAGAGAGAGATTAATTTTCTTTCTAGGTCGTAAACAATTTTGGGGAGCTGAGATTTTTATTTACATTTAACGTCAGCGACGGAAAAATTCTGCCGGTAGATATTAATTTCAGCGGCGGAATTTAATTCCGTCGGTAGAATTAAGTATCAGCGACGGAATTATTCCGCCGGTATATGTTAATTAATTTTAATTTAATAAATATCATTATTTTTATTTATATAAGAGTAACTCTTGTGAAAAACTAGTTTTTTTCAAAATGTTATAAAAAAACTAGTTTTCAGAACCGTTCATCACTCTTATTAGTTAGACTTAGTGCTTTAAAACTAGTTTTTTTTCTTATGTTACGAAAAAACTAGTTTTTTGCAAGATTTTGACTTTATATAAACATGAAAATTATTTTAAATAAAATATAATAAATTACTCTAAAAAAAACATAAGTCAATAAATATTATTTTTGAAAAATAAATAAATCATAAATTAAAATAAAATAAAATAGAGCTAAACAAATTAAAAAAAATCAAATTAACACCGACATAATTGTTCCGCCGCTACTACCACCACGTACAACCAGTACTATCACCACCATCACACCATCACTACTATCACTACCACTACCACCATTACTATACCACCACTACTACTATACTACCACAACTATTACTACTACCACCACCACCACCATGCACCACCACCACCACTACCACCACTATTACTACTACCACTACCACCACCACCACCACCACTACCACCACTACCACCACTACTACTACCATCACTACTACCACTACCACCACTACTATCACTACCACTACTACCAACACCACTATCACTACCACCAGCACTACTACCACTACTACCGCTACTACCACCACTACTACCACTACTAACTACCACTATTACTACCATCACTACCACCACCACTACTATACTACTACCACTACTACCACCCACCACTACTACTACTACCACTACCACCACTGCTACTACCACAACCCCTAAACCCTAAACCCTTATACCCCTTAACCCTAAACTCTAACCCTAAGCCTAAACCCTAACCCTAAATCTCAAATCTCATATACTTATACCCCAACCCCTAAACCCTAAATCAAATACTTATACCCCTAAACCTTAAACTCTAACCATAAGCCTAAACCCTAAATCTCAAATCTCATATACTTATACCCCAACCCCTAAACCCTAAATCATATACTTTTACCCCTAAACCCTAAACTCTAACCCTAAGCCTAAACCCTAAACCCTAAATCTCATATACTTATACCCCAACCCCTAAACCTTAAATTATATACTTATACCCCTAAACCCTAAACTCTAACCCTAAACCTAAACCCTAAATCTCAAATCTCATATACTTATACCCCAACCCCTAAACCCTAAATCATATACTTGTACCCCTAAACCCTAAACTCTAACCCCTAAACCCTAAATTTCAAATATCATATACTTATACCCCAACCCCTAACCCTAAATCATATACTTTATAACAGTCAGTTATTTAACCGGTTTAACCATAATCGGATTAACCGAAACCGGCGATTAACCGATTCGGTTAAGGTTACAGATTTTTCAAACCGACTAACCGACGATTTTAACAGTCGGTTATTTAACCGGTTATAACCGTTTAAGATTCTAGTCAGTTTTTTAACGTTTTCAGTTAGTTTTTTAGAATCTCAGTCAGTTTTTTTGACTTTTTCAGTTAGTTTTTTTTAACATTTTTAGTTAGTTTTTCAAAATTTCAGTTAGTTTTTTGAAATTCCAGTCAATTTTTTAACGTTTCCAGTTAGTTATTTTGTTAATTAGTTCAAAAAAAATTATAAATTAAATTAAATTATCAGCGACGGAATTATTCCGTCGCTGATAAATCAAAAAAATATTTTAAAAAATCAAATTAATCAGCGACGGAATAATTTCGTCGCTGATTAATTAAAAATAATTAAAAATTAAATGCTATAATCACCGACGGAAGTATTCCGTCGCTGGGTAAATTAAAAAAATAAAAAACAAATTAATTTATCATCGACGGAATTATTCCGTCCCTGGGTAAATTACAAAAATAAAAAAAAAATTAATTTATCACCGACGGAATTATTCCGTCGCTGGGTAAATTAAAAAAATTAAAATATATTTAATTACCACCGACGGATTAATTTCGCCGCTGAGAAAGAAATAGCGACGGAAAATTCCGTCGGTAATTTAGGCGCCAATTTAGTGGCGGTAATGAAACGAATATTCGGCGAATATTTGTTTTTAGCGACGGAATTAAATTTCGTCAGTAATATCGATGCCGAATTTTTTCCGTCGCTATAACATAATTTCCGCCGCTATATAGCGACGAAATGATTCCGCCGCTGATAATTCCGTCGCTAAAGACACAGTTTCTAGTAGTGCAAGTATAAAACACTGGCACTAGCACTAAGGGGATTCTAAGGATAAATAAAAAATTCTAATTAATCTAGTTAAAATTAGGGATTCTCAATAATACTTTTATGATTGAGATTAAGCAATTCATGAGCTATTCATATATTTGACTAACAATAAGTGCACTTTTTCTAACAAATTTTCTAACAGTTGTCAAGTTTGAATTATAACCAAAATTTAATAGGGTTATTTATTAACATAAAATAGGGTCAAAATGCATTCACCCACAATCAGAAAAATATGTTTTAGCGGCGGAAATTTCCGCCGCTAAAGTGAAAATTCCGTCGCTAAAGTCAATCACCGACGGAAAAATTTTGTCGGTGGTCCGCCACTGTCAGCCCGCCGCAATGGTCCGACAGACAAAATTTTGTCGGTATACACCGACGGAATTAATATTCCGTCGGTGATCTTTTGATATTAGCGGCGGAAATTTCCGTCGGTGAATTAATTTAATTAATTAAATTTTTATTTCAGCGACGGAATATTCCGCCGGTGAAATAAAAATTTAATTAAAATGAATTAATTCAGCGGCGGAAATTTCTGTCGCTGAGTTAATTTAATTTAATTAATTTTTAATTTCACCGGCGGAATATTTCGTCGCTGAAATAAAAATTTAATTAAATTAAATTAATTCAGCGACAGAAATTTCTGCCGCTATTTTAATTTAATTTAAATAAATTTTTATTCCAGCGACAGAATATTCCGCCGGTGAAAATAGAAATTAAATTAAATTAAATTAAAATAAATTGACACAGCGGAGGAAATTTCCGTTGTTGGAATAAAAATTTAATTAAAATTAATTAATACAGCGACAGAAATTTCCGTCGCTGATAATGCAATAAAATAAAATAAAAAATTTAAAATATCAATTAACTAATTTTTTTTGTACCTGATATAACAATTCAATTGATAAAACTAAAACTATAAATCTAAAAACCAAATATCACAGTACCAAATCGGGAGGGGGGGCTGGGGCTCCCGCGTGTACCAAATCGGTGGGGAGGCGGGGTGGGGACATCCCAGTACCCAAAATGTTATTACAAACAAATATCACAAATGTTATTACAAAAAAGTATAAAATAGTACGAAATCAACTCGGGGGGGGGGGATTGGGGAGGCTGAAAATTATTACCCTGCTGCAGATTCTGCATCTGGCCATCAACATCGCAAATTTTCGATCATTCTCCGCCTGACGCTGATCATTCTCCGCCTGACGCTGCGCCTGAGCCTCCAAAGCCTCCAAAAGCTGTGTCCTAGCCTCTGCAGCCACGCGTCTCTTCTCTTTACAATAAAAATTACATTTTCTGGAGAAAAAATACAACAAAAATTATAAAGACATTTTTATACATTATTTACTACATGAAAAATAAATTTATAGTATTGCTTAAAAAAAATTTTGTAACAAAAATATAAATAAGAATGCAGGTCATGAGGCTGTCACAGTTCTAGGCAAACTGGTTGAAAGTGGTTTCTCACCCAATGACTTTACTCTTTCCTTGTTAATAGATAGACTTCCGGCTGAAGGTTAATCTTTAAGTTTGTGTCAATGAATAAAAATCATAATTTCAGTTCCAACTCCTGCAAAACTTCCTGAATATTAAGACCATCTCCAATGGAATATTAAGACCATTTCCAATGATTTGGTGTAGAAATTGCACTATTTTGCTGTTACAATGTAATTTTTTTCATCAAATATCTCTCACCATTTCCAATCACCATGCTTTGCATCAAAAAGAATATTCCTTATTAATTCATTTATTAGAATATTTTTCATTTATTGATATATAATTATTGTGAATATGATTTATATTAAAGTTAATAATATGTACTAAATTTAATAATCAAATACAGGCAAAATTTTATTTTATTATATATTTTTAGTTTTAAATAATACATTAGCACTTTATTTTTTATATACTCTGTTTTTACCAGAGTAAATGTTGTAGTTGATTTGTTAATGTTATTAATAAAAATATTTCATTAGTTTGTACATTACTTACAAAATAATAAAATTATACAAAGTCACCTTTCTTATATTATATAGAAACACGATATTTATTTTATGACGAGCCAAAATGAAAAGTGCGAAGATAATTATTATTGAACGAAGGAGTATACAAAAAGCAAAAAAAAAAAAAAAGGAATAATAATATGGCGCACCTACTCAAACTGTGCTAAATTTGGCACAATTAAATGACTTTGCCATCTTGAAGCAAGATTTGGCGCCCTCCTTGGAAAAAAGCAATTCTAAGGTGTTTGTGCGCTAAAGTGGAGTTTTAGAGCTCCCTTGGACTTGCTCTAAAAGGACTATATGTATGAGGGCAATTCACAATTTGGTTTCTATCATTGAAAATTGGACAATTTGATTTTTGAATTTGTCATTTTGTTGCAAATTGTTTTAAAGGTGTTATGTGCTATACACATGACTTTTTTAGGGGAAAATTTGACATTTCACTCTCATTCTTCCTCTTCTTTTCTTTTCTTTTCCCACCAACTTCATCCCTCCCCCTTTCCATCCAGCTTCATCGTTATTGTTATTTGTTGTTGTCATAACCTTATCAGATTCGGAAAGGGTCGAGTTTACCTGATCCTCCTGCATCCAAGTCAACGCAAACTTTTTCGGATACATAATCGGTCTTGAGTGATCTGGGTTGGTTTTCGAAAATTACAATCGCCAAAAATATTAGAGTAGCAACAGTAGCGACGACGGTGGGATGGGAACGATGGGACGACTTGGGTTTGAGGGAGGGGGGATGGCGCCGGAGGAGAGAGGAAGGGGAGGGGGTTGTGTGCGGTGAAGAGGTATGATGTGTGGAAAGAGGGATGGGATGAAACGACCTTTGCGTTAAAGGAGAAGAGGAGCATAGTAGTTAGTGTTAAAAGAAATAATGTAATTTACATTTATGCCCTTACTATTTAGTAAAACCATTTAGGTTTATAAGTTTTATATTTTTTATTTTAACCCCTAAATTTCAATGAAATTAAACTTTTCCTATATATGGCTCCACGTAAGCAAAATAATATCACATCAGTATGCCACATTAGCTGGTTTGACGGAAGAACCAACTAATGTCTAATTAGCCAAGTTTAAGGATGTTTATATAAAATAATAGTTCAATGACGTAAAGGTAAACACTTAACAAGTTTAAGAACAAAGGTACTTTTCTCGTTAATGAAATAAACAAGAAAATAAGAAATAGTCAAAGTTATAGGGCTGTGAATGTTATTTAAAATACGTTTGTTACACTTTCAGTCAATTTTGTTAGCTTTCGTCAAGTGTTATTTATTTTTGTCCAAGATTGTAATAGATTTTGAACATAATGTACTGAATTGCAAAAAAATGAAACTTTAAATCCTACATTAAAACTTGGTATGAACTTACAATTAAGTGTGATTTCCCCTTAGATAATTAACACATAATGAAATTAGGAATCATGTTTATTTCTATTTATTTATTTATTAATTTTTAAAGTAGGGGGCATATTTAAAATGAAACTTTAGGTACTCCCTCCAGTCCTATTTTTTACATTAACACATGATGAAACTAGGGATCATGTTTTCTTAAAATACAATTGAGTGTTTCATATTAGGTGGTAGTACTAAAGTCACAAAAAATATCACAAAAATTTGATTTACAAAATGATGTGTCATGATTTTGTTAATGCCTTTAATTAGAGTGTGACGAGTTCACAATCAAATCGGTCAATAAAATATTGTCACTACATTTTGTATCCATCTTTTTGTAAACTTAATTTCATTAAGTAGAAAGTTGTTATTCATTTCGTCGTAAGGTGAATATCCACTTTTAAAAAGAATAAAACAATTATGTCAAAATGAATGTCCTTTTGAAAAAAAAAGTTCCTAAACATTTTTTTTTCATGTTTTGCTATTTACTATTTACTTACAAAGCTAAATATTTAGAAAATGTATAAGAAAAATACTTATACATTTTAGCCATCAAATTTTATAAAATCTAGAAATTGTCATAATATTTACCGAGTTGGCACCTTTGTTCTTAAATCTGCTATGCAAAAAATACCCCTTAAAGAATTAAGGGGTCATGTTAGAAAAATTGGGGTTGTATAACAATTCTCTTACTAATACACCTACATTTGAAAATAAATATCATGCTTTGATCTTTTTTGTCTGCTTGATGGAATCAAAATTCTACTAAATTTTAACAATTTTCTTGCATTTCAAAACATTTATATTTGGTACACCATAAAAAAATACCATCACTATTTTTTTTTAAGAACACATGAAAATGTTAATATTTTATAATAAGTTGGTTAATATTTAATTAAGTTAACAAAGTATATCAAAGTATCTATAAGCTTATACTAAATCAAAAAGTGTTGACATTGCTATAGATATTATCCCATATCAAGATTTGACAAATCCGGCTTACAACTTATAAAAACATATAAATATACTGAGTCACTTTCCTTAACACCAATTGGTTTTAAGACGAAACTTCAGACTTTAAAATGGTATCAGAGTAGATTAAATATTATCCCACATTGATTTTTGACAAACCTTGCCTATTACATATAAAGATCTTAAGTCATTTTCCTTAACACCAATTGATTTTTAAGGTGAAATCTAAGACTTTAAGAGACATCATCATCAATGCTTATATATTAGTGCTACATTAAATTTTAGTTTATTCAATAGTATTTTGACATGCATTAATTGTTAAGATATTCATTTGAGACAATTTACGAAAGGAAAATTGTTACAAAATAAAAGTCCTTTAAAAATATCTTTGTACTCTAATGTTTTTTACCAATTTGTTTTGATACTACAAGACTAAAAATTAGAATAAAGTTAACAATAATAGGTACTCACTCTATCCTATTTCTATTTCAAAGGGCAAAATTTGTTATTTTAGATATTACACTTAAAATTACAAAGGTACAAATAGGGCTGTAAACGAGCTGAGCCGGGTCGAGCTTTGTGGTTTCGAGCTTGTATAAAAATTATCGAGCTCGAGTGCATTATGATTGTTCGAGTTCGGATCGAATCGAGTTTCGAGCTTTTGCGAGCTGCTCAATTCGAATATTAACGAGCCCAGCTCGAGCTTGGACTTATTTTTTGAAAAAATCTGAAATCAAACGAGCTTCAGTTAGAGGTTTATCGAACTCTAATTTGAGTTGTAATCGAACTCGATTCTAACGAGCCGAGCTCGAGCTCGAGCTCAAGCTCGAGCTCAAGCTTGGTCTTTGTCCCAAAATATATTTTTTTTAACAAAAATTCATAATTCATTATAATTTTGCAAAAATGTTTGAAAATAAATAGAAATAATATTTATAATACTCCTATGTATATTTATACATGTATATATGTGTGTGTGTGTATATAAATATACATTTATATAAAAATATGTATATGGATATATATACACACATATATGTATGCATACACTGATACAAATATATATATATATATATATATATATATATATATATATATATATATATATATATATATATATATATATATATATATATATATATATATATATATATATATATATATATATATATATATATATATATATATATATATATACATATATATGGTTATGTGTTTATATAAATACATGTAAATGTATATATGTGTGTGAATCTATAAATATGCATTTATATAAAAACATGTATATGAATATATATACACACATACGTGTATGCATGTATCTATGCATACACTGATACACATAAATATACATTTATATTTATATATATGTGTGCATATATTTGTATGTATGTATGTATGTATGTATGCATCTATGTATATACATATAGGAGTATATGCATATATTTATATATACATATGTGTTTATATAAATACATGATGTATATATGTGTGTGTGTATATATAAATATGGATATATATACACACATATGCGTATGCATGTATCTATGAATACACTAATACACATATATATACATACACATATATGTATATATATGTGTGTATATATATATATATATATATATATATATATATATATATATATATATATATATATATATATATATATATATATATATATGTAACTATGCATAAACATATAGGAGCATATATGTATATATACTAGTACAGACCCCCCGTGCGGATCGCACGGATCAGTACCCCCAATCTATCTTTATTATTTTTCACATCACCTTCAACCTACTCTATTATTCACTATCGAGTACCCGCCACCTTCTATGTAAAACCATCAAAACTAACCTGGAAACCAAGAGACAAATTATGTCGAAAAAGTGACTAAAAGAAAAGCGAAAACTGAGGATCAACCTATTTGTGGCATTGAAAAGTTTTCAATGGTATAGATTCAACATTTTATGATAGAAAACATTAAGTACATCATATGAAAAAAATATTAAAATATTATACAAATAAAGCATCTTCATTCTGTACTATCCATATCCACATCCACCCTCACCCCACCCCATCAACCGCCACCCCCACCACCACACACACACACACACAAAGAAAAAGAAAAATAAAAAGGAGGCAAAAACAAATTTGAAACATTTGGGATTTGGGTGATCGATAAAAAATAGAAAACTTTAAGCACTCTATATATGAGTCATCCTTTATGAAGCATCTTCTACATAATAAAAATATATTATATGCACCCCTCATACCCCATGAACCCCCACCCACCCACCAGCTCTCTCTCTAGGGCACATAAGCGCACACACACACACACACACAAAATAAGTAAATCCATAGTCAAAATCCCCCCCACGCACACAATGTGCCTCCGACCAAGCTATGGCCAAAACGCTTTAGGAGAGTCCAAGAGAGAGTTGGTTATGTGCCAAAATAGGAAGTTACTAAGTCGGGTCTTCCCCGAGCTTAGAACCATAATATCAAATCAGGAAAAAACCCCATATACATACGCTCTCAAATTTCGAGTTTCAGAAGTGGACAACTCAAAAAAGAATATAGTCTGTAATAAGATGATGGAGAGTTTTTTAGTCAGCATACAATGTCATTTACCTATCAACAGAAATAGTTCCTCTACTCATGTATGAAGCCTTTTCTTAAGCTACTTGCCAAAGATCATAAAAATGGCAAAGAATAAAGAATCTTGAGCAAAACAAATGAGCCTCTAGATAAACACATAATTTCGTTTCAACGAATCAACTATAGGGTAATGAATTGTTCCTAAATGACCTCTCTCTTTTACTGTTTTACCTAAGTAATTAATTTGCAGTAAATAACAACGAAATAATTTGACCATGAAAAATGTTTTTTTCGAAAGAATGTTAGATGAAAACGACATATGAAAATGTCATCGAAAACTTGTGAAACGGTTAAAACAATGATGCATGTGCAAGTACTATTAAAACCACGATTTCAAATTAATAGCCTTTACATTTTTAGTTATCCAATATTTTTCAATAAATTGACAAAATTATCCTTTTTATGGAGTTTATGATATATCTTAGGGAGATATTATAGTCACTACAAAATAATAATCTAATATAATAATGAATTATTTTTCTAGAGTAAAGAAAAATTTTCATTTTCTTTTTTAATAAAACTAAATTATTTTATTTGAATTTTTTTTAGGTTTTCATTTTTCATAAAAAAAATAATACAATTATTTGTGATCCACTGCCTCCCTTAATTATATTTTCTATAAGAAGGAAGAAACCACAACATATTGACGTCATATTTATATTATAAATTTTTCAGAATAAGTTTTAATATATTTAATCTACTCTAATAAAAAAATATTTGTTAGTAAATTCACCATTTAACTTAATACTTAAAATTAATAATTATTTTTACACTGTCAACATAGTAAAATTCAATTTTGTTAATAAAAATTATTAATTATTTACATCAGTTAGTAACCGGTGTAGGAGAGTTTTTTTTTTTTTTCCAACTTTAAATCTAGGCCGCTCTTTATCTTTTGCGAGATCAAATCTGAGCCACTCTTTGTGTGGCGGTTAGATTTGACCTCTATTGTATTATAGATTTTTGTGTATATATATGTCACAATATATAGATATATATAGATACATATTTACATAAATATATGAATATAAGTACAAATAAATGTATGAGTGTACAGCTTACATGATAAAATTTTGTTAATTTTATATTTAAATAGTTAAATATAAGTACAGTGATAGATATTAAGTATGTTTATTATTTTGATGAAAATATTATTATATTAGGCAAATATATATGCATTTGAAAATAATAATTTTTATTATTTAGAAAATGTCTATTGTATATATAATCTCTATATTGTTTCATTATGAAAGCACACAATTTTTAAATTAATTTTAATTATTGTACAATCTATATGGCTTAATTCATTTTGAAAATACGAATATTTTAATTATGTTTCGTGTACAATGTAAGAAAAATATAAATTAATTATATATTTTTTACATATATATATTATACATTTATACATGTATTATATGTATAATTATTACAAATGTAATTATTGATTCGAGATTAACGAGCCGAGTTTGAGTCGAGCTCTAGCCGAGTCCGAAGTATTGAATCACATGTTAACGAGCTTATCGAGTCGAGCTCGATCTTGAGTCATTCGCGAACAAAATTCATTCGAGCTTTTAATGAGATTAACGAGCCGAGCTCAAACGAGTCGATCTCGATCAAATATTGTTGAACAAACGAGCCGAACACGAGCCGACTCGAAAAAAAAAAAGCTTGAAAATCGGTTCGAGCTCGAGCTCGAGTTCACCTCAAGCCCACTCGAACTCGAGCTTTTACGAGCTGAGCCCGAACCGGCTCATTTCATGTAACAGCCCTAGGCACAAAATGCAAATTTATAATAGTTTTTAATTAATGGAGCCCACTTTTAATACTCACACCACTAACCACTTATTATCCCCTACCCAATTAATAATCACTACTACACTATCGAATTTTTTCTCAAATAATACATTTTTAAAATTTTATTTACCAAAGTGACTTACTGTTCAAACTTTTCCCAAAATGTCCCACTTTTTTTAAACTCGCTACACCGTGTAGCGAGTTTATAATTTTCCGATTAAAATCGCTACACGGTGTAGCGATTTTAAATTGCTAAATTTTATTTTAATATTTATGCTATTAAAAAAAAAAACTAAATTTGAAATCGCTACATGATGTAGCGATTTCAAATTAACAGTCAAAGTCCACCTTGCCAAACAAAACAAAGTCCACCAAACCAAACAAAGTCCAAAGTAAAAGTAAAGTAAATTTGTACTTCGTCTCACCTTAAATTACAAAATAATAATACAAAAATTATGTATTAATAAAGAAAACTAAATAAAAATATTATTTTTTCCATCTCAAATAAATACTTTAAAAAATGTAATTCTATAAAAAATTATATTCTTCATTTCAAAAATAAAATTACTTTCGACTCAAAATGAATAACCAAAAAATAATACTATATTTTTTATCCCAAACGAATGAGCATTACTTCCTTCATCCCAATGAATATTTTAAAAATTAATACTACTTCATTCGCCTCTAAAATTAATGTTTGTAATGTTAGTGCCTTTGTCCCACTTTTTTTAAACTCGCTACACCGTATAGCGAGTTTATAATTTTCCGATTAAAATAGCTACACGGTGTAGCGATTTTAAATTGCTAAATTTTATTTTAATATTTATGCTATTAAAAAAAAAACTAAATATGAAATCGCTACATGATGTAGCGATTTCAAATTAACAGTCAAAGTCCACCTTGCCAAACAAAACAAAGTCCACCAAACCAAACAAAGTCCAAAGTAAAAGTAAAGTAAATTTGTACTTCGTCTCACCTTAAATTACAAAATAATAATACAAAAATTATGTATTAATAAAGAAAACTAAATAAAAATATTATTTTTTCCATCTCAAATAAATATTTTAAAAAATGTAATTCTATAAAAAATTATATTCTTCATTTCAAAAATAAAATTACTTTCGACTCAAAATGAATAACCAAAAATAATACTATATTTTTTATCCCAAACGAATGAGCATTACTTCCTTCATCCCAATGAATATTTTAAAAATTAATACTACTTCATTCGCCTCTAAAATTAATGTTTGTAATGTTAGTGCCATTGTCTCAAAATATGACATTAATTTTTGAGGCAAATGAAGAGTATTATTTTTTAAAATATTCATTGAGACGAAGGAAGTAATGCTCATTTATTTGGACAAAAAATGTAGTATTATTTTTTGGTTATTCATTTTGAGTCGAAAGTAATATTTATTTTTGAAATGAAAATATAATTTTTTTTTATAGAAGTACATTTTTAAAAATATTTATTTGAGATGGAAAAAATAATATTTCTATTTAGTTTTTTTTATTAATATAAAATTTTTGTATTATTATTTTGTAATTTAAAGTGAGACGAAGTACAAAATTTACTTTACTTTTACTTTGTACTTTGTACTTTGTTTGGTTTGGTGGACTTTGTTTGGCAAGGTTGACTTTGACCGTTAATTTGAATTCGCTACATATGTAGCGATTTCAAATTTAGTTTTTTTTTTTTTAAATAGCATAAATATTAAAATAAAATTTAGCAATTTAAAATTGCTACACCGTGTAGCGATTTTAACCGAAAAATTATAAACTCGCTACACGGTGTAGCGAGTTTTAAAAAAGTGGGACATTTTGGGAAAAAGTTTGAACGGTAAGTCACTTTGGTAAATAAAATTTTAAAAATGTATTATTTGAGAAAAAATTCCTCCACTATCTATACGAACATCACTTTCATTTTGCCAAATTCAAAATTGTTAAGTAAGTTTTCAATCTCTTCCCCATATTTCCATTTTTTGAAGGTTAGAATGAGTTGTGTTTGTGAATTTGATGATCACATAAAACTGCAAATTACTCAGCCCACCATATTTAGTAGAAACATCGAACATTATATCCATACCCGTATAATTGTCAATACTAAAAGAAAAGTACACACCAATACCGCTAATGAAAGGGGATACCTACAAATTATTTTCAACTCATATAAACTCTGATCCACACGCATCTCTTTATATAATTCATCAACCAATTGATTGTATCTCCATCTACAATAAGCCCTAATCGCACATTTCAGCCCTTTTTCATAATGAGGCCCATCAAATGGACATTCATCATCACCTCCCCAATAACACATGAAAATGAGTGAATTTTCGTTCATTTTTAACCCTACATTACAAAATCAAAGTGTTAAAACATTAAAAAACCTAATTTTAACATTCATATATATATATATATATATATATATATATATATATATATATATAAATACAAGTATATATAATTATTGAGATATTGAAGATTTAACTTGATTTGTACTCTTGACTAATTATAAAGTTGAAAAATGTAAAAATTTAGAATTTTTCAAACCACTCTTCTTCTCCCTTTATCTCTATTTTCAGCGATACGTTTAGGGCCTGCAAGAATTTGTTCCCAACCTTATCTCAAAATTCGCTTAAACTCGCTATATCAATTGGCGAGTTTGAATCTCGCTTAAACTTGCCAAATCAATTGGCGAGTTTTATTTCCATTTCATTTTCTTAAAATGCAGAAAATTATATTTTTAAAAAGGAATATTTTGAGAAAATAAATCTTGATAGAAGACTATATTAAAAAGTAATTTTTACTAAAAACATGCATCTAATTTAGAAATTAATACTCTCTTTTCATTTATAGTTTATTTGAAAATTATAACGTATGTATATCATACCGTACATCTAATTCACATTTTTTGGGTTCACATTTTTTGGCTTTGGGTGAGGGCCTCTCAATGTAATTATTCCCAATTAAGTATTTGAAACATACATATTGGTTTGCAAAAGATCTCCATCCCACGCACAGACCAAGAATGATGAGACTGAGCCCAAATGGCATATGCCTCGCCTCCCTTTTCTTTTGCCGCCGGCCAAAATTTCTCAATTTCAATAATTTCTCAACTCCTTCTTCTATCTCATCCTCTACCCTTTTAACTTTCCCTCCTAATTATATCAGATTTGATAATATCACTAAACTCGACCATGCTCTCCAACTGTTCGATGAAATGCTCCAAACGCAGCCTCGCCCTTCAATCAAACACTTTAACCATCTGATTTCAGTCATTGTCAAGATGAAACATTTTTCACCAGCCCTTTCTCTTTTGAATCAATTGCATTTGCTGGGTATTTCAAATTTGTATACCATCAACATTTCCATTCACTGCTATTGCCATTTAAACCAGTTGAGTTATGGGTTTGCAATGTTGGGTCGTACCTTCAAGCTTGGTTATGTTCCTGACATTGTTACATTTACCACTCTTATAAATGGTCTTGCTTTAAAAGGTAGGATTGTTGATGCTGCCGAACTATTCAAGAAATTGGTCAGACAGAAAATTTGTGAACCTACTGAGGTTACATATGGGACTATTATGAATGGCCTATGTAAATCTGGGAAAACAACCATGGCTATTAACTTACTCAGAGCAATGGAAGAAGAAGGTTTTAAGGCTGACGTGATATCCTATAACACAATTATTGATGGTCTGTGCAAGGACAAAATGATCGATGATGGTTTGAAACTCCTACAAGAGATGATTGGTAAAAGCATTTTGCCAAATGTCGTTACTTACAATTCTTTGATTCAGGGTCTGTGTCACTTGAGTCGTTGGAGAGAGGCTACACAAATGCTAGACGAAATGTGCAAAATACAGATCTACCCTGATGTACGAACATATAATATATTGGTCAATGCATGTTGCAAGGAAGGGAGGATGAATGACGCAGAGGATATCATCCTTAAAATGATTCAATATGGTGAGAGACCAAATGTAGTTACCTATACCTCACTAATGGATGGTTATTGCTTGCAAGGGAAAATGAGTGAGGCTAATAAAGTTCTTTGTTCCATGGTGCATAGGGGCATTGTGCCTAACATAGTTAGTTATAACACTCTAATAAATGGCTTTTGCAAGAAGGCACAAATGGATGAGGCCATGAATTTGTTTCGGGAAGTTGTTCGCAAAGGATTGAAGCCCAATATTGCTACTTATAACACCCTGTTACAGGGCTTGTTTCACTTGGGTAAATGTTCAACTGCTCGGGATTTACTTGCTGAGATACAAGCTGATGGTGTAACTCCTAATCTTCAAACTTATGCTATTGTGCTTGATGGGCTTTGCAAAAACAACCGGATTGCAGAAGCATTATCTTTGTTTAGTTCAATGGAAACTCGTGGATCGAATTCTGATGTTGTTCTTTATAACATTCTCATTCATGCTACCAGCAAGGGTGGGAAGTTTGATACTGCAAGTGGTCTTTTTGAAGAACTTTGTTCCAAAGGTTTACAACCCAATGTTCAGACGTATACCTCACTCATATATGGTCTATGTCAAGAAGGCCTTGTGGATAAAGCAAAAGAAATTCTTATCAAAATGGAAGAGAATGGTTGCATACCAAATGATGTTACTCACAATATTATACTACAAGGACTTCTCAAGAACAATGCAGGTCATGAGGCTGTGAGACTTCTAGGGAAATTGGTTGAAATTGGTTTCTCGCCTAATGACTATACTCTTTCCATGTTAATAGATATACTCCCAGCCGAAGGACAGGATTCTACTCTACTCAACATGATTAGAATGTTTGTGCCAAAGGATAAAAAATGAAAATTCTCCCTTTTCTGCTCATGAGAAGCTGCATGAACAATAGAAGGACTCTATATTGTTCACATTTATTCAATGGACGTTTGAAGAGAAATGGGTTTAAGGAGTTTCTCACCTGAGTTTCTACTCTTTCCATGTTAGTATGTACTCTCCCCCCCGTCCCATAACACATTTTGCTCTTACACAAAATTAAGGAGTATATATATATATATATATATATATATATATATATATATATATATATATATATATATATATATACTCCTTAATATATATATATATATATATATATATATATATATATATATATATACTCCTTAATTTTGTGTTGTGGTGATGTCTTAAACTCAAGTCATTTATTTAGTTTTATTTCTGTTGGTGCATCAAGAGCAGAATTGTGAATTTGAACTTGCAAACTCGCATTTTCATATGTTGCAGCTAAGATGGATATCAGTCAGCTCTTTATTAGCTTCTAAATTATTAGCTGGTTCATAGTGATGGAGGGATCATTTGTTTGATGATTTTCTTATATTTTTCGCTCCCTTTTATTTTGTTTCGCTCGTCTCTTTTATTTTGTGGGGTTGAGAGGCCATCAGAATTTGGAGAAGATGTTAACTTGATGATATTTTAATTGAGTGTAAGGAAATCAGTAGAATCCTCCTGATATTTCTCAGAACCTTTTGTACGCATCTTCTTTCATTGTTCGTTTAGCAGTTGCCATTTAGGATTTTGATTTTGATATTGTGATTTGGTTGCCCATGTCTCAGTTTACATAAACCTGTTCGACAAAATGCCCAATAGAAGTGACCCAATATCAGTGCTCATATAACTTAAATAGAATGACTGGGAAGACGTCTTGCTTTGAATACTTCACTCCATTTGTTTGATGAAATGCCAGAAAGAGGTATTGTCAGCTACTGACAGTACATCGAATGAAGATTTCATTCGGTATCACTTTGATTATTAACAAGGCTAGCTAGGCCTGCCCGTTATGATTTAAATGCCCAAAAATAAAATATAAGATTAAGGGTACTTTTTGTGGGTGAGAAAATACAAAATGAAGTTATATGCTATCCACATAGCTACTTTCTTATCAGTTACTTCATTGGCTAGGAGTCCCAACCCAACCACCAGCACTCTTATTAACAGATTACTATCAAATGCTGTATGTTTTTCATTTTCTGTGGTACATGAATTACTATATCACTCCGGATGATCCTTTGTGTTTTAGTCATTGTCTTTAGTGCATCCAGATAACAAACAACCATGAACTCCTCTTCTGATTCAAAAGCACCCATAGTATCGGGCAGGGCCGGTCCTGTGAAATATGAGGCCCTAGGCAAGTTATTTTTTGGGGGCCCCTAAATTTCTCCACGAGCAACAGTGCGATGTCATCCTCGAGTCTTTACTTCTCTCTTCGTTTTTCCTTCTCATGTTGTTTTTAGACAGTTGAAATGTAGACTAACAACGAGACTTGACGAATCTATAACTATATAATGAGGCAAGGGTTCAAGATTTCGAAGCTGGAAACTGAAATGGCCTTTTGCATACTGGAAAGGGAACCCAGATGTTGTTTCTCCTATTCGTGAAGCATTGCTGCAATGTAATGACACACAGCAATGGGGAGCGCAAATTTTGCGTCAGGTACAAAGTGGACATCTTTTATACAGATAGTATGGATTTTGATCATTCATGTTTCATAGCATATACAGGAATTATACTTTTTTCTTCTTACTTTAATAATGCACTGCAGAATTGGACAGAGGAAGTGGAATCTGGGTTCAAGAAGTCCAAACTATCAGCCCAATGCAATCACCGGTAAGTTGGAATAAGATAAACTTCTCACTCATAATAAAGTTCTAGGTTAGTATTTGTACTCTGGACTTTCTTTGTCACTATTGAAACAAAGTTCGATAATCTGTACATAATATTTTGTAGTACAGTCTACTTACCTTGTTTCTAAATGCTTCATAGAATTTCTTGATTTGTTGTTCTTTTGTATACATGTATAAGATATGTGCGAAAGGTTATGCTTGGTCTGTAAGCTTGAAATATATCCTGTCATGTGGTTCTCTACCTCTGATAATAGCACCTAAATACGAAGATTACTTTAGTCGCGGTCTCTTTCCTAAAAAAAACTATTGGCCTATATCTCCTTTTGATATGTGTCGGTCTATCAAATTTGCTGTTGATTGGGGTAACCAACACCCATTTGAGGTACATGGTCATTTTCTGAGTTCCTCTTTGCTCCTCTATGATCTTGGTATTATTTTTCTTTAATTATATTCTTCCGTCTTTTTATTTTTTTCATTGGGTTCCTATTTCCCATTGCTATAATTAAAAATTCTTGTGACATTTTCTTTTTCATCTTCAAATTTTGGGTTAACAGGCTGAGGCAATATGAAAAGCAGCACAAGATTTCATGGGAAGTTTGATAAATGTTAAAATGCATTTACTCAGGTAATATTCTAGACACAAAGTCTAAGAGAATAGTCAATTTAATATTTATCCTTATATTTATATTGACTCTTTTATTTATGGCTTTGTTTTTGTCAAAGTGTTATGGCCGTGCGTTAAACGCACGGGTGATATACTAGTTTTATTAATGAAAATACTGAGTTTTGGACTTGGGCAGAAGAATTTTATGAGTTTTGGACTTGAACAGTTAGATTTGTTATAAAGATTGAGTTGAGATAATTGCAAAAAAAAAATGACATGCAATACTTATAAGGAATTTATAGAAATATTTTGCTACAATTTTAGTGATAAATGCCAATAATTTAATGAAATATGTTAATAATGTTGAACTAATTATTGTAAATAATTCATTAAACTTTATTTAATTAAAAAAAAAAACTGATTTGGTAATTAAGCTTAGAAGTATTGAAGGGAAGCTTAACTAATAAAGAGGATAGGGAAGAGAAAAGAAAAGAAAAATTGTCCGGAGAGAATAGGAAAGGAGAAGAGGAGAGGAAAAAATTGTCTAGGAAGGAAGTCTCGAACTTTTGTCAACCAGCAAAACATTCAATGAAAAAATTTGGAAAAAATTGTCTAGGAAGACATTCAATGAAAAAATTTGGAAAAAATTGTCTAGGAAGAAAGTCTCGAACTTTAGTCAACCAGCAAAACATTCAACGAAAAAATTTGTAGCTGCCATCCTTGAACCCACTTTCCCACAAGAACAACAACAACTTTTGTTATAAAATCAGTATTTTTATGTATATATAGAAAAGAAGTACAAATTTGAGGCCCCAAATTCGACAAAAATTTTGGAGGCCCTAGGTGACGCGCCCCGACCCGAAGACCTACTTGGTCACGTGCCGAGTCACGTACTGAAGACGCCCTTTTTACAAAAAATTTCGAAATATACTTTCTAATTATTTTACTTTGAAAACCTGTTGACAATTTAAAACTTTACTAATTACCAAACCAAATTTACTTCAACCTACTCACTCCACCTTTACACAAATTTACAATCACAACCTTGTTTACAAACCAAGGGATCTAGTTCCCCAAATAAAAATATTTACAAACCATCTTTATACTTGCAAAATAAGGATACATTAAGACTATGAACACTACCCCAAGGTTATACATTTATATAATGTATCCTTACTAACCTTCTTCCAAAACCAACTTGGCGCCCTCTCGATACTCAAAGCGTTCTAGCACCTGACCCGGCTCGATCTAGGAAAACAATGAAATGAATGCGTGAGAAAATCTCAAAAAGTTATTATAGGAGCAACTAAATGAGATGAAATCCATGAGAGAATTTTAACAACAATGGACACATTTCACATACTTATCACTCTAAGTAAGATATATGAATCCACATAACAATTTCGTGCAATATTATAACACTTAGAAGGATACTGAGCCAAGGTTTCATTCGGAGAAGAATTTCCCGATCCAAGCTGCAACAATCATTGAAGAAACGGTTCCGGAACCAAACACTGAAACAACAAGAGGACTATGACACAAAGTCATATCCAATAGTGCAACTGGACTTCCCTTGAGCCAGTTCACTACCCCCAAACCATGGCCAATGGTAGGGCAAAACGGGAACCAGTGTATGGATTATAATGAACTCGGCTCATTGGCCATTATAATCTCATATCACTGCCCACAAACAAGTACCAGCTGGTTTTCACATATAAGCACAGTAATTAACTACCTGCTTAACAAATAAAGGTATAATTCCAAAGTAGGGAATCATACCATTAAAGCATATCAATTGATAGCAACAATATAACAATCATCCATCAATAGTAGCACTAAGGCCAATTCATACTTGAATCAAGTCAATGAACTTAGGATTCCAAAGTAGGGAACCCTAAGCAAGCACTTCCCGAAGATCTTACCATCTTATGTAAGGGTACAAGTGATCATAAACAGCCATACATGATCAATAGACAACAATATATAAATTTTTATAAAGATTCTAATTACAATTTTTAAGTGAAACTCTCTTTGGTGAAGTTACAATTCAAAGTTCTCAAGCCATTTACGAATAACATTTAAAGTACTTCCACTATTCCATTTTGATCAACTAAGATATCATTGTGTAGCTAAAAGATTCTACTTTAATCTAAGCTAATTACTCAGCCCACCATATTTAGTATAAACATCGAACATTATATCCATACCCGCATAATTTTCAATACGAAAAGGAAAGTACACACCAATACCGCTAATTAATGGGGATACCTACAAATTATTTCCAACTCATATAAACTCCGATCTACACGCATCTCTTTATATAATTCATCAACCAATTGAATGTATCTCCATCTACAATAAGCCCTAATCGCACATTTCGACCCTTTTTTATAATGAGGACCATCAAATGGACATTCATCATCACCTCCCCAATAGCACATAAAAATGAGTGAATCTCCGTTAATTTTTAACCCTACATTACAAAATCAAAGTGTTAAAACATTAAAAAACCTAATTTTAACATTCATATATATATATATATATATATATATATATATATATATATATATATATATATATATATATATATATATATATATATATATATATATATATATATATATATATATATATATATATATATATATATATATATATATATATATATATATATATATATATATATATATATATATTACTAACTCTATATATAAACACAAGTATATATAATTATTGAGATATTGAAGATTTACCTTGATTTGTACTTTTGACTAATTATAAAGTTGAAAAATGTAAAAATTTAGAATTTTTCAAACCACTCTTCTTCTCCCTTTATCTCTATTTTCAGCGATACGTTTAGGGCCTGCAAGAATCTGTCCCCAACCTTATCTCAAAATTCGCTTAAACTCGCCATATCAATTGGCGAGTTTGAAACTCGCTTAAACTTGCCAAATCAATTGGCGAGTTTCATTTCCATTTCATTTTCTTAAAATGCAGGAAATTATATTTTTAAAAAGGAATATTTTGAGAAAAAAATCTTGATAGAAGACTATATTAAAAAGTAATTTTTACTAAAAACATGCATCTAATTTAGAAATTGATAGTCTCTTTTCATTTATAGTTTATTTGAAAATTATCACATATATCATACTGTACATCTAATTCACATTTTTACTAAAAACGTGCATCTAATTTAGAAATTGATAGTCTCTTTTCATTTATAGTTTATTTGAAAATTATCACGTATATCATACTGTACATCTAATTCAAGAGTCCTACTTTCTCTTTTAATTCGTCACAGACTAAAAATCCTACTTTGCTTTATTCCCAAAATGACAAATAATGAATATTGTTTTGAACATTTATACCCTCTTCTTTTCATAGAACTACAAATAAACCAATATTTACTACACTACTTTTCATCAACTTGAATCATACTTTTTATCCACTTGAATCATAAACAGTGTTTTGGACAATTATACCCCAAACCCACTTGCCATTGTTCACTCTTTTCTTAGTGTTTTTTTAATAAGCGTGCAAAGGCTAGGTAGGACTCTTAGTCCGGGACGAAGGGAGTAATTTTTACTAAAAATATGCATCTGATTTAGAAAATGATACTCTATTTTCATTTATAGTTTATTTGAAAATTATTATTTTCATTTATAGTTTATTTGAAAATTATTCCCAATTAAGTACTTTGAAACAGAGATTGGTTTGCAAAAGATCTCCAATTCTCCATCCCACGCACAGACCAAGAATGTTGAGACTGAGCCCAAATGGCATATGCCTCGCCTCCCTTTTCTTTTGCCGCCGGCCAAAATTTCTCAATTTCAATAATTTCTCAACTCCTTCTTCTATTTCATCCTCTACCCTTTCAACTTTCCCTCCTAATTATATCAGATTTGATAATATCACTAAACTCGACCATGCTCTCCAACTGTTCGATGAAATGCTCCAAGCGCAGCCTCGCTCTTCAATCAAACACTTTACCCATCTGATTTCAGTCATTGTCAAGATGAAGCATTTTCACCCGCCCTTTCTCTTTTGAATCAATTGCATTTGCTGGGTATTTCAGATTTGTATACCATCAACATTTCCGTTAAATGCTATTGCCATTTAAACCAGTTGAGTTATGGGTTTGCAATGTTGGGTCGTACCTTCAAGCTTGGTTATGTTCCTGACATTGTTACATTTACCACTCTTATAAATGGTCTTGCTTTAGAAGGTAGGATTGTTGATGCTGCCGAACTATTCAAGAAATTGGTCAGACAGAAAATTTGTGAACCTGATGAGGTTACATATGGGACTATTATGAATGGCCTATGTAAATCTGGGAAACCAACCATGGCTATTAACTTACTCAGAGCAATAGAAGAAGAAGGTTTTACGGCTAACGTGATATCCTATAGCACAATTATTGATGGTCTGTGCAAGGACAAAATGATCGATGATGCTTTGAAACTCCTACAAGAGATGATTGATAAAAGCATTTTGCCTGATGTCGTTACTTACACCTCTTTGATTCAGGGTCTCTGTTACTTGAGTCGTTGGGGAGAAGCCACAGAAATGCTAGATGAGATGCACAAGAAACAAATCTACCCTGATGTACACACATATAATATATTAGTCAATGCATGTTGCAATGAAGGGAGGATGAATGAGGCAGAGGATATCATCCTTAAAGTGATTCATTATGGTGAGAGACCAGATGTAGTTACTTATAACTCACTAACGAATGGTTATTGCTTGCAAGGGAAAATGAGTGAGGCCAATAAAGTTCTTTGTTCCATGGTGCATAGGGGAATTGTGCCTAACATATTTAGTTATACCACTCTAATAAATGGCTTTTGCAAGAAGGCAAAAGTGGATGAGGCCATGCATTTGTTTCGGGAAGTTGTTCGCAAAGGATTGAAGCCCGATATTGCTACTTATAGCACCCTGTTACAGGGCTTGTTTCACTTGGGTAAATGTTCAACTGCTTGGGATTTACTTGCTGAGATGCAAGCTGATGGTGTAACTCCTGATCTTCAAACTTATGCTATTGTGCTTGATGGGCTTTGCAAAAACAACCGGATTGCAGAAGCATTATCTTTGTTTAGTTCAATGGAAACTCGTGGATCGAATTCTGATGTTGTTCTTTATAGCATTCTCATTCATGCTACCAGCAAGGGTGGGAAGTTTGATACTGCAAGTGGTCTTTTTGAAGAACTTTGTTCCAAAGGTTTACAACCCGATGTTTGGACGTATAACTCGCTCATATATGGTCTATGTCAAGAAGGCCTTGTGGAGAAAGCAAAAGAAATTCTTATCAAAATGGAAGAGAATGGTTGCATACCAGATGATGTTACTCACAATATTATACTCCAAGGACTTCTCAAGAACAATGCAGGTCATGAGGCTGTGAGACTTCTAGGGAAATTGGTTGAAATTGGTTTCTCACCTAATGACTCTATTCTTTCCATGTTAATAGATATACTCCCAGCTGAAGGACAGGATTCTACTCTACTCAACATGATTAGAATGTTTGTGCCAAAGGATAAAAAATGAAAATTCTCCCTTTCCTGCTCATGAGAAGCTGGATGAACAATAGGACTCTATATTGTTCACATTTATTCAATGGACATTTGAAGAGAAATGGGTTTAAGGAGTTTCTCACCTGAGTTTCTACTCTTTCCATGTTAGTATATACTCCCCCCTCCCCCCCCCCTCCCGTCCCATAACACATTTGCTCTTACACAAAATATAGGAGTATATATATGCATATATATATATATATATATATATATATATATATATATATATATATATATATATATATATATATATATATATATATATATATATATATATATATATATATATATATATATATATAAAGTATTGTGAATGAGAAAAAGGTTGTGAGTATAACAAGTGAGCTAGGGTAAATAAAATAATAATAAAAAGTGGACACCCAAAAAGGAAATTTGTGCAAGTTGTTGTGGGACAGAGGGAGTATACTCTTAAGTAAGCACTAACTTCTATTCTTTTCAATATGATCCAAAAGTTTTTAAGTTGCTGTGCCAGTCTAGTTTAGAAGTATGTTTTTAGTCTGCCTATGAAACTACTCAAAATTGCAGATAACAAAGACGTGACAGATGCTGCAAGGTGCTTGCAAGTAATCTTCCACTCGGGTTATTTCTTTCCAAACTTGCACATTATTAATGCTCACTATATAGACATATATACACATATATGTATGCACATATATGCACAAAATTGCACATATAACTAACCATTTCCAGGAGGTCCCTTAAATGAAATTTGGACATTCATTTAGGGACGGAGGGAGTACCTTTTTATGGTATTGAGGATGGCCTTATCCTTGAGTGTTTCTTTTCTTGAGCGAGAGTGCTTAGGATAATGATTTAGGATGAGTCAATGCTATAGTATTGTTTTAGCAGTATGTCCCCTTTTGGTTGTTCTCTCCTTATTATTCCTTCTTTTTTTGGGCTTTGAGTTCATAATATGATTTTTTAAACATTTCAGCTTGTTTCTGGCAAGATGAAATGACAGAATTCACCATCATCCTTTTACGGGTTGGGTAGATGGGGACATGTGAAAGAGTCTATTTGTTTGATGATAGTTATAAATTTTATAAGTCTCGTTTGGTATGGCACTATTACAAGATAGCATTATAGAGATCCCCTTTGGTTCGGCTCTATTAGAATATATCATTATAGAGATTGAGAAATCATAGGACAACATAGTTGAAGAGTTTGATCCACTTTTTTCTTTTCTTTTTTAAGAAGAAGAGTTTGATCCTCTGATGTAGTTAAGATATATCTGTGTCTTGATTTATGTTGGTAAATGTACAATCATTTCTTTCAAAATTGAAAGCCAAGTTTTTGTGGATGCTCCGTTTGTATGTTTGGAATTTAAGATTTTTTCTCGTTCTTCGTTCTTATAAGCTAAAGATTTTAAGTTGCTGTGCCAGTCTAGTTTAGAAGTATGTTTTTAGTCTGCCTATGAAACTACACAAAATTGCAGATAACAAAGACGTGACAGGTGCTGCAAGGTGCTTGCAAGTAATCTTCCACTCGGGTTATTTCTTTCCAAACTTGCACATTATTAATGCTCACTATATAGACATATATACACATATATGTATGCACATATATGCACATATATATGCAGTGTGGAAATATATCCTTTCTGCACACAAGGCTTATGAGCTGCTTCCTGAGTCGGGCAAGGTTTGAGTGATATGTCATTAATTTTACACTATCTTATTTCCTTTTAGTATTTCATATGTCATGACGCTTGAGTTGTTTTTTGTCATTCATTCGTCCATATAATATTGTTTGCAGGTCATTGCCTTAGATGCTGATTTACCTGTAAAACAGGCATTCCATATTCTTTATGAGCAGGTATCTAGATTCTAGATGTTGCTTGATTTCTCCTTGTGATATTCTCCTCTTTATGTGGAAACCACATCCAACTAGTCAATAACTGGAAGAAAAGGAACTACTCCCCCTGTCCCTAAATGAATGTCCATTCTCAAGAAATTTTTGTCCCAATATGAATGTCAATTTTGGAAATAACTTTGTCCCTATATGTTTTTTTACAATTTTTTTTTTCACTAGTCACTTTATACTTGCAAAAATAAATGTTTGGAAAGTAAAAAACAAGATTATTCATGCATCTTTTCCATTTAATTGTACAAAAGTAACCATTTCCAGAAGGTCCCTTAAATGAAATTTGGACATTCATTTAGGGACGGAGGGAGTACCTTTTTATGGTATTGAGGATGGCCTTATCCTTGAGTGTTTCTTTTCTTGAGCGAGAGTGCTTAGGATAATGATTTAGGATGAGTCAATGATATAGTCTTGTTTTAGCAGTATGTCCCCTTTTGGTTGTTCTCTCCTTATTATTCCTTCTTTTTTGGGCTTTGGGAGGAGGGCGGAAGAAATGGTAACGGGGGGAAACTTTTCTCTGGTGAGCTTTGCAATCCATTCAAGTGCCTGCATAAGTAGTAATGAGATGTCAGTGCCTTGATTCTGCATTTGATTAACGGTTCTCAAAAATGATCTCCTGCCCTCTTCCCAAATGTGGCATATAGTAAAATGATCTGCATGCTTAATGTGAGTAGTAATGCCATAAATTGCTTCTGCATTTGTTTAGTGATTTTCAAAGTCAAACCTCCACCCTACTTCTCAAATGCTCATTCCTTGAGTGTCACACAGTTTGAACCATTGTCAGATTGCCTTTACCTTAGTTGTCAATCTGTCAGTCCTAATGCACATGTTCTAACTAGAGCATTTTGGCTTGTAAAGGGAGGAGAGTGGTTAGACCGAAAAGGAAATACAATATAGGATTTGCTATTGTATTGATGAAGGAATCTGACCGTTAAAACTGATTGTTATGGAGGTTGAGATATTGTCAAAGATCCAATATCAGAAGAAGGCGCATTCCTGGTTAACTCGAGCACCAAGTGGGTTAACGAAGTTAATTGGAATAACTAACGAGAGTGGGATTGTGGAGTTAAGCCAGTGAAGTTGTTGGTGAACATGTTCAAAATGGTAAGATTTGTACCCAAAGTAAAGTACAGGGGGTGAACATTACAATTTACAATAATATACTCCCTCCGTCCCACAATAATACCGAAAAATTTCCCTTTTGGGCGTCCCACAATAATCAATAATTTCCCAAAATGGAAATGGGACCCACTTCTCTCTACTCACAACACTTTTTAAATTTACTATTCTCTCCACTCATTCTCTCTCATATTTTACTTTTACACTCACAACACATTATCTTTATCACTTTTTACCTTAATCTCCGTGCCGAGCCAAAAATTCTACATTATTATGGGACGGAGGGAGTAGTCTTTTTAAGGGTGGGGTACGTGATCATGTTGATTAATGAAGTAGTAGACAATGTGCTGGTTGAATTGTACATTACAATTTTCAAAATAAAGTTTGTTAAGATTTTAATTAATTTTCGCTAAAAAATCAACGACATTCAGTTTTTTTTAACACCCGATTGCAACAAATTATAAAAATTGAGAATCGGATTGCAAAAATCAACAAATTTACAAATGTATAAAAGTAAGGTAACAGAAGATATAGTATTTTTTTTAAAAAAAAAAATAAACATTAATTAAAAAATCACAATTTACAAGGTGTTCTTTTTAGAACAATTAACAAGTTAAACCCCAACTTCCCACTTATAAATTAACTAGAAGGATTTTCAAAACCCCAATTAACAAGTTAAAAATCCTAATTAATCATACTATGATAACTTATATTGTTCGAATGCAATAAAACAAATCTTTAAAAATTGTGACTTACTCATGTTTATTGATTTTTTTTTTAAAAATATTCCTTTTTAAATTAATATTTACCTAAATGACATAAGGGAAAATTTAGGTACCAAAATGACCACTTTGAGAGAAATCGGCATTGGTAGTACCGTTTTTGGCTTGAAGTCGGCACTACCAATGCCGTTTTTGGTCGGTCAAAAGTCAGCCATTGGGAGGATTAATTGTCAAGGCGTTAAGGCGTTAATGGCATATTTTGGATTAAGAGAAGTCGGCATTGGCAATACCGACTTCAACTAGGGTTATAGTGAAGTCGGTATTGCCAATGCCGATTTCAGGCCAACATATATCCCCTCACAGCCTCTTCTTTCTCCCTCACAGCCTCTTCTTTCTCATTCTTTCATAACCATTTCTCCGTCCATTTTAATTTCAGAGCTCAACATTCTTCAATATTTTGTGAATTAAGCATTATTCAAGGTACATTTTATTCTTTTTTATATAGTTTTATTTGTATAATGTGATTTTAAACTAGAGTTATTTGTTGTTTTTTTTATATGTTTTGACTGTCGAATGAATTGATATATTTTGATTTGTATAATGTGATTTGTTGCTTTTTTTATATATTTTGATTGTTGAATTAATTTGTTTAGGGAAAAATATGAGTGGACTTCCACTTATTTTCATGTGCTACTGGGGAGGAGATGATGAACACCCGTTTGGAGATAGTAATCTTGAACAGGGGCCGAAATTTCCCCTTAGGGCAAAAACTCGTTGGAGTTACAAAAAATTGATTAGGAAGTTATATAAGAAAATTGATATAGATCCAAGGGATATTAAGTTGAAAGTTATTTGTAGATATCCTCATATTATGGGCAATGGGTTTGCAAATTACATTCTGCTTGAAGTCGAAGATGATATGTGTGTGAAAGTCATGTTTGATGTTTCTGCTCAATTAGGTGGGATTGGTAGCTTGCAGTTGTATATTATCATGGATTTTAGACTTGATAATAATGTGCGTTCTGATGAGGCTGAAACACGTGAGGAGCCGATACAAAATGATAACTACCTTGAGAGAGATGCTTTTGGTTTTGAAACACATTGGGAAGAGGAAAGGGAAGTGGAACCGGAAGTGGAAGCAGAAGTGGAAGTGGAAGGGGAAGGGGAAGAGGTAGAGGAACGTGAAAACGATGATGATTCAGATTATGAAAGTCATATCCTTGCAGTAGTTACGATGCGATTACGGATATGAAGATTGTTCGAGTGCAGCGATAACGAGAATGAGGGTGATGATGGGGAAGGTGGTGATGTAGGAGCACAGATGATTACTTTTCAAGGTGAACCGCAAAATCAAATGTATGGGAGAGGAGACTATCAATTTTACCGTGATATTGGTGAAGGGTCAGAGAATTATGATAATAGTGAATAAAAGTTTGCAGAATGGAATGCGGAGAAGGATGGAATCGCTAAAGGTATTCTCTTCTCAGACAAGATTGATGTGCAGTACCAAATAAAGAAGTACCATATTAAGAAGAATCTGAGGTTCAAGGTGAGAAAGAGCACACCGCAAAAGTGGACTATTGAGTGTTTGGTGAAACAGTTCCCCTGCAATTTCTATGTCAATGTGAGTCTGAAGAAGGGTGGGTACTGGGAAGTAACTAAGTACAAGGGTCCACATTCTTGCTTGGCTTCAGATGTTAGCGGCAATCATCCTAATTTAGATGCTAAGTTTATAGGACGAGAAGTTTTCGATCTTGTCAAGGCTGATCCAGAGTACAAGATTAAGCTTATCATGATAAATATAAAATCAGATTACGGTAAGGATGTTTCATATCGGAAGGCATGGTGTGGTAAACAAAAAGCCATCGCTCAAGCATATGGGGATTGGGACGAATCTTATAGAAAGTTGCCACATTTGTTAGCAGCTATTCAAAAGTGGAACCCTTCAACCATTGTGGAGTTTTCTAATCGTCCTGAAGCTGGTCCTCCAGGTTCGTTTGACCGTGTGTTCTGGGCATTTGGCCCTTGTTTGGAAGCATTCTCTCATTGCCGTCCTCATAAGGGTGTTGGCTTAAATGATCTTTTTTGGCGTGCTGTTAGCGCCACCCAGGACCGAAAGATGAAAAATTTCTTGGCTCAGATTCGTATAATTAATCGCGAGGCAGTTAAATGGTTTGAGTTTTTGGATGCTAAAAAGTGGTCAATGGCGCAGATGGTGGATATAGGTACGGCATTAAGACTACCAATTTGTCTGAGGTTTTTAATGGTGTGATGAAAGGAGCACGAGGGATGCCTATTTCGGGTATTGTTGAGATGGCCTTCTATAGGTGTGTGGAATACTTTCAAAATAGACTCTCGATATCAATAAGGGCTTTAGGGGGGTATCCTGGTAACCCCAACATAAATGCTAGACTGCAATTCAGTCAAAGGGTCCAACAACAATATGACTTCAACTTAAAGAAGGACGGCTATCATAGTGTTAGAAGGTTTAACAATACTCCAGTAGGTGTTTATCAAGTAACAACTGGGCGACGCGGTGAAAGGGGTGGAAGGATTCAAGTGGTGGAATTGGGTCCTCGAGCATGCACTTGTGGTAAATGGGTGCAATATCATTACCCTTGTTCGCATGCTCTTGCCTGCTTCAAAGCCCAACATATTGATGGTTTGAATTTTTTTGATTCCTTTTACAGTCTTGAGGCGTACCATAATACATGGAGGGGCACTTTTAATCCGATCCATGACGAGGCTTATTGGAATGTAGATCATCTTGTCCCAAGTTTTTATCCTAACCCAATGCACCGTCGTGATAAGAAGCAAGGAAGACCTAAATCAAGGCGGATTAGAAATAGGATGGATTGGCAGGTGGAGAAAAGGAAGTTTCGTTGCGGGATATGCAAGGGAGAAGGTCACACTAAAAGAAGATGTCTAACTCTTAGGGTGGAGGATTAAATGTTATTTTCTAGTACTTGTAATATGTTTTGTTTAACTATTCGTGAATGTTTGTTTTATTTGAATATGAACTTGTAATATATTTAACTATTTGTGAATGTTATTTGAACTTTGAACTTGTAATATACTCCCTCCGTCCCACAATAATATGTAAACTTTCTATTTTGGGCGTCCCACAATAATATCTAACTTTCCCAAAATGGAAAGGAATCTTTACTATTCCCTCCACTCATTCTCTCTCCTACATTATTTTAATACTCACATCACCATTATAATTTACTATTCTCTCCACTCATTCTCTCTCCTATTTTATTTTCACACTCACAACACTTTCAATATAATATTTCCTCCTTAATCCCCGTGCAAAACCCAAAAGTCCATAAATCTATGGGACGGAGGGAGTATTTAACTATTTGTGAATGTTATTTTATTAAGTGTTTGAAAAAATGATGACATAATATTCGTTTTTACTCGATAAAAATTACTAAATTCAGTGACCACATCCCGGTCACATAGGAAAATATTACATAAATAAATAAATTCAGTGACCACATCCCGGTCACATAGGAAAATATTACATAAATAAATAAATTCAGTGACCACATCCCGGTCACATAGGAAAATATTACATAAATAAATAAATTCAGTGACCACATCCCGGTAACATAGGAAAATATTACATAAATCCAGACAAATTCAGTGGCCACATCCCGGCCACATAGGAAATCTTACATTAAATCCAAAAAATTCAGTGACCACAGCCCGATCACATAGGAAAATTTTACATAAATTCCGGTACATATTAAATTCGACAGAAATTCAAATATTACATGTCCAACAAATTAACTTAACAATCCTTAGGGAATACCTTAGAAACATTGGAAGTAACAATGTTAAGTACTTTTTTTGAGCGTGAGGGGGCCCAAACAACAGCCTAATAGATCAACAAAACAAAACATTTAGAACAAAATGTTAAGGAATATAACCTTAGGGAGTGTAATGTTGTTAAGGAAAATATTTCATACCTGAGTAAGTATAAGAACAGCACCAACACCTATGTCACTTCCGCCCTCACTTTCCCTCATCACTTTGTTAGCAATGTAAGCATCAATGGTATCAGTAGGATCCTTCAAAATCAAATGCACAGAGCCATGACCACTTGGTGTGAACTCCTTCACAACCACAACAACCTAATAGAACAAAAATATAATGACCAATTATTTGTAAATTTCAACCTTAACTATAATTAATGTAAAATATTATACCTGTTCCACCCTCTCATATTTTTGGCATATCTCCTTGATCATTCTCAACGGATAATAAGTGCCCTCTGCAGTGAGATAGTCCATTGCAGAAAGCCAAGCTTTGCCCTGGAAATCATCATCCTCCACCGGCTCTTCAAGCTTTCTACGTATGGCCTCTTGGGTCGACTGAGCGAGGGGTCCCTGAGAGACATGAGCTTTTTCGGTGTGATGCCGACGCATGGCGGACTGTGCATCACCAGCGGGACCAGGTATGATATGAGGCGGTGGAGATTCTCTCTCTCGTTCGATTTGAGGCGGTGGAGATTCAAACTCTCGTAAAAGTTGAGAGAGATTAGATTGACGATTGGAGGTTTGACCGGGATTACCAGGAAGAGGTTGTCGTCCAAGATACCAGCGGGGGAGCGATGGATCCATTTTGACAGTTATAAATCTTGGGTTGAGAGAGATGGATGAGAGATTGAGAAATGGATGAATTCGTTTTTGAGGTCACCGGGCCTTTTAAAGGGTAAGTATTCTGAAAAAATTTATTCCAAAAACGGTATTCGTAGTGCCCTTTTTGACAGTTCTGACAAAAACGATATTCGTAGTGCCGTTTTTGACAGTTCTTACAAAAACGGTATTGGTAGTCCCGTTTTTGAAAGTTCTGATAAATAAATCTTTTTTGGTGTGATGTGACAAATTTACTCTAACTCATACCAAACTGGTACCAATCATTTTATAACCTAACATGACCATTCCAACTTAACTAAAATGGTTCCAAATTTCCAAACAACCATTAAAACAACAACAAGAGTCAATTTAACATGGCATGAGCAAGAAATTGAAGAGAGTCATAATAACTTACCAATTAATTCGAAAAAATAAGAAAATATTTATTGACCACATCCCGGTCAAATAGGAAATCCGTCAGGGATATGCATCTGGGGTGTAATTGTTAGGAGGATTACGTGGCCTATCACTTCTCCAAGGTACAAGGCGAGATAATACACGACCAATTCGTGATGTGCTAGCTTGACGAGATGATGATGGTACCTGAGTAGGGTCTGTGTGACCAAAAGGTGTAGCCTCCGGAAACGACATTGGAGGTAGCATTGGAGTATAATCCATTTGAAGGCTTCGCCTTCCACTCCGACTCTCAGAACCATACGATGTGAATCCCATCCCTAGAGGTGGACTTGGAGCATAGTCAACGCTTCTTCTTCGACTTCCACTCTCACTCCCCGAAGTATATGATGCAAAACCTAAATTTGGAGGGGGAGTTGGAGTATAATCCATCTGTGTATGAGAGAATCCATAGTTTCCAGACCTGGGAGAAAGCGTCATGTCCGGTAAATGTGCCTTCCTCGCCATTGTCCCCCTCACTCGCTGCCTCCTCATTCCCTTCCTCCGCATTCCCTTCCTCGCCATTGTCCCCCTCATTCGCTGCCTCCTCAAAATGTACCTCTGGATCATCCTGCACATGTTAAATTATAATTCAGTAAAAAAGACCCTTCTCGTTAAATATTTAACAGAACAACGAAAAAATTAACATATTACATCTGGATCATCCTGCACATGTTGAGCACGTCTACGAACCCGGTTTCGTCTCTGTGGCACCCCTAGAACATGATCTACTGGTGGTGGGGGAGTTTGGAGGGCATCTAGTCGTCCCAGCTGTCTAATAGATGATAAGGATTGTCTGATGACACCACGGGTAACATATAGGTGTTGTGAGCGTATGTCGTATCCCTCAACCTCAAGTATGGCATTCTCGTTGGATATGTACGCGCGCTGAAGGTTTTGAATCTGTTGAAATAATAAAGGAGGAATAAATTATAACGATAAGATAAAATGGTAAAAAAATAAAAATGAACTAAAGTAAATATGTACTATTTAACTTACCAAACCCTCAAAACGACTAGCATGTGCCCTGTACCCCTCATCCTCTACAGCATTTGGATTCTGGATCAATAACCGTGTGATTCTAGAGTACCATAACATATAGGGATGTGCTAAATCTACATCCTCGATACCATATTGCCCATCCACCACCAAATTAGCCCGTTGATTCCACATTCCTATGTAAGATATGTGGAAATTGAGCCAATTAGCTTCTGATCGACCTCGTCGATCAAGTCCATGCAGGTACTCACTCGTGTCATGTGGGACAGGATACCTGTAACATCCCGAACCGCCTCATTACTCGATCGGGGAAGGTGCCACTCAACCCTATCAAAGCAAATGAGGGGCACGCCAGCTCTCCATATAAGAGTCCACTGGAAAGCAATATCTTTGGACCACAGGACACTTAAGTGCAGTGCCGCCGCTCAACCGATCCTCAGTCAAATACGCCAGCTGATCTCGGTATCCATGCAAGTTATGGACGGTAAGACGCGTATATGATAAGGGACCTTGCCACCTACATATGGAGCAATTTGACATACAAATTAGTGTGTAATAATCAAAATCAAGTACATAAAATATTATGTGAATTTAAAATGAATTTATTTTAAAATACCTGCAACCATATGGCAATAATGCATCCTGAAGCATGTCATCTCCAAGTGTCCTTACGGGTCGTAGACACAACAACCGTTCCCAAGCCCAAAGCTAAAAAAAACATAAAGAAAAATATTTAGTGTCACGTACAAAACATATTTTCTTCAATAGAATAATATAAGCAAATATAATTGACATACCTGCACAATTGTTAAGAATCCATCACAACATTTCGCATCGGGCTTTGTCGCTACACGCAAGTCCCGATATAAAAAGGCTAACGTTGCACTACCCCAACTGTAGTTCCCAATCGCGTCAACGTTCTAGCGAGTGGGAGAATGCATCAGTTTCACCAAGACATTACTCGTGTCCGGCATCAAATATGACCCTAAGCATATCAAAATATAAGCCCGAGTATACTGATTAATCAATTCGGGATGCGCATATGCAGGAAGCTCCTCCCACTGAGTCAGTTGGTCTATAATCCACTTAATAGACAATCTACCACCCTTCAAGTCTGATTCAAGTGGTTGAATCCCTAATAACTCGTGGCATAATTGACACCATTCCAACTTATGCATATTGGTTCGGAAACTAATCACAGGATCCCCGTCTATAGGAAGGCCACATAATATGCCAACATCCTGAAGGGTGATGGTCATCTCCCCAACTGGCAAATGAAATGTGTGCGTCTCTGGACGCCATCTCTCAACTAAAGCCTCTAACAAATGCCAGTCATATTTGAAATGACCTAGTTTATAAACCCCGTAGAATCCTACGTCTAAAAGTTTGCTCCGTATCCTAACATCCAAGTTTGTAGGAAGTTCCGGCCTGCGCCTAAATCTAATAGTCTCAACTTCTTGTCGAGCCCAAATATAATTTGAACGGTGTTTATCTTGTAATCTTAATACGGAGGGGTCTAACGGCCCGGGATCAACAAATGCTTGGGTATCATGAAATTGGTCCATCTGAAACAAACAACAAAACTATTAAACTAAAATTCAGTGAAAAAGAGGCTGCCCCGTTAAATATTTAACTGAAAAAGGCCAATTTTCTGACGGTTTAGTTAAGTTTTTGACAAAAGATGGCATTTTTTTGACAAAAAGACACAACTGTTAATTATTAAACTATAATTCAGTAAAAAGCCCCTTCTTGTTAAATATTTAACTGAACAACGAAAAACTCGTTACATTTCTGACAGTTCAGTTAAGTTTCTGACAGAAACTTAACATTTTCGTTAAATTTCTAACAAAATTTGAATAAATTAAAAATCAAGTTTCATCAAATCTTAATAAATAACCTAACATGTATTAAGGAAACTCAACAAAAATTAACACAAATTATAGAAATAAATATAATTAAAACACAAATTATAGAAATAAAAATCAACAAATACTAACCTTATATTTTAAAAACGTAAGTATGAATAACGTTTTTAGGATTTTGATTAAATCTTGGTTGGCTTGATTGGCAATGGCAATGGCAGATTGAGAGATAGAGAGAAGATGAGAGAAGATAGGAATGAAGGGGATGAAGGGAAGGGGGAAGGGGTCAAGCACGCCTGGCATTAGTAAAGAAGAAAACGGCAATACCAATGCCGATTTTACCTACTTTTCCAGAAAACGGCATTGGTAATGCCGACTTCACTGTAACCCTAATTGAAGTCGGTATTATCAATGCCGACTTTACTTATAATTAATTAAAAATTACTAATTAATGCAATTAATTCTCCCAATTAATCCTCCTAATGGCTGACTTTTGACTGACCAAAAACGGCATTGGTAGTGCCGACTTCAAGCCAAAAACGGTACTACCAATGCCGATTTCCCTCAAAGTGGTCATTTTGGTACATAAATTTTCCCTTATGTCATTTAGGTAAATATTAATTTAAAAAGGAATATTTTTTAAAAAAAATCCATGTTTATTGTTCAAATGTAATTAAAAAAAAAAAAAACTCCCTCCGTCCCATTTATAAGCTCATCATTTAGTTTAATCACAATAATTAAGAAAAAAGTGAAAAATGTAATGTGTTGTGAGTGTATACGTGGGTAGGAGAGAGAAAGTTGAGTAAGTGAGTTATTATTGTGAGAATGATAAATGGCATTTTCATTTTAGGAAAAACGAATTTTAAAATTGACATCGTATGTAAGAAATAAGTGAACTTATAAATGAGACGGAGTAAGTATTTGTAATACCCGCCCCTTTTATTTAATTTTAAATCATTTTATTTTATTATTTGGTCTCTAATAAAAATGATTGAGTAATTGGACTTTGGTTTTGGGTTCGGATTAGAAAACCTAAATCATTTAAGGAGTTGGATTAACTTCCTTTCGAGCTAGGGTTTTGGAAAATCCAAGAATATAAATACTCTCCCTACCCTAGTATCATCTGGATTATTTATACAAAGGAGAGAGAGAGAGAGAGAGAGAGAGAGAGGAGGCGGGAGAGAGAGAGAAAAAGAAAGCAGAGAGAGAGAGAGAGATCGGGAAGAGAAAGAGTTTGGCCGGAGTTTGAAATCGAAAAGGTAATCCTCAACTCTCTTTATTGTTTCCTTTAGTTTTGGATTGATGAAACCTTAGAAAACCCTAAAAGTTTATGAGTATGAATTAGGGTTTTGGAAATCAAAGGTATTATTATTAATTTGAGTTATAAAATTGTAGATCCTAACATTAATGGTCAATGTTAGGGTTCTGGCATGGAAAATTCTTAGATTTTGATCTAGAGTTTGCATGCTAGGGTTTTGAGGGAAGATTATGGGTGTTAGTATGATTATGCGTGTGGGTGTATATGTGTGTGTTTATGAGTGTGTGTGTGTGTGACATGTGTGTGCTCTGTGAGTGCAGTGTGTGTGTGTGTGCTCTGTGTAGTGTGTGTGTTTGTGTGTGCTGAAAAAGGTGAAAACATTGTGTGTGAATGTGAAATAGAGAGTATTAATGAGAATTGATTATAGAAAACCCTAGGGGTAGTTTGATAAACCTTATGGGAATTAGTTAAACTTAGAAGGAGTTAAAGAAGATTAACTCATATGTTAACAAGACGAATTAAAGAGATTTTGGTACTTAAGTAAATAGAGGTTACTTGTACCTAATATACGTTTTGCATGATTATAGATTGTGCGCGAAGTATTGCCAATGAAGTGCAAGCAGGGCGGCCTTTAGGAGGAGCGGGGTGAGCGCTCGCTCCGGGCCTCATAATTTTGAGGGGCACCATTTAAAAAAAAAACCATTATATATATGTATTATATTTGAAAAAAATAAAAATCATCCAATTAGGTAATTTGAGTCAAATTAGGTAGTATATTAAAAATCATATTATATAGTATTCTAATAGAAATCTACTTCTTTATTTACATCTTAACATATTTTTTGATAGAATTAATTATTAATTCCACGGCATTTAACGCGGCTCCTCGTCTTCCTCCTCTATTCGGCTCCATCAACAGTCGCTGTATTCTTCTCCTCTCCAACGTCTTTTTTTTTACAACTACAAATTCTCTTTTCCAAGCTCTCAATAGAATATCAAAACTTTCTTTCGCAACTACAATAGCAAAATTCACTTTCATCTGCAATAGAGAAAATCCGACTTCAAACTACTCCGTCGCAGATTCATGATTCATCTCTTTGCCAGGTTCTTTCGTTCTTTTCATACTTTATAATTTTAAGATATGAGTTCTAGAATTAGGAAACAAGATTCCGGATGTGAAAAACGTAAAAAGCAAAAAAGAATTGAAGTTTTCAATCAATCTTGCATTTTATTTTTTGTAAGTGTTTTTGGGGCCTCATTTTGAACTTTGCACAGGGCCTCTAAATTATGAGAACCGGCCCTGAGTGCAAGCAACCCAAGGTAAGGGACTACGTTCTTTAGTACTTGAATGTATTCATCATTTGTGATAGGATTCCCTAATTTTATAAAAGTGTATACTACCAATGTGGCCGGTAGTTATTTTCTAAATATTCCTTCGATATGAACGTCTTTTGGAATATCTTACCCTTGATGTGTATTTTTCAATGGGTATCCATGGTAATTGGAATTGTTTAATGTGTTCTTGTACCTATGAACACTCTGTATGTGAATTGTTATATCTGATTGAAAAGGATGTAGTTGACTTTGTCTGATTGAAAAGGACTTAGTAGGAACTAGTCCGATTGAAAAGAACTTCATTGGAAATTGTCTGACCTGATTGAAAAGGACTTAGATACTTGCATACTGCTTGATGAAGTAGTCTTGATTATCATGATATATCATAATAAGGGAGCGCCCTGAAAAGGCATAAGGTCTCTTATTAAAAGAACACCCTAAAAAGATGTATCGTTACTGTGGAATTGACGGATTTATGTGAATATAGTCTCCATCATTATTATTCTTGTGATAGTGCCACAACTTGTTTACTTGAGAAGTATCTTTCTTTATCGTACTCGTAACTGTACTTTAAATTGTTATAACTATCCTTTCGTTGAGTATTCAATTAGCTCCGTTCGTTTCGGTCATCTCTTCTTTAGTACCCAGAGAGATCCCGTATGAGCTTACTGAGCATTGTTCGCTCACCCCTTCTTTCTTTTTCCCTCCCAGGTAAAGAGTATGAGAAAGGATTGGTCGCAAGGTTGGCGGCAGTATTATGAAGAGTTAGGGTTATTTAAAAATCGAAAAGTAGAATTAAAGCTAGTAGGTTGTACTAGACGTTAGCATTGAATGACATTTATTATGTAATGAATTATGATTAGAATTGACGTTTGAGATGCCCGTATTTTGGGAATTTATATATGGTTAATGATTATTTATATTGTTGGAGTTTTGGGGTCGTTACAGTTACAGCATTATTAATTTTTTTTTCTCTGACAAAAAAGGGCAAATTGCAATTTAGGGCCCGAAGTCGAGGGGGTGTTCTCCAAACGGGGCCCCATTTTTTTTTTTGTCAAATCAGGGCTCAATATCTAAATTTTTCGTCAATTAAGGGCTTTTTGACGAAATTCGTTAAAAACACAGTTAAGTAGCACATGCCACGCACATGAATAACAGATTTGGTTAAATTGAATTGGCACTCACTTATAAGGGGTTAAATGACATATTTTATAAATAAGGGATCATAGAACAAAATAAACCTTTTATTTTATTGAATTTCTTTTTAATTCTTATGTTATCATAATTTATTAAAAAAATTATCCAAATTCAAATATTTAGTTTTTTTAATAAAAAATAATTAGTAAATTTAAAATATTGAAAAAAATAAAGATAATAGTTAATATGATTTAAAATAATTTAAGATATTAACTATTATCCTTTTTTCTAATAATATAAATTACTAATTATTTTGTTTCAAAAAAATTACTAATTATTTAGATTGAATAATTTATAAAATATATAAATAAAAATAGATTAAATAAAATAAATATTTACAAAAAATATGCTTACTCAATTTATATTTTTTTTCTTAATCAAGTTTTTTTTTAATGAAACACAATTTAACTAATTAAAATATGTAAAAAAATCTTTTCTTAAACACTAATAAAAAATATGGTATTGCTCAAAATCCCAACAACCATCGTCTCTTTGAAATTTAAACTCACCATCATCTCCACCATAACCACCACCACCCAGTCACTACAATATCACACCCCCACCACCATAAGCCCAACAAAAACAAAATCAAAGAACAATTATATTACAAATAAAACCCAAATCAACTTAAAATCAAACAAGTATATATCCCCCCACCCAACTTTCATATCCTTTCTTTCTTCATCATCTTTCAACACCACTGTCCCAATCTGTCATAACCACCAACAAAATCAAACAAAAACCTGGAAATGTGAGAAGATAGTAGCAGATCAGAAGAACACCGAATTGAAAAAGAACAACCAGATCAGGAACGCCGGCGGGGGATTTGGAACTAGATTTCGCCGGAGAAGGAGGCGGAGGCGAGTGACGGGTCTGGGTGAGTAAAAAGGAAAGAAAGGAAAGAAAGGGAGAGGGGTTTACAATGAGATACGGGCGGCCTGATTTTGGTGCTTAGGGGCATCACCGGAGCTTGAGTTGGATGTCGGAATCGGAGGTAAAGAAGGGAGAGAAGAAAGGAATTAACGTTGATGGGAAGGTGCAGCTTTATTTGTGGTTGATTTTATTTATTTCACTCCTACTTTTAATTTATTTCACTTAGCCCCTTAAATTTAAATATCAATGCAAACTAACCAAATCAATTAATCACGTGAGTGGCACATGCTATTTAATTGTATTTTAAACGAAAATCGTTAAAAAACCCTTAACTGGCAAAACATTTAGATATTGAGCCCTGATTTGACAAACAAAAAAATATGGAACCCCATATGGGACCCCGTTTAGAGATTAGCCGCTCGAGTTCGGGTCCTAAATTGCAATTTACCAAAAAATAAATAAATTGGTTTTTCATGACTTACCATGTTTTGACCATGTCCTTGTGGGTGTGGGACAGTGGGAGGCACAACAAAGTTATGAGGCGTCGCCTCCATTCTCACAGCACACAGTACACACAGTAAACTCTGAAGAAGATGAAGGAATTAACGGAGGAAGAACGAAAGGCTCTTCGCGGCAGCAAATTTGCCCCTCTCCCTTCTGCTCCCACCCAATCCCGTTCTCAACCCAGGTTGGTCTTTATTTCAATTCCCCCCTTTTCTTTCTCTCTTTTTATTTCAAAATTTCACACACTTTACAACATCTTCTTCAAATTTTATAATGTGGGGTTGTTCCATTTGAATCGTAATTTTATTGGGTTAGTTTACAATTCTTGACTCATGACCTGGGTTTTGAATTTGGAGGGTAATTTTTTTCAATTTTTTCTCACACTTTACAGCTTCTTCAAATTTTATAATGTGGGTTTGTTCCCTTTGAATCGTAATTATATTGGGTTGGTTTACAATTTTTGATTTCATGACTTGTTTTGAATTTTGAGGGTAAATTATTTGGGTTTATTTTTGTATTTTTGTTTTTCAAAATTTAGATTGGCGCACCCAGGAGGACCATTGAAGACGAACAAAGCAGCAGCTTTGGCAAAGTTTCTGGAAAGGAAATTGCAGGACCCAACTGCTTTGGCTTCCCTTAATCCTCAACTTATTGAATTGGCTGTTAAAAATGCCAAGGACACTGTCAAAGCAAGTAATGTTTTTCTTCTATTATTTTTATTTTATTTTATTTTATTTTATTCTAGTATAATTGGATATATAGAAAATAATTATTTTATGTTCATTTATTAGTAGGGGTAATCGAGTGGGAGTGTTAATGGCTTGATCTCAGTTGTGTAATCCTGTGGCTATACAAATTAACCTGCAAGGCATTCTGTTTGTGTTTAGCCATGTGTGTTAAGGAAGAATATTTGTCCAATACTCCAATCAGAATGGATTATTGGATTAATTGCATTAATATAGGGATATAGACTTTAACTTTTCATTCGCATCGGCCTATTGTACCGTGTTATGATTGTGATGACATCTCTGGTTCCTTGGATTATTTCTCCATTACTAGGTTTTAGCTTGGAAATAGGGTTAAGGGTTTATCAGTTTATGTAACGGAAAGCTAACTTGTATTATCCATAAGTTATTGAAGTAGACGAGGTCTACTTTAAACACACATCTTTTACATCTTTTCCAGAAGATTTAGACACATCAAGAACATCGGAAATACTTGATTTTACAGTGGCTTGATGACATTTGCTCCCCTATGGTGGTAATAACAACCATTTCTTAGGTTTGGAATGTGCTCTTTGAGTTTGAGGTGTTATATCCTGAACTCTATAGTGGGTTACTTTGGTTTGGTGGGATTTGATTTGTTGTTTTGTTAATTTTTGAGTTAAATAGTTGAACTACAATGTGGCGTTTTGGCCCCCAAGAAGAAGATGGTCAAAGACATGTGCATTTATCAAATTTTGACTCACCATATCATGGCAGATCCAGAATTCTACGTTAGTGTGGGCCAAATGTTTTTAACGTTATAATCAACTATATTCGACCTCAAAATTACGAAATTAAACATCAAAATATTAAGAAAGTATATCAAAAATCTTAATAAAAAAGAAAGTTAAAATTAGTTGAAGTAATTTGAAGTTCAAATCATTAAAATTTCAACTTCAAAATTATTTTAAAATAACTGTAATCAAAGTAATTCACAATCAAAATGAGGAATTCGACTCAAAATTTGTATTACCTTGATGTTTGTAAAGACTCGATAAACAAGAAGAATCTTTATTGTAATGTTTAAAAACTTACAAATTGGGTCAAAGCAAAAGAGAAAGAAAAAGAGAGATAGAGAGAGGGGGGGGGGGACCGAGGATGTCGAGAAGAGATACTTTTTCAGACTTGAGCATCATTATTGTCTTCACAGTCCGTGAACCTAACCGTTTGTGTATGCATTGCGTGAGTGAGCGAATTTTGTAAGTGCGTGTGTTTTATTTATTTTTTCACTTTGGGAAAATTACTACTCCTTGCCCTAAATAAATGTCTATTTTCAAGAATTTTTGCTTGAAAACGAATGTCATATTTTTAAAACTTTATCCTAAATATTTCTTTATCAACTTTTTTCACTAGTCTATTTTTACTTGCAAAAGTAAAAGTTAATGTTTGGAAAAGGTATAAAAAGAATATTTATGCAATTTTAAATGCATAAAAAGTAAACATTTTCAAAATAGTTTTTAAATGAAATTTGAACACTCAAAATAATTAGATATTCATTAGGGACAATAATGTGTTCTCTTTTGTTTTAATAAGAGCATTTGAAAAAAAAAAAACTTTTTTGAAAATTGAGTGTGGGCGGTGGCCCACTCTCGCCTTAAGGTGGCACCGCCCCTGTGTGTCGGTACAATCTTTTTGCATATTTTATTTTCAAATTGATACAGATTTCACATGGTGAAAGGTTCATTGTTGGATAAAAAAATCTCTTCTTACTTTGCCTTTGAGTAACAATCTTGATGCGGCTTCACTAGTTTTCAAGCAGAAAGAAGAGAAGCGGAAGTTTGAACCATCAGACGATGAATTTTACGTTTTAGGCACTTCCTTCCATATCAGGTCTGAGGTCAGACCTGCATCTTACATCTCCATACTGTTGTGAGGTTGCTTCCATGAGCATGGGTAGTTATTTGACTTTCCCTGCTTTCATTAGCATGCATGTTTTGATCGTCTTGAATTTTGAGGCTGGAGGTTTTCCGATAGGGTTCTTGATGCTCCATCATTAGCTAGCCCAATATTTCCCTCTTCTTTTCACTATGTCTAGGCTTTAGGATATAAGAGAGCTTGGAGACCCCCTTAATCTGGTATTATTGTTACTCATCTTTATGAAAGGTTTAAACTCATTTTCAACCATCATACTTTCATCCGACTTCCACTTTAACCATCACACTTTATTTCTTGCACAAAACCCACTCTAATTCTGAAAGCCTCTCATACCGACCCAAAAATTGCGGATTAGGGCACGCGTTAGTGACGGATTAGACACGAATTTGTGGTTGTGGTGGGAGGTTTTCTAAAGTAAAGTGGTTTTTGTGCAAAAAATAAAGTATGATGGTTAAAGTGAAAATCGGGTGAAACCGTGAAAGTAGGATGGCTGAAAATGAAATTAAATCGGGTTAAACCTGCATCCTTTTGCGCCAGGCAGTGTAATTTTTTCCCTTCAGCTTTTCTTAGTTGTTGGAGTCTGGGTTTATATTTTTGATAAAAGTGCCTCAGAGTTCGTGGTTAAACTGAAGAATTTAAGATGGCTTTCATTTAATTTTTCTTTGAGATGGACTTCATTTCAGCTACTGTACCCATTTCGACACAACTCGACATGGACATAACCACATGGGTGCAGATGAACATCTACACTTGGTGTAAATCTTTCATTAACCTATTCTATGTAGGTTTTATTTATTTTTTATTTTTTATTTGTTTACGACTGCCATAATAATGATCTCCTCAGTCATAATTTCCGACTTTGAGATCATTTTTCTTTTCATCTGTTGTCATGTACCGAGGAATCCTTGTTCTTCCCGCTTAGCTAGTCATTTGAAGTCTGCATTGAAAAGTTGTTGTTTTTTCTAAAAAGGGTATTGCGGGAATAGATTTTATTTCATCCCTATAGTATGTAATTTCAGGTGGAAGTTCAAGTTCAGGAAGGTTAATTCAGCATGTAAACTCATTTGGCGATGAGGTACTTTTTTTATCCGTACCTAAAAATATGTCCTACCAAAACTTTCACACTATTCTTGACTTTGATTGTCTCTGCCCTGATCTTGAATGGCCGTGAATTGGCAGGATTCAGTTGAAGAAGAGAAAACAAAAGATTATGAGCATCTGAAGAAGCCCAAGAAAAAGAAGAAAAAGAAATTGAAGAACAAGAAACAGGTAATTGTTTCCCAAATACCATTCCGCTCTTTCTATCCATTCCTTTAATCTTCCATCATTTCTTATACTTATTGTAATGCCATATTTTTGTCGCAGATATTGGAAGGCGCTTTGTGAAACAAGCCACTACGCCCACAGTAGATTTTTTTGTTTTTTTTTATCTATTATCAAATTTGCATTGGGTTTAGGAAACCGTTGACCGCTCGGAAGTCCATATTAACTCAAAAGAACCTCTCTTTTTTTCACTTCTAAGAAATTTAGGTTACAGAAAAGGGGTTCCGAGCCATCAAAATGGAACACACAATACTCTTCAAAGATGCATTAGACAATAGGTTACAGTTATCTTTTAATGCGTCTTGGGTTTGTTCAAGTACATTTGACTTGTGTACAAGTTTAATGACAAGTTGATTTTTTGGGTATCTCTGCAAGACTGATTTGTTTTTGTTTGCCGATTTCCTCTAGGGCCCATTGGGCGAGATTTAAACACAATTTAGGAAACAACATTTAGTTAATTTCCCAGACACCCCTCAGTAATACAAAGAAATAATTACCCTTACTTTCTTGCATGCGTGTGACGAGTGGTCAGTCCCCAATTCGAAAACTGAAAATTATATTTTAGTAACTGGAACTTTTAAAATTATATATTGGTCACTAGACATTTCGGATCAGTTATTGTATTCAAAATAGTTTTAGTCCGGGCCGCCTCTCAAAATTACAAATTAATCACTGAATTTTCAGATCATCACAACAGTCTTTAGCCTTTCCAAGAACACTTCCATTTTTTTATATTTTTCACATTATAAGACTACTTTGTCTCTTATAATTGACTTTTATAATTGACTTTTATAAGACAAATTTTTCAATCAAAAAATTCAAAAATTTCAATAATAATAACGAATTGCTCTCATAATTTACACATTTACAACTCTTATAAGTTAATTTTAAGACTACTTTGTCTCTTATAATTGACTTATAAGATAAATTTTTCAACAAAAAAAATCAAAAATTTCAATAATAACAACAAATTGCTTTCATAATTTACACATTTACAACTCTTATAAGTTAATTATAAGACTACTTTGTCTCATAATTAATTTATAATACAAAATTTTCAACCAAAAAAATTAAAAATTTCAATAATAACAAAGAATTGCTCTCATAATTTACACATTTACAACTCTTATAAGTTAATTATAAGACTACTTTGTCTCTTATAGTTGACTTATAAGCTCTGTTCTAAAAGACCCCGCCTAAGGGCGCCTAGGCCCCGCCTAGGCGCTAGGCCCCTCTCCAACGCCTAGTTTTAAGCCCCGCCTAGGTCCTGACTAATCCCGACTAATCCCGATTAGTCCCCGACTAGTCCCCGCCTAGGCGCTAGGCCCGACTCCGCCGCCTAGCATCCGCCTAGCGCTTTTTAGAACCTTGCTTATAAGACAATTTTTTCAACCAAAAAAATCAAAAATTTCAATAACAACAATGAATTAATCTCGTAATTTACACATTATAACTCTTATAAGTAAATTATAAGACTACTTTGTCCATAAATTTTTATATTCCATGAGACCCTCTTATCATACTCTGACAACAACAATTTCCTTACTAATTCTCACACTCATTCTCTCTCATATTTTACTTTTCATACTCACAATACCTCCTTTACTCATTCTCTCTCCTCTTATTATATTAGTATTTCTTAATCTCCGTACCGAGAAAAAAATAATCCTAAATCGGATGAAACGGAGGGACGGAGGGAGTATATATAATTAATTTAACGATCAATTACAATTCAGTTACTTACTTTATTTTATGTACATTTATAAATTAGTTCTTAACATTCTATCATTTACAATCCCGATTCCTAACTTTTATATTTTTTTGTAATCTAGTGTAAAAAATATCAAAACATTAACTTTTTTTTAATGAAAGTTGATGAAAAACTTAACACTTTTCTTTGGAAATTGTAATGTATGTCCTTGCAGTTCAACTAATTCACTTTTATTACTATTTCATCCATTCATAATCATCACCCGTCTTTGTAGCACCAACGCCACTAGTGGGTGTATTTAAAATATGATTTTTTAATGAGGGTAAAATGAAAAAATAATGAGTTATTTAGGATAATATAGTGTTTTTAGAGGTGCGATAATCATGTTTATAATTTAACACTATGTCAATATTTACACATGATTGCATCAAGGGGGATTTACCATATAATCTATCAAACTTATCAATTTTACCTCATAAGACAAGCAATATTTCATCTAACCATATAATCTCTATCTTAATAAATACACCCTCCAATCGTTTTATTAAGTTCACCCTCCCATTATTTTACTAATTCCACCGTTTTTATCAATTTACTTTCTCTCCAACCACCATCACCTTAGTTCACCCCCTCCCCATCTTCTTCGGTCAACACCTCCGGCAACCAACTCAGGCGACCAACTCCAGCGACTTTTTTTTTTACGCCGGCGACCTCTCCGGTGACCAAACAACTGAGAACTTAACTTATCATTAAGTTCTCAATTGTCAACTAAACTAATAATAACACGATTAACTCCCGCGACCTCCCCGTCAACCACCAACTTCGGCGACCTCTCCAACGACCAATCAACTGAGAACTTAGTAAGTTCTCAGTTGTCAACTAAACTACTAACAACACGACCAATTCCTGCGACCTCCCCGGCGACCACCAACTCCGACGACCTCTCCGGCAATCAAACAACTGAGAACTTAACTTATCTCTCATTTGTCAACTAAACTACTAATAACAAGATCAACTCCGGTGACCACCAACTCCGGTGACCAAACAACTGAGAACTTATTAGTAAGTTCTCAGTTGTCAACTAAACTACTAAAAACACAATCAACTCCGATGACCACCAACTCCAACGACCAAACAACTGAAAACTTATCAGTAAGTTCTAAGTTGTCAACTAAACTATTAATAACACGATCAACTCCGGCGACCAAACAACTGAGAACTTATCAGTAAGTTCTCAGTTGTCAACTAAACTACGACTAATAATACCATCAACTCCGACGACTACGTGCTACTGCGACCAAATAACTAATAACTTTTTTCATTTTTTATTTTATATTGAAATACTTATCAACAACGAAAGTAGTACTAGCTACGTCCCAAAATAAATATAACAACGAAAGTAATACTAACTCCGTCCCAAAATAATTATAAAAATAAATATGTAATTTTAATATAATTTTTCGTTACAAAATGAATGTTGTTTTTTTTCTAAATTATTCATCGCAAAACTAATGTCTATTTTGTAGTATACTCCTCAGACGCAAATTAATATTAATTGGTGATATGGCCCAAATGGTACGTAAATTGAAAATTTATTGTAAGTTATGCGCCCGCCGGGGAAAAACTCAAATAATTGCTCACAATAATATGAGAACAACTATAGATAAAGCAATGACTTATTTAACATGTAAATAAATAGTTGGAGGAAAAACGAAAAAATTTACAACAAAAATATTACTATCAGTATCATTTCGAAAAAATTTACAACAAAAATATTATTTAACATGTAAATAAATAGTATTTATTTGATCAAATGTTATGGTTTTGGTTGTATTTGATTGATTTGTGAGTATTTTCTAGAATGTGATTTATTTTTAATCAATTTTTGGGGATATTTTGTGTTGTGAGTATTTCTAAGAGTATTGTTTTGTGAAAGTAATATTTGTATTTGTGTTGATTTGTGAACATAACACTTGTGAAAATAATACTTCCTAGAGTATTTTATTTGTCAAAATAATACTTGTGCTTATGTTGTTTTGATTAACATATTGATACTTTTGTTCATCCTGGGCCTTTTGATCCTTCTGTGTTAACTTTACATCACTCCCACCGAACTCGATATATTTGGGCAAATCATGACGTTTCGAGTTTATCATTTCGTCGTGGTGCGACCGTGCCAGATGTTATAGCTCCCGTTATCCAGGAGAGATTAGCAGTGTATGGGTTTTTGGGAGTTTATTTGATCGGCAGGGTGCAGTATGACTAGGATTTATTTGAAGCGTTGATTGAGAGATGGCATCCGGAAACCCATACATTCCACCTCCCTGTTGGTGATGTTGGTGAGATGACCATCACATTAGAGGATATCGGGATGCTGTCCGAGTTGCCGATTGATGGGTTACTCGTTACCGATTCAGATTTGCCCGTGCTTCTTGATTGGCGGGTCTTATGTGCGGAGCTTCTAGGTGTTGTCCCATCTGATGCAGCGTTTGATGGTAGTAGTATAAAGATTAAGTGGTTGAAGACACATTTTTCTGAGTTTGGTAGCCTTCCCGCTGATTCCCCCCAAGACTTGGTTAATATGTATACGCGTGCCTATATTTTGATGGCCCTTTGGGCTAATTTGATACCAGATCGTACTAATAGCAAGGTGAAGCTGTTTTATCTCCCTTTACTTAGAGATATTGAGAGGATACACATGTACAGCTGGGGTAGTGCATTTTTAGCCTTTTTATATAAGGAACTTTGCTATGCCACTCACCCCGAGACTAGTCAGTGTGGTGGATTTCTGAATATTCTGTAGGTATGCTATAACATTTTAATTAAACGTTATGATGTTGTTTCCTTTATTTCTTTTTTTGATTTGAAATCATATGTTTTGATAATATTTCATATATTTTTTTTGATACAGCTTTGGGCATGGGATAGGTTGCTATGTATGCAACCTATTTCTCTTAGGCCAAATGAGGATCAAGGCAACCTTCCCTTGGGGTGCAGGTATACATTTATTAATGACTTTTCCATCTGAAATGTTATTGTCACCTACTACATTTTGAAACTTTTGACTTATACTTCTCAATTTATTGAATTTCAGGTGGATTGGACGCTTATCTCTGAAATATGTTACTGCACACAACCTTCGCAGCTATCGAGATCAGCTAGCGCAATTGACTGATGATCTGGTTGTGTGGAGGCCATATCTAAATCGACAGGCTCCAGCTTATTGCCGTCAGGGAGAGGCTGTTTGGAGGTCTAGATTCCCTCTTATCTGTTTTGAGAAGGTAGAATGGCACCACCCTGATCGTGTGTTGAGGCAGTTCGACATGCTGCAGGGGATCCCACAACCGTGTGATACAAGGGAGGAGTTGCACAATGTTTTCCGCCGCGGGGGAACAACTATGTCATTTGGAGTTCCCGACACCAGCAATATATAGCATCTTGGGAACAACGACATGATAGATTGGTATATAGGCAGATGGGGGTTGAGGTCATGCATTATACGCATCCTTACATGATTTGGTATAGGAGGATCACGTGCATGTTTGTCCAAAACCCATTGCATGTAGAGGAGTTTGGTTACCGGACGATAGCCCCTATTTTGGAGGGTTTGGTAAGCATTTCTTAAATTGTTCTCATTATAATTACCTTACTTTTTTTACCTTCGAATTATTTAATTATGTCTCATTCTCCTAATTTATGCTATAAAAACAGGTACAAAACTTACAACGTGTTCATGTGACCAACGAAGCTGGCATTACTAGGGATGAGGAGCAACAAAGTCAGCCGTGTCCATCCCGGTTTGAGTTGCGGAGGATTGTCAGACATACTCTCATGCATGTGAGAGAGCAGCAGCAGCTTAAGGCTGAAGCACCTTCAGTACCGGTTGATTGCGCCCAGGGTGTGGCACCTAGACAGCCTCGTAGACGTGGACATCGTGCACCTAGACAGGCACATCATGAGATAAACATACATGATGAGTCAGATCCTGAGCCTCACATCGACCCAGTGCCAGAGCTTGAGCCTCAAACGCAGAACCAGGATGATGGACTATTTGAATGACCATCACAGTAGACAGTTACTCAGAGTCAGTTTGGTGGGATTAGGAGTGTAAGTGGGAGTGGGAGTGCCCAGTCAGACCCTACACCTACTATAGATTTTGGAGTATATTCGAGGAGTGGAAGTGGTTTTTGGGTTCCTCTATCTACATCACGAGCAACGATACGACCATTCTCCGATTCGAGTTCGACTTCTTCTGGCGGGACTCACTTTGAGGGCATTACACAAGCTCAGAGGGAGGAATTTCAGAGACATGCTGGCATAAGAAAGGGGTCTAGGTCGCGACATCCAGTAAACAAATACACTCCATCTACATATGATAAAACATATGAAAGAAAGAAAAGTGAGATTTGATTAGTTTAATAGTTTTTGTAATGTATATTTGTATTATTTCTTGTTTTTGTAATCTATTTATTGGTTATTTGAAAGTTTTAGTTTGTTTCTATATTTGTTGTTGTATACATGGGTTTTGTTGGTTTATGTTATTGCACAACTTTATATCTACCATGAAGGAATGTTCCATCAACATAAATGACAGGCCGACAATGAGAGAAAGCTTCAATGCAAGGCCAAATGCCAAGAACACCCGTTGAAACATCTGTAATTCATCGACAGGAGGAGGAGGATGAGTATACTCAAAAATTGTTCCGGGGTTGTATTTTTGGATGGCTGCTAGGACGCGGGGTAACTTTATATAAGATTCATCCCAATCTCGAAAAACCTCTGCAATGCCCTTCTGCTTTCCACACCATGCCTTCTTATACGTAATTTCCTTACCAAACATTCCACTAATGTGTGCAATAATAACTCCAACCTTAACATCTGAATCGGCCTTAATAAGACTAACCACTTGCCGACCAATAAACTTTGCATCTAGGTTGGAGTGATCTTGGCATTCTCCTAAAAACAAGCAACAATGAGGACCCTTGTACTTGGTCACTTCCCAATAACCATGTTGCTTCCTACTCACACGAACATAAAAATTGCATGGATACTGTTTGAGTAGACATACTATTGCCCATGAATGAGGTGTGCTCTTTCTTACCCTGAACCTATGATTAATTCTAATATGGTACCTTTTTATGTCAAATTGAGCCTCGTTCTTGTCAGAAATGCTTATCTCTTTAGCAATTTCGTCTTTCTTTGGATCCCAAATCGGAAAATTGAGTTGATTATGAGAATCAATCAATGCATCTTCTTGTCGAGCAATATCACCAATATCACTGTAAAAAGGGTAATCTACTCTCTCATACCTCCGATTTTCTGATGCTTCATAATAAACCAAATGTGTTTCCAAGTCATCATCAATCGGGCCATCATCACCATCGCCCAAATCTATATCATAATCAATACTACGCTCTTCATATCCATCATCAACATCATCTAGTAATGCATCTATATCCGTGTCTTCTTCTTCTTCTTCATAATCTTCATCATCTTCCGAATTCTCATCATTAACAAGATCATTTTGGCATGCCCCATCATCAT